>VWZG01006968.1:47397-63492 GCA_013396735.1 Grallaria varia
CCCGCCCGCCTTCCCTCCTCCCTGCCCGCCTTCCCTCCTCCCTGCCCGCCCTCTCTGCGCCCTGCCCGGGCTCCGGGGCTGCCCCCCAGCCGTCTCTGCAGCCCCGCTGTGCGCTGTGCGGGCCGGGCTGTGCCCTCCCACGGCCGCGGTGCCGGCTGCAGCGCGGCGATACTGCAGCTGGGCAAGCAGCTCCTTTCCCTGCCAAGTGGAGCTGCTTTTCAACTCCTGCAGGGCTGCGGCTGAAGAACAGCCCTTTTCCCCTCCCACCATGCCCTTGGAGAGCTCGCCAGCCTCGCGTTCCCTGGGCGCGTTGAGTGTCTGGCCGTGGGCCGGGGGAGCGGGCAGAAGGAGACGGGAGGAAGCGGCAGCGTAAGCCCAGTAGGGCCGCCGTGGATGCTCGAGGAGCAGCAGCCACGTGTTTCTCGGGGCAGGGTGGAATTCCCCCTCTCCCGCAGTGACTCCCAGCGCTGTGCTGGGCACTCACACGTGCCAGTGAATCATATTGCCGTTGGTCAAGGGACAATAAAAGAGAGATTTAATTAAAATGCTGTGCCCTGTGATGACGTCATCTTAGGGATGGTATTTAAACGTGGCAAAAAAGGAAGTGAAGTTCCTCTTGTGAGAGAAACATGGAAACTAATGGCAGAAAAATGGCTAAACAGAACAAAAAATTCCCCTGAAGTCTAAAATACAGGGAAACTTCACTCAGCCTTATTAATAAAAACAGAACATAAAAGTTGCCTGTACATCATTATTCGACTTTCACAAAAGTTTGCACGTTTGTAGCACTAGAAGAAGTAACTACTCTTTACTCTGCTGGCCATCATAATTCCTGTATGCCTTTCAAAATCTGTTTTCCCCATGAGCAGTTTCTTCACAAGTCTCTTTTCTTGCTGCCTGTTGTTCACAGCTGAGATAATTTTACAGCATAACAGCAGATAAGGAAGGATTTGTAAGATCATCCAGTGACTGTATCAATTATTCAATTTAATCACTTCCTTTTTTCAGACAACTTTCTCTTCTATGATAAAGACAGTTTGGGGTTTGTTTCAGAGTTTTTGCTTTTTTCATTGATAATTGCAGCATTTTTATTCCAAGGTCCCAAAGCTCTTCATTACAATTATTAATGAAGTGTCCCTGCCTGATGATGAGCATTATTTGTTCTGTTTGATGGTTTGCCTGGGGTCACCCAGGAGGGCTGTGGTGAGCCAAGGCACAGAACAGGGTGGCTTGTATACCCACTCCTTCCTTAAATCCCAGACCATCCCTCCTCCTAAGAAAAAAAAAGTAGGTCAGGCTGAACAATTATTTTCTAGAAATCTCTGTTTCAAGCAAATAGCCAAGTCAGTCTTTCCTTCTGAATAAGCATCTTCTGACAACAGTAGGTCCAAGGAGTTTGATGTTGGGTGTTATCTCCACCTATCAGAGAGACATATATCTGTACGTACTTTTAAGCAGAACATAGAACCTGGCTGTATGACAGATATGGATGCAATATTGTAGATCCTATCTAAAGAGAGGAAATGTAAAAAGCAGAATCATTTCTGGGAGCACAGTAGTTGCTGTGTGTCCCAGAATAATGTTTATTACAGAGAAATGGCAAGAAGGGAGCCAAAGTGACATTTACAAAACCAGGCCTACATAGCTGACCTCTATGCTGTCTAAGGGGTTTAGGGGAAGAGCTTTGGAAGAACAGGCTGTAACAATAAATAAGATACAGATTTTATTATTTGATCATTACAGTAAAATAAAAGTCCATAAATATTCTTCAAGCAGCTAAAAAGCAATTGTGCAATTTTCTAGATGTATCAGTCACCTGGAAAAACCTTTGTGTTCTCATTTCATACATATACTTTTTTCCTATAAAAGGAGCTAATGGCAGAGTCCCCTAAAAATGAAAATCTCTCACACTATGAGCATGCCAGCTGTGAAACCAGTGTGAAGAAAAACTGAAATGTTTTCCAGTACTGCCAGATTATTTTCAGATGAAGCACACTGTTTTTAGCTTGAAATATGTTACTTCATTCTTGCTGTGTGTGAGTGCAGCAGAGGAGCTGCTTCCCAGAGGAGGGTAATGCTTGGGAAGTCACGCCGGGGAGCTCCTATTTAAGCCCACAGCATCCGCTCACAGCTGCAGATGAATCAAACAGCCTCCTTACTCCTTCCTGGCACTATTCAAGGGCACACATGAGTGACACAGAGGAGATGCTGCTAACAGTTTTGCTGATTTCTGTCAGGAATTTCTAGCAGAGCTGTAAAAGCGGGATGTGTAAGGTTAACGGGCATGTTAATCAATGCGATGGTCCCAGGAGGTGCTTTTTCAACAGCAATTTCATCCCTCGCTAACCTTTTCAAGTTTATGGCAAAAATTCACTGCCTTTGCCACCAGAAGAAAGTTACAGTTGTCTGTTACTACAGTGGGTGTTCAGCACTGTTGTACTCCTCACTCAAGCCCTGTGTCTCTAACTTCTGCAGTGCCCTTTTGCTATGCATCAGCAGCCTCACCAATTTTCACACTTACTCCCATGTGTTAGAAATTGACTGGTAGTCCTTTTGCTGAGAGTTTGCCTCCCCAAGCTTTGGAAGTCAAATTCTGCTGCCTCTTGTGCTAGAATTTCAATAGATTTGCCACAGCACAGAAGCAGAAATTTTTGTTTCTTTTAAAAATAAGAATGGAGATAAACATATGGCCTGTTTCCTTACTCTGTGTTGTGGCTTAACAGTTGGTTCTTCATTTGCTTGCACTATCGTATTTAGTATCTAAATGTAATAGATCTTGCACAAAGAAAGAGTAAAGACAACAGTAGTGTTACCAAAGTCAAGTCCACATCTACAACTCTCCTAACAGTATTTTCATCGTGTTTAGGTTTCTGAAAACTTGTTGAGCCACAGAGCCTCTCAGCAGAGGAGCAGGACAGCTGGAAAGGGTCATTTCTTAACAGCTTCAGACTGGTTTGCAGGAGGATGACTGCCAAAAGTTAGGATGTGGTCAGACATCTCAGTAGATGACACAATTTAAACTGGCACACCACCAAGAAAAGGTGGCAATGATTTCCAAAGGTTCTTTCCCTTTAGGTTAGATGCATGCAGACCTTCAAGATACTGGGACTGGCTGGCACAAGAGGAGCATACTGATGTAACTTCGTTATGCTCTTTTTTACAGAAAAGCCTCCCAAAAACAGGCTGCCTGAGGCAGCCAGGGTTCCTGGTGGGACAAGGAATCCTTGTTTTCCTGTGCCTGGACAAGAGCAGAGCAGCACTGTACACAGATTGTACACAGATTTTGGTCACTAATCCCAAGTCTTGCAGCCTTGGCCTGATTCTGCTACTAACCTTCATCACTCCATTCTTCTCTTCCTGCTGGGGTTATGTTATCGCATTGGAATAAGCTCCTTGGAAAATGGACTGTTGCTAATCATGATCAGCACTTCTATGACACTGCAAGTCTGATTTAAGGAGACATCTTTGCAAAACAAAAAAAAAATCACCAGCAAATGATCAAATCCTCTCCAGGACATGGAGGAAGCCATGATGAAAGTGTCAGAGAGGGAAGGTTAATTCATGTGGCCTGTTCAGATTTGAAGTTGCAAAGGCCAGACAAAAAAGGGAAGACAGACACTTTTGGTTCTGGAATTTTAATACTTTTAAAATTGCTTCAGACAGACCCTGGATTCAGTTTGCATCGTTGCATCTGAATGGAAGGAAGATGCACAGACTAAACCTATTCAAGCATTGCAAAGTCCCCTCACAAAGTGTGGTGCTTAAAAAGTTTATAGTGCATTTTAGAAAGCTAATATTTTCTTTTTCAGATAGCAGTCTAAAAATAAAACATTAGCTAACCATAACATGCTAAATGCACGAGTTGAGATCACTTTCTAGTGGTTGAGGATGGGCTTTAGGATGACTGAGGCACAGGAATATTTATAACCATCGGTGGATCGTGGGACCTGTCGGTCAGTAGAGAGAGAGGTGTCCTCTGGTGACAGCAGCACTCACAAGCGGTGCCAGGACTGCAGAGCCCAGCATGTGACTGATGCTGGGATCTACACAGGAATGCTCCCGAAAGGCAACTATGAAGCCCTGATCCCACAGGCAAATCCCCACGCTGCCCAGAATCAAATGCAGAACTGCCATCCAAAACTCAAACGTTTCAGCATCCTGGCTCCCATTTCTGCCATTTTGAACACAGGATTCACAGCAGCCACAGCACTGCCTGTCTCTCCAAAATCCTTTCCTCTCCAAGCAATTTACAGTGCTTTCATCTGTAAAGCACTCGAAGGAGAAAAATTGGAAAGCACATAGATTATAAGATACATTTCTGTAGGACTGTTAAACTAGGAACTACCTATAAAAAGCCTAAGTAATTGATAAGCTAAGACTAGCAAATAGACAAAGCTCAAGTTGGACTGTGTGTTATCCTAGCATATCAGGCTAATCCTTGTAGAGAATTCCTTCTAACTTTGTTCCAAGGGAAATTATGGCACAAGCGTGCCATTTTCAGTCCCTTCACATGGCATGGTTAAACCAGGCAGTAAACAGCACCAGAATAACTCTAGGGCACGATGGTGCGACACGATGCTAGTGCAGCAGCATTCTGTTAGTCAAATAAAGAGCCTTTCTTTCACGGTTCTTTGAAACCAATCTAAGAAAAGAAAGGCGAACAACAGCAGAGAAGAAAGAAGTGAAAGCTGATCTTCCGTGGCTGGTGGCCAGCGCTTTGGAGAGTATGCTGTCATGTAGCATCCTTGTAGGAAACTTGGCCCAATCAAACATTTCTATCATCAAAAGCGAGTGACCTGAACAGCTGGATAAACGCTGTGAGCAAGCAGGAAGGCGCAGGCAGAGTGCCAGAGCCTGCTGCCTTCTCCCCCTTCTGGCAAAGGCTGCGGGACCTCGCATGAGCCGAGTACCTCCAGCCTGGCTGGCTGTACCCAGGCTCTCAGAGGGCAGTGGCTGATACAGCCCTGTCTTTGGGGACCCAGAAAACTTTTTTTTTCTTCTTTCAAACCTAAAAAAAAATTTAAATATGGAGTTGCACCTTAAAAAAGTAATTAAAAATAATTTCAGCAATTTTCCAGAAAAGAGCTAGTATTGATGCACATTTTAGTGTACTCCAAAATGCTTTCCAGTACCTGAAGGGAGCCTATAAGAAAGCTGGACAGGGACTTTTTACAAGGACATGTAGTGACAGGACCGGGGTGGGGGATGGCTTCAAACTGAAAGATGAGATAAGAGAAAGAAATCCTTTACTGTAAGATTGGGGAGGCACTGGAACAAGTTGCCCAGAAAAGTGGTGGATGCCACATCCCTGGAAGTGTTCCAGGCTAGGTTGAACAGGGCTCTGAGCAACCTGGGCCAGTGCAAGGTGCTCATGCCCATGGCTGAAGGGTTGGAATTAGATAATCTTTCAGGTTGCTGCCAACTCAAACCACTTGTGGTTCTATGATTCATGAATGAGAGCCATTTTTTCATAGTCAGTGGCTTAGAGCAGTTAAAGATTCAGAACTTTGCACAAGTATGCACTCATACTTCTACAAACACACAGACACATTTTAGGGATGGTGCTACATCAGCATCCCTGTTGGAAAACAGATGGGAAACAGGGTGATTGCTTTACTTATGTGTCTTTATAATGCTCTTGATTTGCAGGACAAGTCATTTTCCCTTTTGCATCACACAATCTGGACATCATCTTCAAACCTTAGTGCCCCAAAATAGGAAGCTTTCTTATTGGTGGCAACTGGATATTCTCTGATGGGTTTCTATGCAGGCCTGATACTGAACATATACACAATCGAGCACTTAGGGCAAAGTTTTAATAGAGCATTGTCTAAGGAAGCACCAAATGAGGGGAAGGAGGTTGCTGATGAAGGGCAGGAGGAAGAATATATCACTTGGTACCAAGCTGAGAAATCTCAGAGCATCTCCTTGCAGCAAGCTGGGTAAAGCACCAGGAGCCCCTCTACAGAACTAAACCGAGAAGTCACTGTTGTGAAGACCAAGGCAGCAGTTTAGCAGTGCAGGGGAAAGATCTCCTGGAGTTACAGCCAAATGGCATACAGAAAGCTACCTGCAATCCTCTGGACACGGGCAATTTTTTTAGAATGAGAAGACTCTTACAAGGTAGAAACAGTCCTTGGTAGCCTCAGGAAGTGTCAGCTGGAATTGCTGCAATCAGTTATGACAATGATCAACACTAGGTAACATGACCAGTGTTAGATATTAATTACCTAAATGCAGATAAAACTTGGAAGAGACAAGATCACTGCACAGTAAGGGTTAATTCAGTGGTTACATCCATGATCCAAAAATCATAAACCAGAAGTTTTATCTCATAAATCCTAAGGTACTAGATTACCAGTGCAGCAGCAATGTGACATTGGGCAGGGATCTGGTGTGGTTTGGTGTCCCCAGAGACCTGCTTTCTGCACATGTCCACAGAATTGTCACTTCTGGACTGTGACAGTTGCAGGGGTGGCTGGTTGTGGGGCAGCTGGTGACTGCAGCAAGTGGAGTGGGGCTGTTTGGGGTCTGACCACTCTCTGCCTCCCTACAGCTATACATGTGAGTTTGGCTGGTTTTCAGCTGCTCCTTACTGGTTTCTAATGCCTGTATTTGCTCAGATTACACGAAGGTTGTCTTTCTTTATTAATACCAACACTTAAGTGGTCTCTCCTACAATACTTTAAAGCTCAGCCTCTGCAAAAGAGGCATCCAGCACTGGGTGCAGGGGCAGTGGCCCCAGCCCAAGTCCCTCACAACAAAGAGTGCTGGCTCACATCTGTCACATGGGCTGCCAGACCAAAGCAACACAAGCTTTCCAGCATTGCTAAAGGTTTCCAAAAGTTAAACTTCCAGCAGGTGAATCTGACACTGGATATGCCAGTCAAGGTGATCACCTCCCTCCTAATACAGGTGAAGGGACTTGGCACAACAACTTCACTACACTGGTGCTGCTAGCTGACACCTAGACATCAACAGCCAGTATCAGCTTGACTGCAACCACCACAGAAGGCAACAGCCAGCATTTGAAGAGGCCTTTTCTGTCTGACCTCATCCTCCTTGCGTAGTAAGGGCTCCTTCCAACAACAGCAGTCACTGTAAGGATTGGTCTTCTGCATCTTTAGGAGTGTGTGGTGGCCACAAGGTGAGCAAGTTGTCTGTGAGGAAATGCCAAAATTTCCTGGAAGAGAGAGTCCCTTGGGTTGGAGCCCAAAGGAACTGACCCCATGGTTATTATTCAAAAAGCATCAGAAGAAATTGCCTAGGGTAGTTACTCAGCAATTCCTAGCCCTGACGTGAATGAAAGGGGCAGAATTTGCACAGCGGGAAAACCAGCTGGTAGAGCAGTTTCTGGATACATGCCAGGGCTAAGATCTATTAGAGCTACCAAGAAGAAAAAGACTTCCACTGTTGCATCTTGTTAAAATGCTGCTTTGGTGACAGATGCTGAACCTGTAGCTCAAGGAAACCTAATGCCTGTTTTCCTGAAGAGTCTGGTATGGCCTGATTAATTTGAATGCAAGAGGAAGCTGTTGACCCTATTCGTTTCAACACCTTTGTGAAAAACTATGCTTGGAGTCCCTGAGAGATACTGTACAGCCCTTACCCTGGTGGTAACAGGAGGTGGGAGGGCTAATCATGGTTAGACACAGGTTAGGGGGGAAGGTGGATGAGGAGCATGAATATTTCAGCCTCTAAGATGAGGAGAGAGATAGGAAACAACTCCCCTTTTTACAAAGGCCAGCAAAACATTTTGACATAGCTCAGAAAAAGCATCACTGAGGTTTGAAAAAGCTTCAGTGAAAGTACCAACTCAGGCAGCCTGCTGCCAGGAACAGAGGCTTGGTTCATGCCCTGTGAGCACCACTAAAGCCAAGGACAGTCAGGTGAGCACTGCACATGCAGCAGCCATGAGGATTTTAAGCACAACTGCTCAAAGGCGAAGTGGGCACTTTCCTGTATTTTGCCCTTAGGGTGTGTAAGCGAGGCCTTAGGCTTGCAAACTTAATTGCAAATTGATAACTTTGCTCATAGCACAAGCATACGAACACCATAGTCACAAGCAGAGATTTGGGTTAAACTGTTCACACTGCTCTACCCAAACTCAAAATGATAGTTGTGCTGCTGAGGGGAAGCTATTGAAGGAAACGACCTTGGAGAAAGAGCAACAGGAGTGAACAGCTGCGAGTAGGTATGGGACAAAAATTATTTAAATTGCATGGGCCCCAGATGGACTTGTTCAGCTCACCATGCCCCCTCCCCAAAATGTATTCACATTTGAGTCAATGGGGACTATTCATACGAACAAGAACTAGCACAACTGTTTGTGCAACCTGCTAGTCAGGACATTCAGATTCTCTTGGGACTGGACAGATGCAGGGATATCAGGTACAACTTACACCCGTCAAGGAAGTCTTCTGCTGCTCACATTCCTTACAGAATTTAGTGTTCTTTGTGGGAACAACAAATGTGTCTTTGATCTGAACAGGAAAAGCTTCCATAGAAATTCTGAAGTACTAGCAGACATTTCTGAACAACATTCCCCACCATTCTCTTTCTTAGATATTTTCAATTTTTAAAAAACCCAACCCACAAAAGCAACACTTCAAACCGATCATTCTCCTATTGCCATCCATTCCCTAGACTCAAGGGAATGCCCATTCTTGCCACCTCTACTGCAAGATAAACATTATAGCAGCTAAAGAAAACCCCCAACTACATAGCAAGTACTTGTTAGGTCTGCAGCATATTCACTTCAGGGGTTAAAACTCCGACACAAGGTAACAAACCCACAGAGAAAACTTGCTGCAGCAGCAAGCCTCATGTTTTGGCTTTTCCTACCCATCACTCCTACCCCCAAACTTCTGCTCCATACCTTTTCCTCAGAGTGTGGCATACCTCCAGGTGGGCAGGACTGGTTTATAGCTAGTGACTCAAACTGAGTTTAATAAATTTAAATTAATAAATATTAAAAGTAAAACAACCAAGGATACTAAGGATATTTTAAAGAAGCTGCGGGTCAGCTAAACAAATCTGTGAGGTTTTACACTCTTAAAGATCCAAATTAAAGACCCATACAACTTACACTACTTATGTTACTCCTTACATACTGATGGACATTTGCATGCCTCAGGGACCAGGTATCACAGTGGCTGCAGCTGCTGAAAATCCTGGCTGGGGTACTCACATCGGAACCAGATTCTGCTTTGTTCTCTCCAGCAACTTGTCCTCCTAAGGTAATGGGGAAGGTGGTGTAGCAGTACAACTCAAAAGGATGTGCAAGCTCAAAATACTTTGAAAAAATGTGTCATTTTATTTGTACACTTCCAAAGTTGTATGTAGAAACTTAGAGTACAGTCCTGTAAATTTACTCATTGCTAGAAGAACTGCCAGGGACACAAGAAGGTATTTTATTGATTGATCATCAAGTTAGAGGGGAATAAACAAACAGAAAAGAACCCCAGAAAAAATTTAAAAAGTTATGGAACTCTTTCTTTTTTTGTTGTTGTTTTTAATCCCCGAGTACAAATTTTATAAATACAAAACAAATTCACAAATTACTTTGAATACTAAATAAATATCTACTTAATAAACTCAGACTGAATACCTCCAGCCAGCACTGGTACAGTACTTAAAAAGATATGCAGTTGTACTCATTCATGCGTAGTGTTGAGAAGATATGCTCAAACAAGTTTTAAGAACACACAGTTTCTTCAACTGTGCTACAGCAGAAGATTTTCTCTGAGTTGATAAAGCCCTCCATACCACAGCTCCTACAAAATCTAGACGATGAAACAAGGTTATTTTGTGCAGGAAAAAACAAAGTACTTCCGGAAGATATTTGGACACATGAATGTATTAAAAATGTACAAAACCTCTGTAAACCAGTACTGTATCCAGTACATCTATCAAAATTATTAGACACTGAATAAAACTGTAGCAAAGGTAATCTTTCCTACGTTCTCCTGAGTGCTTAATATTACAATGAGAAAATAGTGCAGGCCACACTTCAAGGTGGTTAAACAGTTGTTATTGCTTTAAACAGACATGACGACTGCGTAATTTAACAATTCATTTTAATGAACAGAATAAATTCCCTCAAAAAATCCTTTGGAAGGCAGAGGTTAGATTCGTGACTTCTTTGCCACGGGAGCGGTGTGGTCCACATTACCAGATGTGACTGGAAGTCCAAGCTTTTGAGCCTGAATGTGGAAGAAAGCTTGAAGTCTAGTTCCAGCTTTTGCTTCACTTGTGTTACGAGGGTTGTATTCAAAGCAGTTCGAAAACATCAACTCAATGTCTTCAATGAATTCAGCTAGAAAATAAAAGCAAATAAATTAATTCAGCACGTCTCAAGTCATCAGAGAGCAGTATATAAAGCCACGACACCACTGAATTAGTGCAGCGATTGTACACAGAATTGCAACACAAATGTCTTTACATGTGTGTTGAGTTTCTATCATTGTTTACACCGCACTGCATCAATACATTCTTAAATTTCTCTGATTATCAATACAGGAAACACAAATCAAACAGGAACATTTTCACTGACATCAAAGGCTTGAGAAATTACCAGTAGTTTCACAGCTGCTCATTTCTTATCTATCTTTACATCATGTATTTTGGTAGTAAAAGAACTATGTTCAACAGATGTTACTTAAAAAAAAAAGAGCAACTCTTCTTTTAAAAAAACCAAACCAAAACACACACCACAAAACCCCAAACCAAACAACTTCAGATTTCTAATCACCTGACCTGCTCTATTTTAAGACAAGAATTTAAAGTGAGAGAACTTATTCTTAAATAAAGAATACTTACATGCTAACTTATATTCACATTTATTCACTTTTTCACGGATTATATTTAAGGCAATAGGTTTTTTGATGATATCATAGTAGTCTGGTACCTAAAAAAAACAACAAACAAACAAGATTCATAGACAAAGAAATGGAAGTTTAAAATTATGTTTTGTCTTTAAATAAACAGAGGAGTCCCAGGCAACCACATTCATTTCCTGCATTGAATACTAGTTTTCAGGTATTGCCTTCCTATTTTTTGTATCATTAAAGTAGCAGACCACATCCACCATTAGCCAGCAATTCAATGACTAAATCTAATCCTAAATACCCTGTGAGCAACTGTGAGAAAACTGCATGACCCAATAAGCATTATGGTGTTCCAGCTATTCCCATGTGTCAAGCACAAAAATTATTTGCATGATTTTAAATTTTTTCACTTTCCTATAACATATTACAATACTAAAAGCTCTTTAATCATGAGTAATGAAAAATTTGACTCCACTACTATTAACTGTTTTGAAGAAATGGAACTGTGAAGCTTCATTTACTTACGTTAAAGTAGTGAACATTTCTACAGCAAGCAGGACACTGTATGCAAGTACCAGAGATAAAGAGCCACTAAGAACAACATTTGTGTGATAAAGAGTGAGGAGAGGAAAAGGACTGCCTAACCTTTAAGTGCACTGGTCATTTGGATCACAAGTTTTGAATTCCAGCAAGCATCAAGCCTAGCGTGACTGTCTCACTCACAAAGCAGGACAAGGGAGTAAAAGAAAAGGTATCTGATCCAAATGTGACTTTTTCCTCCCCCCCAAGGAAAGCTATCCACACACAGTCATGTGTGTTTTAAAGTGAAGATTTTGGTTTATGGCCTGTGACTTCGCTATATATCAAGTGCAACCCGCAAATGAACCTAGAGAAAGAATTAGTAGAGAAACAGAATGAAATTGACACATTTTTCATTCCTTTAGGATTGTTGTTTATGTAACTACTAAAAACAAAGGTAATTTTCTGTTTCTGGCTTGCTGGGCACTGACCATTGAATGTATTCTTTACACTGTCTTACAAGCAGGAACAAGTTTAAACCAAAATTTCTATTATTATGAAGAAAATTTGGGTCACTCAGGTATGGATTTTTCCTTCCAAACAATACAAACTATCCCTTAGTGATTGATTCAGGGAAACTGGAATGCACTGAGTTCTAGCAGTTTATTTTCAGGATCAAAATTGAATTGAATTCTCCATCTTTTCTTGTATTCACCTTGCCCTTTCCAGAATAATTCCAGTACCCTAGTAGGCAGACACTGATCTCTATTTCATTCAAAATTTCACTCCTCCTCCTCAGTGCTTACATCTTTCATTCAGGTCTGTACATCATTCTCTTTGTCCTGACAGATCAATCCTTCCAACTATTTATGGACCCAATGATCCTTGTGGGTCCCTTCCAACTCAGGATATTCTGTGATTCTGAATTCAGAGCTTCAAGTCTTCATTTAACAGCTATCACTATTAATTTTAATACAGCACTTAAGCATCACTCTCTATGTCCTGCAAGAATGTCTGTGCAGAGTTGCCCCAGAGAGCTTAGGGAGGACAGGCACTTTGGAGGGTCAGATAGTCCCAGCAGCGCCTTACAGCTGACAAGCCCGTGCAGCCTGCAGAAAAGCAGCTTTGGGAACTTCTATTGTAGCAGAAACCTCTAGACCACTACTTACTTTGGGTACCTACTTTACCATTTAGTACTTTAAAATTTAAAAGAGGGAAATTAAGAAAAAAGCTACAAAATAATGTTTTTACTGCATTATAGTTAACATCAGAGCAAAATTGTTTTATCTCATTTTATTACAGGTCTGTTCTCAGAATATCTTGCATAAATGGAAGATTAATTCAACTAATTAATTAATAACCATACACTTACCTAGAGTAATCCTGCACTCTACTTGTTTGGTTGGGGTTTTTTTCAAACCAAAGCATTTCATATTTTTAAATGCCTGATGGAAAGCATATTTAAAATTTTGCCAATAGCATGTCAATCATGAAAGTTATTTCTGGCACCAAATATCTAAGATGAAATGCAAGAGTTATCCTGAATCCCATTGCTTAGCTCTGTCCTCCTGTCTGGGCAATGCTATAAAATGCCAAATTTTACTGGCAGCAAACAGGATTCTCACCCATTATTATTCCCTCTATAGTTCTTTCAGTTACCTGGATTTTGGAAACCAGTTTCATGAAAGGCCAGCTGTCATCATGTCGTACCAGTTCCACTATGAGTTGTTCAAAAGCAGAGAGTTCATGGACTCCCCCTTGACGTCCTGAACTTCTCCTGTTCAATATCTGAGGAGATGATTCTGGAAAAAAAAAAAGACACCCCACCAGATAAAAATAAAGGCCTGAGAAGTAAAATTTAAAAAAAAAAAAAGGTGAAACACCATAATTCTTGGGTACTAAAACTGTAGTTTAAGAGCCCAAGGCATGTAGTTTAGCTTCAACTGTTAACTATGCTACAGTCTCATTATTTACTCAAATGTCTCTCTTGCCACACAAAATGCTAAGTACCAGGACTTAGCTGGGTGCCTCCTCCATTGCATTAATTTTGGAATTTTTTTTTTTTTCACTGATTTCCATTTTAAAACAATTTGTTAAACACTTGAAAAGCCCTATTAGAGAAAAACAGAGTAAGCTGCCTACTCATAACTTTTACTTTCACAAAACCTCTATTCAGAGTGGTTTTATCTGCTTTCAAGAGTAGTCAGCAGGGTGGTCAGAGGATAAGCTCAGAAATTCCCAATGGTGAAGGACAGAAATCATGCAGAATACAAGGCTACCACACTGAAGTGCAAGTCTTTTACACTCTTCAGTCTCACACTGGGTCCTCTTTGTCTTTAAAAGGTTATTGTATCTTTCCAAGTATTAGCTTAACAAGCAAGGACACTGTTAGCCTTATACCAGAGAAACAACATTTTTCTTCTGTTTGCAGTTTCTTGTTGTGTGTGTGTATATTCACAATTTCACTACCTTGCCTATATCTGTGTTCTTCATTGTTCAACTCTTTAAAAAAACAAAAGCATAAAGGCTGTAAGTAAACACTTGATTTGCATGGGTTAGGGGATAAATATCACTTTCACATTTTCTATCCACTTATTAACAGTTTCCCCATACTGTGGGCAAATACAGAATTTCAAATATGGACATGATAAATCTCCTTGGAAAAATTAAGTATTTGTTCTTTAGATGACAGAAAACTTTAAGGTTTACTTTTGTCACTGCAAAACAAACTGTCTTGTTGGAAGACAAAACTGCCTTCAACCACCACTTCTAGTCTCCTTGCTCTACCACACAAATAACCACATTTCTCTAACCTGTGGATTGTCGTTTCCTGCCTCTTCTCTTGGTTTCAGTAACAGGAAGAGAAAGTTTTGAAGCAGAAACTGGATACTTTCTAAGCCTTTCACTGGGGTCTGCAGTATCAACAATTCTAAATCCAAGAGAGTTGGAGGGGTTGTTTTCCAGTGTGTTATCAGCACTCTTTCTTCCTCGTCGTCTTCTTCGAGGACCGAGTAGCTCCACAAATACATCTGCTTGTAGTGAACTTTGGCTCTGACGAGTGGTCCGGCTATTAAGTCTTAAAGTACGCTTTGTCACTGCGGAAGAGGCTGATTTTATGTTTCTTAAACCTCTTCTGGTAATTTTTGATGAAGATTCAGTCTGCTGACTCCGAGAAGCGTATCTTGCCTGACGCTGGCTGTTCTGACTTGAGAATGGATTGTTGAGTTTGGCTGCTCTCATTTTCAATGGAAACTTGACCTGGGATCTTCCTTGCTTTGATGGACTGCAAAAAGTGAACAGTTTTATCCCAAAATTCCATTCATCCCTCTTCTGTCAGTTTTCTAATTCAGCATTTAAAAAACACAGCCATTCAAGGTTGGACTGGTAAGCAGCTGGCTTTCAGTCAGTCATTCAATTACCATTATCTTAAATATTGCCCTGGGGTCTCAATTAAATATTACATGGAACACATACTTTAAGGCAATACTAAGAATACTGATCTCCCCTTTGCAGCTTATGCAATAGGAATACATTAATTGGAGCACCAGCTATCAATTTTTTTAAATCACTTATTTCTCACTGTAACTGCTGCAGCACTGTAACAAGTGTAACTAGTAGGATTTCTGAACATTATTATCAGCCACATAAATAAACTGCAGCTGTAAAACACTAAGAGTTATGCTCCAGTGAGGGTTTATAACTAATACTCAAGACTCTCCTTCCTTTGCACGAGAGAAAGAAGATCTGAGATAAATGTATTTCTTGAAGAGATGCACATACTCTCCAACTATTAAATCTCAGCTGTCAGAGCTGCATATAACCTTGCTTCAGTCAATTCAGAAGACTATACCAAAAAGAAAAAAAATACTCCGAGATCAGAAAAGTTTCCTTCAACTTTTATGTTGCCGGCATGTGTATCAAATCAGATTTTTACTGAAATTATCACTGGATTATTTAGTTTATTATGTGGGGGGTTTTTGGGTTGGGGGAGACTGAGGTTTCTTTGTTGGTTTTATTGGGTTTGGTTTGTTTGTTGGGCTTTTTTAAACAGCTACAGCATTAGTCCTCAAGCCCTTCCAATGTCATATGGCCTCTGACAGATGACCTCATCTTCCCTAAGGTTCTACTATATACTGTATGCATCTAGTCCTCTAGAATTCAGAACTGGACAAAAACCTCAGGTTTTCTCCAGAAAATCTTTACTGTTTGAAACTCTCTCTAAGTTCAAAGAGTAGCTATACAGAACTTCAACTCTGATGGCCATGTCTCACCCATACATCCAAAGCTGGAATGTTTATGCTGACAAGTGAGCCTGAATCCAGTGGCCCTAACTTTTGGTAACATTAAATCTTTCATTAAGAGCCAAATTCACAATAAGCTGCCATTAAAAAAAAAAAAAAACAAACAAAAAACAAAAAAAACCAACACTATTTCAGACTGTACTTTCAAGATACATGCTTATGGGAACAATTACTCCACCTAATAATCAAGATATTTTCATTTAACAGACATCTGTTTACCTTATCTCGTCCTCCTCTTGAGATTCATCCTCCTCATCTTGCTCTTCTTCATAATGCTCTTCCTCACTTTGTCCCATCTCATCATAGTTTGCCTCTTCTTCCCCTTCTAGTTCTTCAGCAGCCTCTTCATCACTTTCCACAGAAGGTCTCTGCCTGGAGGAGAGGCGTCTAGAGCGCTGTTTTGGTCGGCACTCTGGACAAAACCAATCTCCTTCAGGAATGGCCTA
>VWZG01006968.1:63499-118890 GCA_013396735.1 Grallaria varia
AATTAGAATTACTAATATGCAATTAAGTTATAAAAACTAAGTTCTCTGTGAAAAGGAAGAACTTCTTTTTCCTCAGATACCTTCAGCTTGGGCCTGATGCAATAAGTGTGATAGCCTCGATCGCAGCCATCACACAGCACCATGCTTTCTGCATCGCCTTTCTTTCGACACACTTTACAGCGAGCATTGAGGATGGACTTGGACCAGATGACACTTCGATCCAACGTGGATAGATGAAGAAAGACTTGGGACAAGCTGGTAGAAGAAAGAAGTGACTCTCTCCAGCGATCCAGAACTGTTTTATAGGACCGTCCACCGTCACTGGCATCTTCCATTAAAAAAGGGGATTAAAAAAAAGAAAAACAACGAAAAACCAGAATTATCAAATTTCTTTTTCAAAGATCCAGGTTATTCTACACTACAAAGTAAGACTGACTGTCAAACAGACTGCAGTAGTAAACTGGAATACTATTACAACCTTAATATTATCTCTTTAAGATTTGAATATTTTCTCCTTTGTTTCCAAGCTGCTGAAGCCTTTAAGATTTTACTCTTCAATATTTATTCAACAAAGAACTTGCACATACATAGGTCATGAATAAGACTTTCATGTCTTACTCAATTGTTAACCTGGAAACCTAACAATTTGATTTATAAGGTATATACAAAACTTACTTAAGATTATGAAAAAATAATCATATGTCCAATTTACTTTCCCTTGTATGTACATTTTGAAATCCAGAAATATTTACATTTAAAGGAAGTACCTGAAACTCCACTGGCAAAAAACAGCCTAAAGGGCACTTCTCACCCACACATGCTCTGGTATAGTCTAGCAGAGAGCCCTTCAGCCCTCTATCCATGCCTCAGTGCCATTCCTGCCCTGCACTCTGCCTTCACAAGAACCTGCATATCTGTGTGATTAACCAGGTTGCGTGACTGGGTCTGGTTGAAATATAACTGTTTCCTCAATACTTTTTATGCAATGTAGCACACAGGAACCTGTGGTACACAAGAAGCGTCAAACAAAGTAAGACCTGGAATCCTTATTAAGTTAGAAATAAATGAGGAGGACACAGGGGTAAGAAATTAGATGGCATTTTCAAACAGGTTTGGTATACAATCCAGGCCATGGAAGCGGCCAGACACACACAGAATAGTAAGGGGGGCAGTACTAAATAGGAATCAGCAGCTGGGCACTACAGAAGCAAATGGGCTGTTCAAGGACCTAAGGGAAAGGAGAAGGTGTAAGTGACACATTGCACTATTGCTGCTGAGCAGAAAGTTAACTTCTTTATTACTGTTGAATGCTATTTCTTGCATTTTAAAGTAAGAAGGTTTGAGGACAGAAGAGACAATACAGCAGTGCTTTTGATTATGGAAATGTCTGCAGACTTCCCTTCTAAAAGTGATAGTCCAGTTACTACTGTGTGATCTCTAATTGATTAATGATGCACTCCAGTATATAATGCCCCCCTGCCTGCTGCACTCGTCACAGGAATGGCCTATGATGCACCTGGCTACTAAATTATTTATTCTCAAGAATCAGAAGAGAAAATATCTAATAACAAAAACAATGAAAGAACAAAAATTAGACTAATTACTCTCCTGGCAAGGCCGTTCTGTCTTCTCATCAGCTGGCTGCCAGATTTGTCTAATCTTGCATACATTTGCATTAGCAGCAAACAGCACAAGAGAAGTGATGGGAGAATGCAGAGGATAAACAGGCAACAAAGCTTCATAAATAAAATACAGCCACTCTTGAACTGCAAATATAAACCTGTATTTCCTAACATTGCCCATTACTTTGTCCTTAGGTTTTCCTGTGTCAAATTCAGTTTTCTGAGGACAGTGGAAAAGGTCCTTTTCACAGCACTGTAGTATATTTCAATGTATTTCTTTAAAATTCGGTTAAGAAAATTAAACCTGCTTAAAACAGATTTCTACTATAACTCTGGTAAAGACACTATCTTAAGCATATATATGTTTGCATTTCTTTTTCTGACAATGGCAGCTTGAGCATTATTACTTTTATTTGGAGGTTATTTTTAGTCTGGATTGGTTCACCAGTATAGTTCATCACACAACAAATATATTGCAACTGCAGATTTGCAGTGCAAGCAGAGATGGAAATTAGTGACCATGACCTGCTTCAGCACGTCCTGCCGCTGAAAGAAACACGCCAAACAACACCCGCTGTTTCAGATCCCAATTTGTAAAATAAGAATAACACTTCTTTCTTCCATCCATCATCTCTCTCATTTATATTGTTAACGTGGAGGGAGAAACGGCCTCTTCCTTTGTGTCTTAGCAGCTCTACACTGCGCAGTGGGATATCCCTCTGTCAGCTAAGTCCTCCAAGCCTTGCTACAATGCAAATGAAGTTGTTTGACAGATCTATGCACTCATCTATCAATAGCTAATTGAGTTCAGGGAAGGGTTTTCCATTTTAGTATTTCTAGAAAGGATATGCAGTTGCACAATGCTGCACAGTTTCAAAAAAAACCTGGGGACATTAAAAGGAAGGGGGATTATGTGAACATGCAGATTTCTTTCTCAAAGTGATAAAAAGAAAATACAGTTCTTTATTTCTGGTTGTAGAAACCTTCCCTCCCTCCCCCTTATTCTTTTCTCACCTCTTTGAGCTGTATTTGTTTCAGTACCCATGTTTAAACCTTTGGCTTCAATACCACAATTCCTTGTATGTACAGAATGGGCTACAAAATTAATAAAGTAAAAAACAAAAAAAAAGAAAACCTGATAAAATATTGAATGCTTTCTAATTCTTAGCAATACAAGTAACATTTAAAATTTACCATCTCTCTGACTAGTCTTGTCTTTCACTCTCTTCCTCCTTTCATACCCACAGTGGTTCCTTTTACCATCTTCTGAATTACCTAACGTTAAATTCATAGGGTTATTTCAAATACCTTTCTGAAGCACGGCAGATTATTTTTTAATTTTTATATTCCATACTTGTGCACTCTAAAAATGTAACTAAAACAGTGGTTCCAAACACAGAAAAAGTGAAGGGTAAGAGAGCAATGTGTACAGAGGAATTGCATATCCCAGGATTTACTTTGACTCCCACTACAAACAGAAGACTTGAACTGAAAACTCTGAAACCTACCCTGCCTTACCTTTCTGTCCATCTCTGCTACAAATGGCTATGGAACCAGATACTGATCACAGGTGTTTTTCTCACTCAGCAGCTTATCTGGTCTGTGCTACCAAGAATCTCCTCAATTCTCAAAAGATGTAGCCAGTTTACAGTTACAATTCTCAAGGACCAAGAGAACTAGCTCATCTGTCCATGTGCAACAATATACTTCAGGTATTTTTGTGCAGGAGTGTTCCTGAGTGTTAAAATGATTACATTAACCTCCCAGGAAGGAAAAGCCATAGCAAACCTCACCTGCTCAAATTACAAGGTACCTTGACTGCACCCTCTGAAGGGTAAACAAAAATTCTTTATCATAAAAAAGCCCACTTCCACCTTTGCTGCATCTGCTCATGAAACTCCACAGGGAAGTAATGAAAGCATGAGAACAAAGTACACACATATACTAATCCCATCCCAATTCAATGGAAACATCTTTTTCTCTGCTCCCAAAGTTAATAAAAATCTAGAAAGAAAGGAATGGAATAAAGATAAGCAAAACCAAGCAAAAATGCTGTTTTGGTTTTTTTTTTTTTTTTGTCCCACAAGAAGTAGGTGGCACAAGTTAAAAAGGAGGTATACAATTCCCTGTATCAGTCACAAAGGTGCTGCCATAAATTAGAATATTTTTGTGTGAAAATGCTGAAGGATGCTTAATGACTGAAGTCCTGCACCAGTGCAGAACATAGGTGGTTTTGGGGAGGGGGCTGTCTCAATGAATTCCAGGGCAACCAAATCACTTCAACATTTTATGCCTCAATGTTCACATCTCTGTAACAGGAATGAGAAGACCTACGTCTGCACAGCGAAGTATTTTGAAATGTAAGGAAAAGTAAACTTGTATCAAAAAAGAAGCAAAGCCCACAATAAAAACTGTTTGTATTTCTTCCTTCTCAAATGTAATTTTTATCTGAGAAACAGCACTTCAGAGTTTCATTCATACAGCTACTAAAAAAAAAAAAAAAAGAAAAAGGCTTTTTTACACCTTAACTAAGAAATTTTTGCAGGAAAACAGTGTACTGCAACTGCACCCCCTCCTTTTCGTGCTTCTCACCAAACATTACCTTAGCCTTGGGAAGAAAACTCGGGTTTTCATAGCTAATGTTTAATGAAAAGATTTCTAAAAGACAGTTGATAATTAATAAATGCATCCAATTCAAATCATCTTACATTTAATCACCAGACAACAGAAGATTAGCAGCCATCTAGCCGCTCTGCAAGGCTGAGGGGGCCATTTCTGGGGTTTCCAGATCTCCTTCTGCATCACTATCTCCTGTGTCAGTCTTTTCTTGCTCTTCCACTTGAACATTTGGTATGCACCTCAACTCTAAACTTATCAGAATCACCAGCAAGGCTCTTAGCAGCCTGATAGAGCCTCAAACAAAAACGGAGCAGAAAGGAACAGCTGGTCCTTTTATTGCTGTGCCGGGTCCCTTTGTCTGCTCTGCACCCTGGAGGCCACCGAGATAAACCTGCCAGTGACTGCTGGGAATTTCACTGTGCTGGCTTTAGGACTACCAGTCATAAATGACAACTGAAAATTGTCAAGTACGGCTCCATTCCCCAATAGGAACAGAGCCGAGTGAAGGGGGGCAGAGAGCGCAAAGAAACTTTGCAGTGAAAGCAACAGCTGGAATAATGACACACAAAGCACATTCAGTTTGGCTAAAAGCAGAAAAACAAGGTCACTTTTTGCCACAAGTGTTCCCCTGTACTGCTACCAAAACAGAACTCCTAGCACTTGCTTGACTGCCAGTGTTTTTACTTCAGTGGTAACTAAATCAGCCTAAAAAGTTGGGATTATCAGGTTTAACATTAGAAACAGATATATGCAAGGCATTTTGTCTAGAAGGAGGTTCCCTTAAATAGTTAGAACAACTATTTAAAAAGAAACTCCTGTTAGGAAAAAAAAAATAAAAATATACAGACACAATGATCTATATAAAAACAGACAAACAAACCCAAAAATTCCCCAAACCAGAACCCAGTGGTTACAAACTTAGACCTACTTTCTATTATCAGAATACTGTTGGGCACTTTCTACCAGGGTCAGTGAAAAACTGCATCACAGCTCTGAGCATAAGAGCATAAGGCAGTCCAAAGCAAGAAGCATTATCCACTTTCCCTTAAGAGGTTTAGTAGCGTTACAAACACTTCCTTGTCAGACTAAGTAGAGAACTTTTCTTTGTCTGTTACACATATGCAATCTTGCCTTCATTCAGACTCGACTTCTGCTAAAAGCAGCCCATTACGCAACCAAAAACATGAGACATTTGGCACCAAGGGTAAAGCAAGGAAGAGGGAATCTGACACTGTGGCCCAATGGTTAGGGCAGTGAGCCAGAGCAGATGACACCTGGGATCCTTCTTGCTCCTCAGTGATGTAGGTTATTCTATACATTACAGCAATCCTAGAGCATTAGCATCTTTCAGAGCAGAAGAGATGCATGAGCACACTACAGTAAATGAACATCAGAGGTTTAAGACGTGCAAATCCTGTACAATTGCTTTCCCTATACAGTTTCTTTGTCACACCATATAATGAACCTTAAAGGAGAACAGGATTCCTGATTAAAAAAGAAATCCCACCATCATTGAAAAGATCAGGCAAAAACATGAACCATCATTAGATTATGGCCGAATTAGAACCACTAAAACAAAACAAAAAGACACAGAAGGACTGCTAAAAAACTTTCCAATACTTCAGAGACGTTTTTCTTATAGTCCTTTTCCTCTATTTCAGGATGCATGATCAATGACCATAACCTGCTAATAACCATGTTTTTCCCCTTTATGGGAATGGTAAACTTAGAACTGTCAGTAAGGTGCTGTCGGCAAGTTTGGAAGCCAGTGTAGAAATGGAGGCATATAATGCACAATGTATTTACAACCTGTATATGAAGAGCAAGTAGGACAAATGCTAGATGTACGGTCAACTAACTGTTGTACAAGTTGCAAATAGAGCCCTATAGTAGGAAATAAGCCATATCATGCCTGGCTTGGGAAGTGCAGACATATCTGCGCTGACCAAACACTTAGCCATGTAAAGCTTTGAAACAGCTGCAATTTAAACTTATTCACATCCTCTCCCCTTTCATCTCAATCATTTGTTGCACTTGCCTCTTCTAGAGGTCATCACACCAGTAACAAAAGCTTGTGGAAGGGAACCCATGCCCACACGTCAGTCTCTGGCACAAATCTAGCTCAAACTCCTCTTCAGTGGCAACTGATACCCAGACAGCAGACTCCACAAAGGAGCAGCCAAGATGCAGAAACAGCTTCAGGTCAACTGTCCCACAGGGCACTAACATCTAGTGTTAACACACCAAAACCTGCATTTTCATCTTAAACTACTACAGCAAAACCTGCCAGAGCATAAGGGGCTTGTACACAGTGATTACCAGGGGAGGGTATCGTCTAAGGGGATGTGGCAGTTGTTGCTCTGGAGGACCCCAGTACGTGCTGTGCTGGTAACCCCCGCTGCACTCTCACAGGCAAGAAGTAAAGCAGTCCAGCAAGCACAGAGCACTGCTCATCCCCAGTGTGCCATCCAGACAGGACGGCCTTGGGAAGGATGAACCACCTTTACACACTTCTCCAAGACAAAACTCCAGCTTTGAATTGAAAAAGGATCCTAAGGAATCCAGACCTGAGGGATCACTGGAAAACAAAACTACTACATGCATACCTCTCTCGCCCCTAGAACACTAGCAGAGGCAGTCAAGGAATGAATGTGTGTCAAAGTCTAGCTATAATCCTGCCTTGGTTTAAATTTTTCTTGCAACCTTTTATTTCTAAATTTTACAGCAGAAACGCAAAACCTGAGAATCTGAAAGTCTGCAATGTAAATATTTCCTACGTTTTATTGAACAAGGTGATCCAGATAAATCAGGCTAATATTGCTTTCACAGAAACAGTACAAAAAGCAGCATACATTTTTATAACCTAAAAAACACTCAGAAGAAACTCACTGTAGAGCTACATGATATATTAGCTTCAACAGTAATTCTAAATTAGAGTATTCCTTCTGAAAGTTTATCATTTCTGCCTAAGGGTACAATTTGTCTCCCAATGCATCAGTGTGATTGTATAGGGCCACACAAACAAGGTCACTGAAACGATCCATGTTAAATAAGCATGCATTTAAGAGTGAAATTTGCTGTTAATTAATACATATCATTCAGGACAAGTAGAACAGTAAGAAAAATAGTACTGTTTCCTCGTTATCTATTGCCTTGTAAACTAAAAATCTAACTTTTATTAATTTTAGTGTTACATAGCAATAGGTTAATTATTTGTTCTGTTCCCCAACACGTCCCTCTAAAGCATCCAGTCTTACAAAAGAAGCAAGCGGCTTAGGGATGGGGCCTTTCTGCAGTGTTGGGGCAGGTGGGGGCAGGTTTGTTACAAAATCTTAGGCAAGATCAGAAACACAAGTTTCAATTCTGAGAGCTTACCAAGAGGTGCTTTGAGAAACCTGCGCTCAATTCCTTGTTCTATCTGAAGCAGTGCAGATGCCAGGTAGTGGACCACATTATTGACTGGTTGAGGAGTACTTGTGCTTGTTGATGCAGCACTTGGAGCTTCAGTTTTTAACTCAATGAGTCTAGAATAGAAACATATTAAATTATCTTTGAATACTTTGAATTTAACACCAAAATAGATGATTATTTTAACTTCATTTACATGCATGGACTATGGACATGAACAGATACCGCACAGGCGTCATTAGTTATCCTAGTTCTTATGTTTGCTTAATGAGCTTTACTAGTCTAGATAAATCATCTTTAGGTAACAGTCATATAAATTTCAAGAAATGTGGATAGCAAATTTCAATACAATTATTAAGATTTCCAAAAGATTTGATGCAACATACACCAGCTAGTTTATGAGATATTTCTGTGAAGAGTACAGTCCCAATAATTGTTCAGTGAAAACATTTCCAGTGGTGAGGTGGAGCCTTTCAGAGTACTTCCATCTGCAGAAGTTCAACTACACAGACCCTTACAATTCGTAAGATGTTTGAAAAGAAAATAAATGAAATAAAAATAAAATGTAACTTTAGAATGTGAACCAAGAAATATTAACTTATATGTTCTCATCCTTGGAGGATCTTTCTAAAACATCTAAAATACTAACTCTTCATATAAGGGCGGTTAAAAAACAACAACAACAAACAAAAAACAACAACACAACAAACAGAACAAAACCCAACCAGCTAAACACCACCAAAAAGACAGTTTTCCAATAAAATAGGACCAAAAGACTAAGTAATCATTTCAAAGTGTAGTTAATCTCTCTGAACCACAAACATTAAGTATAGTACAGGAGAGCAACTTGCACTAATGAGAATAAAATTCGGGCTAACTAAGATTGTCTGGATTCTGCTTTATTCTAGTGAATAAGCACTTCTTTTGGTAGTCCCTGTTCTTTTTTCACACTTAAAAGCTGTTCATTATATTTGGCAAGCCTGAAAACAAACAGAAAGAAAGCTGCAAAGTTATTTACATTTCACTAGTCAAACTCCAAGGTCTTAATGAGATGTCACTTGCTCTGAGGTGGATAAAAAGCCTAGCATCAAAAGCAATCGGTCACATGACTTCAGAATCCCATAGTCTGTTTTAATATGCAAGATTTTACCAGAGTAGCCTTTATTCAGAAACTCTGATGGAGTCGGTATCAAATGGTAAAAGAAAAAAAAAAAGAAGCAACAAGCTTTTGCAGTTCAATTGAGAGTTGACAATGGAGCAAGTGCTCAACAGAGTGGAGAAAGATAAATTTTAGCTTCTTAAAACAGTGGAATATTTCTGTGTTGTGGCTTTCAGGAACCAAACATCTGTAAATAGTGTCATTAATAAAAAGGATGACCCTATCCATTTCGCATGCAACTCGAGAACTCTGATTCAAAGGGCAGTCTTATATGAAAATACTAATTCAGGAAGCTGAAATAAAAAGGGAAAAAAAACTTAGAGAACTTTAAACTCCTAACATCCAACACAACAGTCAAGAGTCCACTCAGAAATTCAACTTTTATTAAAGTGGCAGAAAACCTCACAGAATACATAAGCTAACAGTATATTGGTACAATGATTGTCTCCAATAAATCTTTTTTCCCTGAACTATTTCAAATTCATATCCTATCAATACATAATTTTATATGTATTAAGTAAATTAAGGTAGATCTCTGAGAAGTGTGTAATTTCTGATAATTAAATTTGGAAATCTTCACCACTCTGTAGTTTCTGAAGTTCAATTTACAACAAAAACTTATATGAGTCCCACATCTATCTCAAATCTTTGTTTAAAAACCAAATGAAACTCCAAAAAACACTTCTACAGCTGCAACACTATATGATTTGAGACTTCCTCTCTCTTATTATGTTTCAGCTTGCTCTACCTTCGTATTATCATTCATGAAGTTGTAAAATTATATCTCCATTTTGCTGTAGTGCTAAAAGCTAATCCAGATCATGGCCTGCTGCCTTGATGGGTCTTTCCGTGACTCAGGAAGAGGCACACGGGCCAGTTCAACCAGCAATTTGTTACTATTACCATTTTTCCTTTTGAACACTGCTACCCTTTCTGCAAATTTGAGTCATTTTTTGTTTTTTTTTTTTCTTCTGGAAAACAAAACATCAATTGCTAGATTAATTTTTCTCTGCAATTTAAATAATTTTAAAATGAATCTACATGTTCCTTCAATAATTAACATTCACTTTCACTGAATACTGAAAACTTAAAAATTGGTGCCTTAATCTTATATGGTAATAGAACATCGTCATTTAGAGACTATAAACCAATGCAAAAATCTCGTGTTCTACAACTCCCATCTTAAAAAATACCATTTCAAAGAACTTGAGGGTGAAAACAAACTGCAGATCTAAAAAACCCAAAATCAGAGCACTTCTATAAAACTCAGAGAGAAGAGCCATTATTTAAACTATAGCTCTTACCTGTCTTTCACAATAAACTTATCTTGATCATCAGTTTCCGTTTCTTCAGATTCTTCATTCACAGTTTTAATAATACCATTTTCTTTGTTTTCATCATTCAGAAACTCATACCGCCCATGTTCCAAGGCTGCTCTCCAAGCCTGTCTGTCTGTGACCTGAAGCAAACATACAAATTTGAGGTTTCTAAAGAATCAAAGGCCACAAACTTTTAGTGCCAATTACTGTCTACGTTTAATTTAATTATGCCTTTAGTTAAACCACAGCATTCAAGAGTTCTCATTTAAATTACAGACTGGACGGCACCACTGTGTTCCTAGGCACCCTACAATTCACAAATACCTTAATAGCCCCCAATGTTCCTTGGTAGATCCTGTCTTCAATGTCCAAAAGAAAATCTCTAAGTCTCAGTTCAAGCTGCTTCTCTGCAGATAGGTGAGAGCCATCGTGAGCATTCTGAATCCTTCCCCGTCCTGAAGGAGGTCTGATGTCACTTTGAGGTTTATCTGCAGGAAAAACAAGTAATTTAGCGCTGGAGGACCTTTTTCCTTAAAGCAGCCATTGGGGAAGGGCACAAGAGTAGGACAAGCACAGAACAAACTAAACATGGGCTCAAAATCCCCCTCCTGTAGCAACAGTTGCAAATACACACACTTCTGTGCCAACCAAGCAGAGTATTCTTTTAAGGGATGACCTATAGATTGGCATCCACTCATCCCAAAACAAAGAATGAAAAATCCTGGATTATTTAAAAGCGGTTCTTTTGCCTTAAAATGCTTTCTAAAGTAGTAGATAACTAACAACAACTCTGCTATAAATGCAAGGAGAAAAAAAAGAAGAAAGAGAGAATAAAGTCACATTTCCAGTATTTGACGGCTCTTACTTTACAAGAGAACCTTTCAGTTTCTTTCCTGCATGGATCTTTATCACAGAAACATTTAAAAAAAGCATGTGCAACTGAAAAATCTCAAAACCTATCAGAACAAGTATAATCCTTTTTAAAAACTTAACTTCAAAACAAAAGAAACAGATTATATGGGCACAGACCACACTGACTTCATCCTCTAATTAAAGGCAGGGAAAAAAGGAACAAGACAGCATGATAACGTATGAAAGCAAGGGAAGAGCTGATGATGGGCTGTCAAGTAAAAACCTCTTCATAAGAGAGAACTCGAAGTTCATGCAAAAGCTCAAAAGCCATAGGAAAGAGCTGAAAGTTTGCCCAAATCCTAAAGAGGTGCTTGAAAATCTGCATAGGTGGTGAATGTCTCTGTTCACAGGATTTACCTTAAAACATTTGAGTGCAGTGATGAGAAGGCACATGCAAGAACTTCAAAGTATTTAATAAAGAAAAAGCCATAAAGCTGTTGTTAAGCAAGCAGAAGTTGAATTTCAAAGGTGCTCTCAATTGCTGAAACAATTCCCTGTAACTGAAAAAAAATTCTCAAAATGCAGACTAGTAACTCTGAGGCCCAGATGCAGGGAATGTCCTTCCCGGTTTAAAAGCAAAGAAGAAATCCAATGTTTTTGCTTTGAGTAAAGCTGAAAAAGCAGCAACTGCTCTACAAGTAAGTAATGAGGAAAAGTTAACAGATACTGGAAATAAAGTAAGTAATAACACATATCAATTTTATTTCCATGCTCTGTTGAGTGGGAACTGGAAAAGGCAGAAGGGCAGTGCAAGATAATTAGGAAGTAGTTTTCACTTGTCCTGCCAGTCATTTGAGTGAAAGCGTGAAAGCAAGAGTGCAGCAGCTGGACTCCACAGCAGAAAAGCTCCCAACAAAGTGCAGCCACACAGAGCCACTTATCCCTGCTTATCACACACCGGTGGCAGAACTGGCATTGGGCCACTGCATTTGAATTTTCTTCATCTCTATTAAAGTGAAGTTCAAAGCTGTCTTTTTTCTTTCTGTAATCAATGTCATTCTACAATTCTAACACTAAAAGAGAAGAAAAATCCATAACTGTGAAAATCAGGTTGCTTCAGGGCAGAAAGCAACATACAAAATAGAGATAAAGGTGCAGCCATTAGGAAAATACGCACAAATTCAAATGTATCAGAAGATGGTATTGTCTCACCAATACCCAACAAACATAGACATAAGGCCTCCAAATACAGCTTAATTACTACACAGACACTCTGTCCTATGCTGGCTTCCACGAAAAGAAATGGCAGATCATTTAAAAATTCAGCAGTATCTGATATGCTCACAGCATGTTCTAGCATACTCACTCCAGGAGAACAGAATTTGTCTCTGCTGTGAATAATTCTGCCTTGCTCCAATACAGGTAACCCGAAATTCTCACAGTAATTTGTCATAATTCAAAACAAAACGCAATTAAACATTACCCTAGGGAGTTTCATTTTGGTAATGTACTCTACCCACTAACACACCACAAGCAATTCAGCTGCAAGCTTGTATATACAGAATTTTAGCAGCGTTTGGAGCTAACGCCTTGCCAATAAATGGCTAGTAGAAAAGGTAAAAACCTCTAAATCCTAGGTCTAGATGGTTTTT
The DNA here is from genome assembly GCA_013396735.1 of Grallaria varia. Taxonomy (NCBI): domain Eukaryota; kingdom Metazoa; phylum Chordata; class Aves; order Passeriformes; family Formicariidae; genus Grallaria; species Grallaria varia. The sequence goes on from VWZG01006968.1 coordinate 76,131, forward strand.
CAGTACAGTTCTACATTTAGAAACCCATAAAAACACCTGCTATACACTTGTTTCCTCTTGTACCTAAGTCTGCCAAAGGAAGAGAAGGGGGAAAAAAATAGAAGAGTAATATCAGAGAATCCCACTGCACTGATGTTAATCCTCATAACAACCAACATAGCTGCACTATTTTTTAGGGCATATCAATCTTTACTTTCTAGTTCATTTTTTCAAAACTCAAATTACTTCCTAAAGATGATTGCTTAAAAGCCAATTCTGGTTTGCTAAGCAGTAAGATAACAGAAAAATTATTGCCTTTTTCTTTTAGCATGAAACACCAGAAATGCCACGAAAGTCTGTCAAGAAGGAAAAAAAAAAAAAAAAAAAAAAGAAGGAAGGAAAAAACCAAACGGGTTTTTCATCATCAAGTGAAACAAAGCTTAAGCATAATTCTTATTTCTTAAAAATTACAATTAAATCAGAATTAAGAGGTTTCTAGAATACTACATAGAAGTTCTATCTGTGGAAGCAAATTAACACCAGGACCTTTCATTTACCTGGAATATGGAATTTTTCCACAGGAAAACTGCTTAGTTGTTCATATATTCTAGCTTTCTCTTGTAAAAGAGTTTCTTTTAAGGCACTCTCCCTATGTCCTCGGGAATTGAGAGCCTCTAGGAGTTGGTCCAGTTGTTCCCGAGAACTGTAAAAGCACCAACGGTTTGGTTTATATACTGGCCTTGGCACCTCTATGACAACACTGGTGTGTGAATCTTGGTCAATATTGGAGGTAGATTCAGAGGATTTCAAAGACTCTCCAGTTTTACTGAATACCTGAGGTTCATTTGTGCAAGACTGTCCACTATTCTGAAAGGAAGAGATTTGAGGCAACAACATGTCTTCTGTGAGACCAGAATAGTCCTCCTCTATAAACAATCCAGGAAGAGAAGGGAAAATCCAGTAGCGTCGGTACAGACGGTCACGACCTAATGGGGTGATATTTGTGCAGGCTGTTGCATTCTGAATCTTTTCTAACAGTTCCTTCTCTTTCTTCTGTTGTTCGTGTTTTAAAGCTTCTTCATCTTCAGCAGTAAGAGGTTCACTCTTTTCACAAGTCGTCTCTTCTTGTCTTGTAAATTCTTTATATCCATTTTGCCCTCTCCTTCCTAAAGTTAAAGGAAGAAGTACGGTAGCAATTAACTTTTAATTATTTTTTTTTTAATCAAAAGCTCAGGTAAAGGGCTTGTTTTAGTTCTGCCCCTTTCCAATTATCTAAACTTACACTTTCAAAGAGCATCAAGCTCAGTCAAGATACAATACTAGTTTTATTAAAGAAAAACTCAAGTGACAACTGCTATTCCCTTGATGAATAAATATACTTTCAATGCAGAAACTAGACCAAGTCTCATTCACCAACACTTATTTTTAATACCATAAAAGAACCAAAATTTTAAGAACTTAAAAGCATGTTATAGGAACATCTTATAAAGTAAAATTCTAGCAATTTCATTATTGAATACAAACTATGATTTGGACTTATTATACTCAAAATGACCAACTTAAACTTCCCAAAAGTCTGAAGCAAGATCAGAATCCCTCTACAAGAGCTTCTATGGCAAACTCAGGTACCTGACTTTATATCTTTTTGAATATATATACTACTATTTTCCCCTCCTCAACTTGTACTAGCTGAAAATATTTTAATTCACACCTTAGTTTACCAAAGTATTAGGGTCTGGTGAAAAGTATGTGTCCTAATTGATGCATGCAAACTGAAAGATGCTGTCAACACTCAATTTCTACTGGTGTCCAGTGTGACCTTCAGTTCCCCAATTGTAGGAATGAAATAATAACACTTGTTTGTCATCCAGTCACAATGCCTCAAACATGAGTATTTGAGAAACTGAAATTTTGATTAGAATTTCATTGTTTCACCATCTTTGCTGTAGTAAACATGCAAATTTGTATTACTGAATGACAATCTCCATCGCAGGTACAGTTAGGAACTGTACAAGTTTGCAAATGTCCACAATGATACAGGACTTTCACTGGCACAGACACTAGCACAAAGCCTTCCCAGCAGAAAGGCACAGACGAGCTAGCAGCCCAAAGCCAACAACAGTTCATCCTCCTGCAGAGACATCTAAGTTCAGTTATGAATAGCAGGCTGCGTGATTTACTGCACTGCAGCTCCTACCAGCACACTGCTGAGAAAATTAAATCTGGCAGTAAGTCTGGTTGTATTCTTGTATAGAAGGCATGCTGCTTCATTAACAAAGGCAAACTAAACTCAAATGCTCAATTTAACTTTTTTTTTTAAAAGCACATTGTTTTTGTAGCTTACGAAAAAGAAGAATCAAAGCCACACCATCCCTATTAGATGGGACTTCTACAACTCTACCTTTGAGGGCACTAGTTACAACCGTAATGGTTTGCCAGGCAACAGCCTGAGATTTTCTAGACAAAAGAGAAATCCAGGCAGCTGACTACATGAACTACATCAGGCTGGTTCAACGTACTTAGTAGCCCATTATGATAATGTTTGGGTGTGGGGTTTTGCCTTTTCCTTTAAAATATTGCAGGAAAGATGGATACTTTTACTATAAAACACAAGAACTTCCCAGATGCATGTATGGATGTACACAAACAAATACATCATAGCATTACCTCTTTGTCGTTTTTTGTTTGGTCCCAGCTCTTCTTCATCCTCTGTCACAACGTCCATGTCTTGCTCTTTACGTTCAATCCCTTTGCTCTCTGTACTAGTATCAAGGTCTTCCCGTTCCTCCTCCCTGACACAGTGAAAAAAACAAAAGGTGACTAAACAACCAACCACACATTATAAGCTGAATGATAAAAAATACACAGTAAAATATGGCATCTTTGACACAAACAGTATTTTTCTCTCACAAGTACTTCAGCTAGTAAAATTTCTATAATGTTTTTTAAAGTTGCGGAATACATTAAAACCCAAACCAAACCCATTGAACTGTAAATGGGCAATTCCATACTAAAGACAAAAGCATACTCTTTGGTATCCACACTTTCATTTGAAAAGTATTATAATCAGATCCTTTTTGGTGACATGCTAGTGTAGTTCTATTGACATGGATTTTTCCTCATGTTTAAAAAAAGTTTCCCCCTCAAAACATATACCATTTTGTAAATTCTTATTTCACATTTTTGTCTCATTTAACAAATACAGTTAAAAACCTACAGAACCACAGGCAATTATTATAGGGTAACATTTATTTTATTATTTTTTTCTCAATTATAATTTCCAAAACATAGCACAAATCTACCTTTGGCCCATGCTCACCTTTCACAAGAAGATTTATGTAACTAACTACCTTCCTCAAGCAGGCAAAGATATAATATTGTATATACACTTTGTGTTTTTTCCTGGAATCATAGGCAGCTGCATGTGCCTGAATCTTACCACCTGAAACCATACAGTTTTATTAACAGAACAAAAAAAAAATCTTGTTTTTTATGGAAACCACCTCACATAACACAGCATTTAAAAAAAAAAAACTATGAAATTCGGTTAATAAATTATGTGAGGTCAGTATTTTCTAGTTCACATCATATCAATTCCTCAAATTAGAAAATGAACTATAATGGTCTGATTGAAGATATTCATAGAGATGAAAACAATGCAAGACAAAGCAATGCAAAAAAAAAAAACAAATTAGATTTTGCATATTTCTCTTGCCAAGCTTTCAATATAACTCTGAGTATAGTAAAAATCACTCCCATAAACCAATTCTAGAACACTAGGAAAAAAATAAGATCAACATTTAGGACTATATACTTAAAATACACCTTTGCATATGCTCAAGTCAACAAAAACTACATAGGTCTGGCCATGTAATTAAAAAGTGCTACATCCTGTATATCACAGTAATATTATGTATCATACCCAACAGATATTTCTACAGCAGGAATTCTTTGCTCCTCTTCCTTCAGCTTTTCTTGTTTCTCTTTCATTTTTAACTCCTGTTCTTTCAACCTTTCTTCTCTTTTCTTACGTATCCTAATAGTAGGAAGGATATAGAAAACCAGTTGCAATTAATCTACTATCTGGTCTTTTTTCTTTTATACTAAAACATCATCCAATAATAGCACTAAGTGTAAGAAAGCAAAACATTTAGCATGACGAAGTTTCATCCCCGTCTACAGTCTCAAAAAACCAGCATAAAACAAACTTTTTTTTCATATGCCATCTGCAACAAAGGAATTAGTCTGATTTGTAGAAACAAAATTTAGTTTTCCATATCTGAGTTTTACCTTGCCGCTGCTGCCTCTCTTTCTTTACGATGCTGTTCTGCCTTTAATTCTCGGAACTCCTGTTTCGCTTGTCGTAGAACATCCACAGAGTCCTCAATGAAATCTCGAGTGGAGACAAGAGTCAGAAGCTTCCCACAGAGAGCATGAAGGATCTTCATCTTTTCTCCTAATAAAATTCAGACCAATGTTTATATTTCATTATATAATTAATAATAAGCCTTACTCTTACACACTCCAGACTGGATTTTTTCTCACTCAAGAACAAGTGAATAGTCAAACATTTGTAGTGTACCAGCTGCACTTGCAAAGAGAAATTTCCTGAAACATCTACTTGTTTCACACATGCCCTTATTTTTAATTTATTCACTTTTACCACCAAAAGAAGTAGTACAATGCAATATTATCTTCAAAATAGACAAAGGAAGAGCAGATAGTATTTTTTTCTCCATTTCTAAACAATGAATGAAAGACCCAAACCGGAACAATGAAAAGCAGGAGCTGAATTAAACACCCCGACGGTTCTCCCAGAGAGATCCTTCCTACAAGTAAAACTAACATTTTTAAAATAGGATTAAACGAAAGCTACTCAGATGTAATGAGACTGGCTAGCTCTGCAATCTCTCATGTGATGGAACCTGTTTGTGGGGGCTGAAGCACAGGAGTGGGTTTTGGTTTAGGTGACCTAGAGGTCCTTTCTAATCTAAATTATTCTATGATACAGTAAATTTTGACCATTGTTGGTCTGAAGCCAGTTACAGAATTGATCATTTAATAAGCAGTCTAATAACCTCTAACATGAATTATCTTTTATTACCTGGCAACAAATCATATACTGAGGTACTTGAAAGTTTCTTCAAGAGACCAGGATTACTTAATCTCAGCTCCATGCAAGCATCATCAGTAGCATCAAACCCTCCTCGTTTCTGGTAACGGTATTTTGCATTGGCTGATGTTACATCAGCACCTGACGCTAAAATGTGAAGTCTGAGAATCTCAGAAAGAGTGCAGCTATCAAGATCCAAGTTTTTCAAATTGCAGCCTACAGTTGAGAAGAATGAACAGTTATTTTATATAAACATTTAAACGTATACAAATGTAAAAAAGTGCTTTAAAATACAGAGCAAAATAAGAACAGTAACAAAACAAGAAGTGAAACCCACACATACCCTGATGTAACTGGGGCCATGCAGCTGCCAAAGTTGCAACTGCATACAGTGCAGATTTTGTGGGGTCTGCATCTTCATCCAAAGCCTCTGTTAAATCTTTAAGGAAATAAACACTTTATTCTAGTGCAAATTAAAACTTGTACTGTGGAGGGGAGGAAAGGAAGCCATGTTTTAAAAGTTGCAGACAAAGCACAAAGAGGGCCGATATTCACAAAAGCAGCAATATATTCAAAACTCAATTCAACATCCAAATGAAAATTTACATACTTTAAATGCAACTAAAAAATCCAACTAAAAGCTAATGACATGCACCACATGCTACATGTAGGGAGAACAGCATATAAGCTGTTAAAGCAACCGCAACACACAAAACATGCACAATGGCAACATAAAAGTCAACAAAACCAAGCCCATAAACACACTTGAAAGCACAAACAAGTAACAATGCAAGAAACACCTGTATTTCCTTTCCACAAATGAACTGTTATGTCCTATCGTAAGTTTGTTTTTAGGAAACATAATCCAAACCAATCACAAACTTTGATACTGGCTGTCACTGTTCACTGTATACTTTCTATCTGTAACTTAGATACAGCCTGTTCTGCAAAAACACAATTACTAAGTCATTACAAATAAACCATATTTCACCAAAACGAGCACCTGCACTTAAGGAGCATCACACACAAGCAAACTGACCAGGAAAGCAAGGAAGTGAAAGGGAGGAACAGCAAATTCCTGTTTCTTAAACAAAAGTTTCCTCAGCACCTACAGGTATTTCTCCAGAGGGTTGGCAGAATTCTTTCAGCATCATATGCTGTTTCAACAATTCCACTTTACTCAAACCAGAATCATTAAGTAAAGACACCAAGTCAATATAGAGCCACAAATCCAAACTAAGCCTACATAAAATGCATATCCACAACAGTCTTGTATGATGACTGGATGTTTGAAAAGTGTCATCCAGACATTGCAAAATTGACTTCTGCACCTCCCCTCTCACTATCTATATAACACAGTTTGAGAAAGTGCTGTACAAACTGAAACCCCACATCCATGGGGTTCTTTGTTGCAGAAACACTGCCTGTACAGAATTTCACTGAGCAAACATGCTGACTACTACTAGTTTGGTTAGCTAGAATTAAAAAGCCAAGAACATGTAATTCCTTTACAGGAAAAAAGATGTCTAAACAAAAGTGACAAGAAATGAACATTCCAAGGCACGGAAAACATAACAGATGAAGTGCCTTACCCAAAGCTCTGCTAAACTAGAAACAAAACAGCAGATTTTTGCAACTGTCAGTCCCCTGAAGTCAAATTAAAATATGAAAGTTACATTACATTTTTTCTCATCTGTCCTGTGAATAATAAAGAATCTCATCAACTATTCTGTGATACATGATAATGGAATCCTTGTTTGTATTGCCAAAGCAACGCTGTCAGTAGTTGAAAAAATACAGTTTAATTGCTAAGTTCAACAGTAATTAAAAGTCTAAATTTGTTAACATTGTATCGAATCTGTAACTTTGTGGAATTAACAAGAGCAGCCTCTATTGCTAAAGGCAGTGACCTTGCTTTATATAGTTTATAGATTGGACATAAGTCTTAAGTGTGAAAACAGAGTCTTCAAGGGAGGAATTAAAAGACCTTCCTGCACCTCACACATCTGTCTTCTGGGGGCACCACAGAATTCACTAGACCTCAAATGGGGAGTGCTCTTATATTCCTATCTACTTCTAATGAAATGAAGACTAGCAGGAAGGGTCAAAGCTTCTCCTTTAACTAGCCAGCAAATTCGGCAGTCCATAAACAGACTACCATGTAAGTTTGTAACAAAGCCTGTATGTCTTCTGATCAGTGGTTAGTGTATTCCCAGTATCTCTGAAAATCCCGGCAACTCAGCCTTAGGGCAAAGACCAGAGGCAGAGTTGCTATGAGGCCCTTTACTGGGGAAAAAAAAAAAAGACAAGTAGTATCTAGGAGCTGTGGATGCATACTTCCAAGTCTTGAAGGACAATGAATACTGAATTCTCCATTATAGTCATGCTGGGGAGTTTGAGTTTTTAATCTAGTTAGGTCCATATTTATTTTTTTATAGATACAGATAAAGACCCGTGAGAAGACTTAGGAAAATGACTTTTTTCCTGACCCTCAGGAGAAACATCTAACAGTGCTGAAGGAAGAGGAGGAAGGTGAAGATCCTTCCTGCACCTCCAAAACATAAGCAGTGCTGTTAAAAGCTTATTATGCTTTGCTGGATACAATTGTAGTAACAGTGAGCTTCCTTTTTCTCTAGTCCCCTCAGATGCTGTGTTCCATGCCCAGTTTAAAGCTTTAATTTCAGATAAAAGAGAAAAAACAAGCCCATTTACATACAATATCCATGCATAATAAGACAAGGTTAAACAAAGGAATGCCATAAATCATGCAGCTTAAGGTTAATTCCAGTATCATTTCAGCAGTAAAATTAAGGATCTGACCTTTGGTCTCAGCATCAGCTATTTGATCTTTGGCCACTTCCTCTTCCTCTTCGGCCATTGCCTGAAAGATGGCAGTCAGGAAGAAAAACAGCAATTCACACAGTGGGCCTTCAGTGTCATTTCCTACAAGAGCTTCCTCTAAAACCTCTGTGAATAAAGTTTAAGAAGCGTCACTTTTGCCACAAAGTTGAAAAACAATCATGTACTGAAGCACGAAAACATTTTTTTCCTTTAGGTATGATAATCAAGTTACTTTTCTTTAATTTACTGCATATATTCCTGAGGTGATTATGTCAGAAAGAGTGCTGACAAAACAGCATTATTTTAATATATAACTGAAAGAATCAAGTACAAGAAGATATTTTAATTAGTATAGTAACAACTAGTAGATTGAAATTAATTTTGATTGTACAAACACTGTGGAGTTGAACATGAAAACTGGATTGTTATACATATGTAAGCACTGACACATTAAAGCCGTACAGAAAATTTTGTAGCAGTGGTACTTGGGTGCACTTAAGATGTTTGGTTGGTTGGGAGAAGGGACGCCAAAAAACTGGGACTCCTTGTCACATAAACGACAACTTGCCTAAAGTTACTCCTTCTGGAAATTCATCTTGAAGATCAAAAAGTTCCCCAAAAGCATGTAAAAACTCCAAAACCATCAGAGCATCACCAAAGATCTCAGGAGGAAGTCTTGTCTTCACTGGCATTGGAATGGGAAGTTCCTGCAATCCAAATGGGACAACTTAATACCCTACTTGGTTTCTGCAGAGTACACAGGTGACTAAAACCAAACAGTTTATTATTCTAAAGGGTGTCTCTGTTGCGCTTCTTTACATTTTACTGAAGAGTCCTGCAAGATCAGTTATCACAGTAACATCTGTGGCAGTATTAACTTTAGAAACCTAAGGGCATGCAACTTGAATGTAAAACTTTTGAGAAAAAAGTTTATTCACATTTGTGAAGTTTCTATCTTTAATAAAGGAAGTCAAACCTGCTACAAGTTAAGAACACTGGCTGTCAAGATTTTTCCTTTAAACCTGTATCATTTCCCAAGACTTTTGAATTTCAGTATGCTGTCTAGACAAGCAAAAATAAACATACTCTTAAAAGTTACTCATGATTGCTTGTGAAAACAAGCAAGCAAAAACCCAACATGTTCAACATAAAACACACCCTTTTCATACTAGGATAAGAAAGACCATGTCTGATGACTGCATGTTCTGGTATTGGATTTTTCACATTGGTAAGGCACTTACAGTAGCTGAAGATATTTTAAAGGGAGCTGATGTAACCATGTAACAAGACCACTTAACAGAGACACCACTTCCAAATCACAGATGACAGTGTCTAACATTGTTTGACTTTGAAATTGCTATCTTGATGGAACTCTTCAAGATTTGTCTTCTCCATCTTTCTTAACAGACAGAGTTGAACAATTTCCAGAATGATAGCTCCTTTCCACAAACATGGCAGTTCACAAGAAGAAGAATGCCAAATACTATGCTTCAGAAGAACATAGTAAGGTATTCGATAAATTTCCTGAGAAGAGTTTTTTGAAAAGCAGGCCTCGCCTAAACTCATCTTTATTTATATTCTCATCCCAAAGATGCTCATTAAACAAGTATATTGCTAGAGTTTAAATAAAAAAAAATGTCACAGGGAGCAACAAGCTAATGTCCTTTTTACCTTTTGCAACCAAAAATTTGGTTTCTGCATTACTCAAATCTTTAACTAACTTGAGTTTATTCTAGGTGAGCTCATGCTGTATATTTAACAGAAAAATCAGGCATGCTCAATACCCTCGACCATAATGTCAGCACTTTAAACATACATTTGCTCCATGTGTAGACTGAGTACAGCCTGCAAAACTTCTCTGGAGGCTGCAAATACAGACTATCCTATTAGCATCGCCACTGGGAAATACGTACTACAGGACTGCAGGTGATTCACAGCCCCTGGCATTCCAGTCAGATCTAGATTTGCCTCTGCATTAGGGAATCTAGCCTGGGGTCCTTGCAATGTACGAGCTTGAGTTATTCCAAATTCAATCATACCTTAAGATCATCACACTCCATATCTTCTCTAGGCTTACTCCACTGTTTCAGGTATTCCACATACTTTCTTTTTTCCTCACGCAGCTTCTCTCTTTCCTGAAAAAAAAAATGCCACAAATGTGTACAAAATATTGTCAGATGGCCCAAGTCCAGTTTGTAAAACTGCATCACTTACAATTCAATCAGACTGAAAAGTAAAGTATCATATTTCATTAGAATGAAGTCATCTATTAATCTTTATTTTGTATAAAATCATACTGGCAAAAATGTTTTAATGTAGTGATACTTTTAACTGTTAAATCAGCTGTTGTCTTTGTTGGGGGGTGTTTTGGTTTTTGTTTTGTTTTTAATGGTAGTGGCCAAGGAAAAAAGAAATTACATATTAGAATATTTATGAAAGTTGCCTCAAAAAAGACCATCAGAATATAGTGGATATGGCTGTGGTAAAATATTTTAGAATATATAATCTCTTCATATTCAAAGTGAGAAAAAAGTTCTTTAGCAATTTCCATCCAAAGAGAACCCACAAGGAAACACACAGCCATTTGATAGGCTTAAAATCTGACACAGTACAGCGTCTTTAACACACAAATGGAAGACAACCATTAAACCAAATAATTTTATGCATTATTGGCAAGAAAAACCACAACGCAGCACTCTTACTTCTTAAGCAACGTGAACTTTTTGTGAACTAAAATTATAGAGAACGTTATTCAGACATACAAACCCATAACCAAATCTTATAACTCCCTATTCTTCCAAAGTGCCTTTCTAATAACTGAAAACAGTTAATGGAAAATAACTTGAAACCGGTAACAGCTAAGAAAAAAGAAAACAAGAAAGCCATTATACTGGTCCTATATGAAACACATATATTTCAAATGCATTACTTTTTCCTTTTCTATTTTGAGTCTCTCTTTCTCTTCTTTCTTTTTCATCCTTTCTTCTTCCACAATTTTCTTTAATTCTTCTCTCTTTTTTTCCTTATCTTCTTTCTCCTTTTTTCTAGCTTCTATAGCATTTGCCTTCTCTTGTTTTAATTTAGCTTTTTCAAAAGCTGTAAATGGAAAAAAAAACAAGTTATTTTTTCTTTTGTAAAATGTTAGTTTTAACTGCTAAATAGACTGATCGTTTTAGAATTACGATATGAAAAATATATTGTTATGAAGACTGAATTGTTTCTATGCTAACCAGAAATTCAAACAGTTGAAAGTTCTTTAGAGAACCAGAGTTTTAAGCCTCAGTATTAGACATATTCTACAGGGCTGTCATCACTGTAATAAAGTTAAATGTATCTGGTTTTATGAGTATACAGAACTTTATTACTGGTTTATTGGTTTCTATCAAGTGACATATAAAGATGAGAACTGATTGCAACAACATATAATTACAGCAAGATATTTAGTAATGACTCCTTAATAAAAGCATGTCACAACCAGGTGTAGCATATAACTGTGATAGTAAAAGCCTTTAAATAGGTGATTTTTAAGAATTTAGTTATTACTGAGTTACTGTAAGGTCAATATATTTGAAACCTACATAATATTTCAGTGAATTTTGTTCAAGTTTTACTTCAGTTACACAGTTTAAGCTGAACTTTAACTGGTAATAAACATTATTGCATGAGGAGATGCAGAGTTCTTTGTAGTCATCTGCAGAATGGAAGGATACAAATTTCCACATTCTGTGGAGAGACAATGCCTGGCAACCCACACACAGGTTAACAAATAAAAGGAGGTCTTACTGTTTTAGTTGAACAAAAAAGAAAGCTAGAATCACAAGCAAATGAAATGAAAGAGATCCACTCTTACCAAGTGGATTACATTGAAAAAAAGGACTTAGATTACATTTTCCTATAAAAGTTGAAAAATGGGCTAGATTGCTTCTACAGATAGCTAGTACACATACCAGCCATGTGTCTCACCCAGCAAACAAATGCAGTGAAGCTGATCCACCCCTACCCCCCGCAAAAATCTTCTATGTACTGGAGAAGGCTAGTATTTCAAGGTACCTAGTATTTTGCTATCTTTTCACATTGTGAAAATGTGTCTTAACTAACCTTGTAAAGCTGCAGTTTCTTTTCACACAAACAAGGAAGCAGTTTTGATGTTAATCAGCTGTTACCTTTTTCTATGCTGTCATTTCCAGCACATAAACAAACAGATGCTTGTTGTGCAAAAAAGTGGATGTACACAATTTTAATGAATGTGTCCTGTCTGCCGTGAAGAAAAGGCCTAAAGCAGCATCAGACAACTTTGCAGTTATTTAAGCAGATGTTGGACTAGGTAATTTCTAGATGTCCTTGCCATCCTAAAGTATTCTATGTTCATGGAAATGAGAGGTTGAAACCAGAAGTTTACTAAAATGTTTCCAGAGATGTCCTTCCTTGTGAAGGACATTAGTGCTTACAGTTCAGAAGACTATCTCCTTGTCTGAGCTTTGTCTCTTCAAAAAGACATACCACTTTACCTAGTTAAACCCTTAACTAAAGGCATGTGGGTCCCCTTACTTCTTTTGAAATCAGGCTTAAATTGATCAGGAGCAGGTCAAAACTAAGCCAAAATTAGTCAGTCAGTCCAAACTAAAAATCTCTTAAGTGACTTGTGATCTTTTAATCAGAGAAATTCGAAATGTATTACAATGCTTTTAAATTTTGAGATAGTTTTTCTGTTTATGCATTTTCCTCAAACAGCAAACTGATTTGTGTTACATGTTCATGTTTTGATAAACCTTCAGCTGGTAAAATTTACACATGACTTCACCACTCAAACTTCTGCAAAAAATTATTTAGCTCTTTATTTATCTGAGACGGAAATCAGCACAGCTGGACCACAAACTTCCCACATTTCCCCAGTTCAGTAAAATAAAATGAACAAAAAAATAAAAATCAGGCAACAACCATTATAACCACTGAAAGGAGCACTTTGCAATAGTGCTGTGACAGTACAGTCTTTTTACTTCTCCCATTAGAAAGGTACAACCCCAAAAATATTGTAATTATGGCCTGCTCTCAAACCTGCAAAAACTGGTTCTGCTGGTAATAGGATGAAACCTCAACTTACCTATGGCCTGTGAATCTTCCTTTTGCTTCCGGAACCTTGACCTTTCCCTTGATACTTTACTTTTGTTTCCTGGGGTGTTTCGTTTTGCAGGAATACTGTCCTCCTGATTGAGAATTTGGAGAGGCAGAGGAAAAAAAAGAACATAACTATGGTGAAATGACCAGCAAAAGATATTCCCAATTTTTTAACTGTTCTCTAGAACATGATAAAGTATATTTGAGCACTAAGATTCTCCACGTTTAAATACAGGCAGATGACGTATCTCTATCTGAGGCCAAGTGACATAATTGTATCTAAGAGTTCAAATTAAAGCTTTTTAGCAATTATTAAACCCCAAAAGGGACAAGTACTCTACACATCTTCACAACACACTGAAAACCTAGTTTCTTGATGGGATCACAGAAATAAAGATAAAATAAGAACTATAACAAATACAGTCCCTTTCACCAGCTTAACTAAAAAGCAATTACTTGAATAGCAATTATGTAATATACCCCAATTCATCCTCAAAGAAAAAAAGCACTCTATCAACCTTGCATTCCAACTGTTCTGAAAATTCAGACAAACGAGGGAACGTAAAAGACTATGCTGATGTCTCAATCTTTGATTAAGTGTTATTACTTACAAGACTAGTAGATGCCCTCTTTGGAGGTCGCCCTCGCCGTCTGCTTGCAGGACTGAAGATAAACGTGGGTGGGTCATCAGGAAAGAAGTAGGAGAAATTTTGTTCTGCTAGATTATATTTTTCAATTGATGTTGCCTTAGTAAGATGAAAACAGATATTTGTTGTGAAATTCTTACCTTTTAATAAATATAATTATTAATTCACAGAAAATTATAAAAGTAACATGATTCACAACTGGTTAACTTCAGATAAGAAATAAAGCTCTGAAATAGTCTAAAGTGTAGAGTCAACTACCAAGTAGATAATACTAAATGCAGCACGCATCTGAAAATAGAATTTGGCTTAATTTAGTAAGATGCTATTTCTTTAGATGCCTTTTAGTGAATACCACTGGACGTAGTCATCCTAGCAAGGTACTGAAAAGTATCAAGAATGACTCTTTCCAGATAAAGCCAGAAAATTAACTTATTGAAGAACGATATAATTCTCTATGACCCTTATTTTTGGATGAGGATCATTGCAAATTGTCAAAGTTTCTTTTCAAGTCTATTTTCTCAATCTGATGACTTCAGGAAGTCTGCCCTTTTCAGATGAGAATACAAAGGAGACATTCCAAACAGGACATGTTCACATAACTGAAATGCAAGGCAATTAGCAAGAGGACAAGAAGACACTCCACAGAAAGCCCAAACAAAGACAAGATGACAAATGCACACATACACAGAATATAACAATTTTCCTGAGGCTCCAGAAAGCATCACTAATAGATCACTAGTCCTTGATGTGTTACAGCGAGCTGGGTCAACATGATGACTAACAAGACCAAGGAAGGGGGTCATTTATCCATTTCAATTCTCTTTTCTCCTAGTTCCATTTCTTTAAAAGAGACAGATTCCAAAGTTACAAAGTTATTTAGAAATTTACTGCCTTTGTTATTTTTCACAACTTTTAGAGGCAAGACTTTCACTGATGCTCTCATCTCTCCGAGTCTTCCTGTGTAGAATGAGGAGTTACATGGCTGTGGGAGAAAGTACGAGACAAACACAAAACTATGGTACTTTCTAAAAACAGGATAAGGATTTCAGGGTCAAGGCTGCAACACACAGTGAGAGTCCATGATCTCCTGTGGCACAGCAAGCAAGGCAAGGGGAATTGCTGCCACTTGTTAAGTGTGGGAAAAGCAGCTCAATTCCTTGAGCACAAGGAAATAAATTCTCAGTAATTCTGTGCCAACTAAGATGTGAACTTTAGTCTGAACTTGTACTACCATCATGTATAGTCTCATAAGATAACAAAAATAGGCACATTCAATGTCTAAGACCTCATCCAATGTCCGCTCCAGCCACCTGAACTCTTCAGTACTTTTGTCTCACTGAAGAGCTGGAGACCGAATTCAACCTACCATAAAACATTTTCCAGCCAAAAGCATTACAACAGAATAGTATTGGCTTGCTGTATCAAAACAGAAACAGTTCATTTTTATTTGACTTAGAAATAACAGCTGCATACCTTGAAGAATGAAAACAACTCATGTTCAACTAAGCAAAAGTATATTATGCTTTAATAAATAAAATTTTTCTAGGTAAATGCTCCTTTTTTATTTTGGGGACTTTTCTAAACTGGTAACTAAAAAAAGAAATTAGAGCATTCTGCTTCATGTACAGAAAACTTACCATCTTGTTTACAAGCAGAAATTAACAAAAAATCTGGTCTTATGCAAAAAGTTCAAGTATTCTTTTATTTTGGAAAAGTCGAATACTAAAGCAGTATATTATACTTACAAAAAGCTGAATTCTATGTAGTTTAAAAAAGAAGCACTGAGCAGCTTGCAGAGAAGAGAGGAAAAATACTAAATAGGGTCAATATTCTATCACACAACTTATTCCTTCTTACTTACCTTAGTTTTAATTACTCCATCATGTGGTTCACAGTGTTGTTTCAGAAAAAGTTTAAGTCTGTCTCGAGAAAAGAGATGTTTCCTCCGGCTGTAGTAGGAAAGAAAGGCAGTATTATCAACTAACATCTTCAATTATTGTCTCAGTACAGCTAAAAATATGTGCAAGAATATATGAAACGGACCATATAATCGACCTTTTTCTTATTTTCTTGAGTATAAATAACACCCTTACTACTGTCACTAACAGCCAACTGAACAAAAAATTTCCTTATGAATAAACCAAAACCCAAGTAATACTTAAACCGTTCATTTATGCATCTCCAATTTTTACTTCTGAAGATCCTGATACTTCCTCTTTTACAAACACATACAAACTCCAGTCTATTCATCCACAGTAGATCCTCTAAATATTTCTTAAAATTCCAAAATAAAACTAAAGTCTGATTGTTTCAGAAGAGAGTGAAAACAAACAAGAAAACAAGGACAGCAGGAAAGCAGTAATCACATCTCTCAAAAGGGGAGACAAGCCAACAATAGGGGGGAGGTGAATTCACACACTGCTTGGTCAGGCTGTGGCACTCCTTGCTAGAGGACAGTGTGCACTCTGATGGTTCCAGGCATTCCAGGAAACCCGCACTACTTCACAGGAAGGAAAAAATTAACTAAACAGGAGAGGAGTGTAGTTAATGAAAAAATGAATCCTGATTCATGCTGGAACTAAATTACTTGAAATCACTTAAGTTTTTTCACAATATCCAGTTTATACAGTTTTGATGCACAATCTATTCTAAACATATATTTTAACTAAATTCTCAAGACAAAATTATTATTTAAAAATCAAAAACTCTGCTGCTTTCTATTTTAAATCAGCCTGATTCCTAATGTGTGCTCCAACATTTAAACCAGCAGTGCTACCGCAGAGAGTGCTCACAATGCCCCTGGTTCATTACTATTATAGAATAGGATTCTCAAACTTATTTCCCCCTGCTCCATCAATTACAACAGTAGCCACAGGTATCAGAAGTCACAGCATGTCTCATCCGTCTGCCATTGAAAGCAGAAACTTGCAAGAGACTGGTACCTGTGTTCATGCCAGTAAATCTTGGAACCCTTATTACAGAAAGCCTGCAGCACAGTATTTTGTTTCAATTAATAGCTCTAACATTGTTTTAAAATGCCATTTTATATCAAAAACATCTTACACAACTCACAGTTATAAAGTACAATTTTAACTTTAACATACTAATTTTTACCTTAGTTGAGATGCTTTAACAACAACAGATTCATATAAGTGTTTTTTAATAGGTTGGACTTTGTATTTGAACAAAGAAGGATCAATTATGGCTTTCTTCTCCCTAAAATTAAAAAAAAAAAAAAGGTAAATTCACACAACATCAGCCTTTTATTGTACACCTTTAATATAGTCATATGTCTACACAATGGACCTCTTGAACCAAGCTATATTTAATACAGGCTGTAACTTCCACTGGTCAAAACACGACCTATTAACTTGTGCCAACTTTTCTGCTACTATATTTAAATCTGCATCAAAACCAGTTCCTGCAAGGAACAGGAAAAGGGATCAGGGATGTTTGTTTTCTTAGCAGGGAAATGGGAGATAAGAAGAGAAGGAAGAACAAAATAAGAAAAACAAGTAATGATACTATCCTATCCTTTAGAAAATCATCTCCTTAATACTCTCAGTACTCGTGATGGCAACGGGGAGGCAGGAAAAAGGAGAAAAAGATGATGAGGAAGGTGTCCAACAGAGTTAATTAGAATTAATAAAAATAGTAGCCCTAGAGCTACCAATCACATTGCAAAACAAATAAAAAGCACCTAAGAGAATTTTCAAAAATACCAATTTAATTTAAAAAAAAAAAAGCTTCACCAACAACATTCTGAAAATAACAGAAAACATGAGGCAAAGCAACTACATTTTACAATAAATGCTTATCAGGTTACATATTTTATTACCCGAAGTGCACTTCCCTTTTACAGCCATCACTACAGAGAACTAGGTTTTTTTTCCCCTGCATGGAATATATTTCTTCAGTTTTAATGTAACCGTAGTGGTTTTTTTACACCTCCTCCTAGGAGAATAACACCCAGGACTGGTGTGCTGCCAAAACAAAATTCACTCCTTTAAAAGGCAGAGAGGGGGGTTGCCCTAGACAATATATTTTAAAAAGTGTGGCATATTTATGGACAGACTTCATGAACAGAGCTAAACTAATGAGACTTTCTTTAAATCATATTGAACTTTGCCATTAAACAACAGAACTAACTTCTCCCAGGGTGGTAATTTGTAATCAAGAGTCATACTGTTTTATCAGGAAGAATTCAATCATCACCTTATTTCATCAGTAAGGAAAGCTGAAGTAGTAATGTGGATGAACTAGGAGATTTAAGACTATGCATTTCATCACTGTCAGTCCTTCTGGTATTGACAAAATGCTTTAAGGTAGAGTCTGTGCCATAATAAACCAATATACCACTTGCTATTCTTTAGCCCTGTGGACAACATACACAAGATGTAGAGAGCAGTACTTTGAAAGATTGTTAGCTATGAAATTTGCTCCAATTCTTGTTTTCCCCCACTAACCCTGTGAAACAGAAGTACAAAGAAATTTAAAATTCCAATGCCTAATAATACATTCATACAAACTAAATGTCAAAGAAAACAGATCTGAAATGACACTAATGGTGAATAAGAATAACTTGCAAATTTCTCAAGAAAAACAGTTTACAATGATTAAATTACAAACATAGTTAAGAATTAATGGACTGACAAAAACGATATATACTTGGAAACAGCATCACATCAACTGGATCTACAGATAGGTGCTATGATATGCACTGTCTTGCACGATGCTATCCAAGTTGAAATCTCAAGCTGAGCTGCTTATACCAACTCCAGTTTAATAAATATAAAAGAAAAAACCCATCCAGCTAGACACATTAACAAACACAGATAAACTGTATAAAGAAAGTAATACAGTATATCTACTGGCAAGATTTTAATGTCCCGTCAAAAACTTGTTTAAACTTGTTTAAAGAGCCTTTGTATTTTGGTCATCTCATCAGGCCTTCAATTACTTTGGCATGGTGACCACATGACCTGGACATAAATTTCTTACAGTACTGTTATGCTATATTCCAACAGCATGGTACTAAGGTAGCTTTACCAAGGAACTTCTGAGACCTTAGAATTGTTAAGGTTGGAAAAGACCTCTGAGACTGAGTCCAACTACTAACCCCATGTTCACCACGAAACCATATCCTCAAGTGCCACATTTACATGCCTTCTGAACATTTCCAGGGATCGCAATTTCACCACCACTCTGGGCCATGTGTTCCAAGGCTTGACAACCCTTCATGAAGAAATTTTTCCTACTATTCAATCTAAACCTCCCCTAGCTCAACTTGAGACCATTTCCTGTTGTGCTGTCACTAGTTACCTGGGAGAAGAGAACAACACCCACCTCTCTACAACTTCCTTTCAGGTAGTTGTAGAGAGCAGTAAGGTTCCCCTCAAGCCTCCTTTTCTCCAGGCTAAACAACCCCAGCTTCCTCGACCTTGTCCAGGACACAACTATCTATACTATCTGGTCTGAGACTTGCCAGAGCTACCTATACCTTTCGATATTAACAGAAGTAGAAAAATTGCACAGAAAAATACTGAGAGTTAGAGGATCAGGTATGCACTTGGAACGAATGCTGTCTCACTCTTCCTAAAAGAGGCAGTGGCTTTTCTCCTCCTCCCTGACTAAGTTTGGGAATGGAAAAAGATCTCTTGAAGAATGCTGGCTAAATAACACAATCATTTATGGTCTCCTTATGCTCCAGTGCAAGCTTTACACAGGGTTAACCTGTCAGTATACCGATCCTGGCAGCAAAGCTGACCTCAGCATACCTCTGAAGGTTGCCACTGACAAGCAACTCCTACTGAGCAATAACAACTGCACATTTGAAACTGCAAATATTTTCTGTAATCTGACAAACCTCAACAACAAAATAGAGCAACCTGAAGACTGTTAACAACACTCTAGTTATACTGCTCTAGGGACAAGACAACAGCATTCTGCAACAAAAACCTGACTTTGAACTTCTGATGATTTTAAGCTGCCTTTGACCAAATACTTCGGTCTTTCCTGACAATATAAAGCAGACTAAGGCCTACCATCATTGTTATTTGATTTAAGGGATGGAGGGATGAGAGAGGAAGAAAGGAAAGAAGAATAAAATATGAAGAAAGATTTGCTATACTGAAGATATTGCATAGCCTTGATGACAAGCTAAGCCCACACTCTTTTATGTATCTAGTTGATAATTTCTTCTCCAAATAAAGTCAGAAAACTAGGCTGAAGATGGTAAAAAGCCTGGACAGTAAGGTTCCACTGACATATTTCCAAAAACTTTATTACCTCTTATATCCCAAAATTCGCAGAAACCATTCAACCTTCCCAAATTGAACACTGAACAAGCCAGCAAACCAAGAGTATTTTTTCTAGGATTTCTGCTGATGGTTGATGAGTCACCTTACTCAGAGCCCTGGCAGAAGGAATCCCACCAATTATTAAGTTGCAGCTGAATTGCACACATTTGGCAGTAAAAGCCCCTCTACCTCCAGTCTGCTGCCAAGTGCTGAAGTAAACACAAGAGTTCAACCTTACCACTAAAAGTTTAGCAGTTGAAGGTGTGACCACTGCTGTTCTATTTGATCACTCTCCAATGGTACCAGAAAGTTCAAGGGCGTAGTAGAAGTGGTTTAAGAACTCAGAAGATTGCTACCTTTTGCTTCATAGCCCAGGCCATAGAAGGCAGCCTGTTTTTCTGGGGGACTGGAAGAGTGAGCACATCCTGGACTCCTTTTTCCCTGTACCACCTCAACTTTTACTGCAGAACAGAATCAAAACTGATCAGGAGCACTTGTACAGACTGCATGGTTATTTCTGCCCCACACAGACAGGAGTAGGGTCACAGAAAGGCTGGGATCCCTAATGACATCTATTTTCAGTTAAGATTCTCTAGCCTTACAGATTCTTCGGGAAAAAATATTTGCAGATGGCCCATCAATCTGTGCTGTGCTCCCTTCCCCCTCTCTCACAAACACCCCGAGCATCTGCTGTACCATTGTTTAACAGCACTGAAGCTTTACACAAAGGCTGAGTCTCAAAACCTGGAGATTTGCGTGCAGGCAAAGGCAGAACTATCATTCACATATCAACTTGACATTGGTCCCAAGGTGACTAACATCCACACTCTCCCACAGAAAAGTTTCTCTATAAACAGCAAAATATAGTCCCTGAAAGATTAGGGCTGCAAAGCGATGTCATTCAGTTCAGTGGGATTTCTTATTTTTATGAGTAATAGCATAAAGAATCTTAATTGCCACACAAAAATTGACAACACCACTTTACTTTCAGATAGGTTTTACAGGTACCACAAATAATACTTCCAAATTTGCATATATCCAGAATATATCTAGAAAACAACTGATGTGTTATTTCACTCTTGCAATTGTTATAAAGAGACTCACTTAAAACTACCAGGAAAGCATTTTAAAGCCATAAGAGGTTAGTAATTTAAGCTTGTAGCACAAATGTTAGTTAGGTATGTCACAGAACAATGCTTCAAAAGTTTGTATATTCTCACAAAATTCTCCTTTCCCTTCTCAACACTGCCAAAATAACTAATCAACTGCGGAGAACCACAGACTGCCTGGGAGTGCAAGACTTAGTCTTACTACCAGCTCTGCATGCATGAAAGTGACAGCACTGTAACAGGATCAATTCTACAGTCAACTCTGTGCACACTTGCATAATTCCAAGAATAGCCTCCTTTCAAATACCATATTTGCAATACCAAAAATGCACTTATTTTCTCAAAAATGTAGGACACCTTTATGAAAACTTTGACACTGCCTTCAAGAGAGGGCAGAGAAATTTAAAAATTATTTATCCTATGTTATTTTCTTAGCCAACTGAGGAGCTCCATCATAGTTATTCAAGGCATGTCAGGACATGACTTCATCAAGTAGCAACTGATAAGATAAATCTCTGTATCAATATGACGTCTTAAAGTCAGTAACAGTTCATGTAAAGCCTGTTGTTGTTAGATTGGGGCCCAGTTCAAACCCCCTACTTTCATCATTGTGCCTGTGAACCACAGAAATCTTCTCACACTGCTAGGATAAGATGCATATACAAGCTCTACTACTGGTCAGTAAAGGGACAGTCCAAACTAAGCACTACAGTTAGAGCCAATAAGCTCTCCTATTCAAAGTATTAAACTACTCCATCCTATAGAAAGTTCCTTGAGACACAATACACGCTGCTTCACTGCACCTAAGTTAATAACCAAATCCATTAAATACAAGGGTATATATTTATATGGACACATGCACAGTGAAGAAAGCTTTGTATGTTTTTAATTTTTTGGACACAAACCACAGTCTCTGGGAAGACTTTTCACAGAGTTCCAGTAAAAGCGTGCCCTTCTCTTGTAAGGCAATTTCAATTCTGAACTCCATGATGGAGGTTGTACCTGACTAGAAATGCAGAACATGACTGCTTTTTCCAAGATACAGCAGCACAGGTTCTGCAGCACAGAGAACTATCGATAGGCACACACAGCCCTTCCACCATCTATCAGCAAAAACACTGCCATTGCAAACAGATTAACTATGATTATTCTGTAGGTACTCCATTTCTCCTAATGCAGAGTTTTCTGGTAGATTTGCATAACTGGCACCTGTGAGTTTTCAGCTTGCTGCCTTCAGCTGTCTGAACACTCACAGTCCATACAGATCAAGTAATTTGTTTCAGACTCTGCCACATCATCTTTAGTCTCATTTCTACCCAATCTGAATGATTAATACTGTAAAAGTATCACATACCCATTCTGTGCAGAGCTATTGTGCATTTCTGAGTCATCACTGTCGCTGATGACAATTGTGTCTCCATCAGCACTGCTGGTGTGGCCATTCGCCATTCCATTGTGATGGGCTGGAGGTATGACTTCCAAAATCTTACACTGCAACCTGAAATAAAACACAGACATTTGTTAATGTCAAAGTCTCACTAGTGCAAAGAGCCTAAAGTTGTATCAGATGTTATTTTAAAAATACATATATAACTGAACATCGTATTGTCTACTAAAAAAGTAAATCACTAAGAGCCTTGCACAGAAATACTAGGTAAAATATTGATTTCATGAGTACCATCTAATAAGTGAACAAATTCATCTGCTTACACAGCTATCAGCTTCACTACTCAGGACAACAAACCAAGTTCCTTGTGGTTGTAATTTTTTCCCAGTTCTCATTTAAGTAAACTAAAAAGTGAACTTAATGTGTTAGTTTAAAACTAGACAACAAAACTACCACACGTATTTTGATAGCAGTCTAAGAAAAGCAAAAGATTTTTATAAGAAAAAGTACTTTTTCCTATAAGAGATCATCATCAACTGCTGTTGATGACCTAAATAAACAAGGCTGAAATGATCATTATGTGTCTAATCTTAATAATGGCCCATTTATCTGCTGACACATATTAAGGCTCCATCTGGCATGCACACAATTGACAAAACAAGCCTATTTCTTCGCCATCCTGAATGCTAGTCATAAAAGGCAGAATTAACTACATATCAAAAAGTATAATTAATCAACACTGCATGCTGAGTAACTATATTATAGCTGGTTCTTAAACACTTTCACCCCTTTCTAGAATTCCATGGTTCATATTTTTTAGTTTAACATCCAAAAGCCTTGTCTGATTCATGAAAACCAGCTACGGTAGTCAATGGACACTGTCACATACTACCACTAAAAGCTCAAAGCAGGGGGAGAAAGAACACGTAATAATTCTCTTCTCTAGGCACCAAACACTCTCACTTGAAATGAATAAAATGGAGAACACATGAAGTACTGGGCTTGACTTAGTGTGGCATCACATTTAAGTTAGAAACAAACCCCAATAAAGCCATGACAGACAAATTCTGACTGTTCTTCTATCTGAACTGAACACTTGCAAAAACCAAACAATGTCAAAACATTTCTTAAGCATGTCTTCTGCAAGCAGAGTACTATCCAAACCCTGGGCACACTGGGGGGAGGGAGAATAGGGTAGTAGAGGAAGAAAAGCTGAAAACATTAAAATAACATTAAAATATCCTAACTAATATTCACTTGTAAACTTATCAAGGGTCATTAATGCAGTTAGAGCCTGTAGCTGCTTTAACAAGAAGAGAGCTCCAGGATGCTCCAGCAGGTTATTTAAAAAATAGGAAAATAATTTTAAAAATACCCAAACCAAAATATTAAAATCGTTATCTACCCCTAAAGACAACAATATGACCCATACTTAAATTATCCATGGGGATACAAGAGCTGCTTGCACACAGAGGCAGCTTGAGCCTCCTTGGACTCGCTGGCCACAGGCACACTGCCACTGCAGTGCAGCCTGCCTCATTTCCAAAGCTGGCTGGTCTGGGGCTGGAAGACATGCTTTCCCAGCCCGTGGAGCCCAGCTTAACTAACTGTGAAAATCTTAATAGGCTCTCTGTAAAGAACCAAGAGCACCCAAATATAATGGAGATAGAACCTGGTGGCTGTTCACAAAGTAAGTCTCAATCCAACAAGGCTTATTAAGGTCTGGCCCAGTACCAGACTCTGTCTGAGTCCCACAAGAAAAGTCTATCATTAGTAACTTAGTTTTCCTGTATTTGGAACACCACAGCCTCTCCTTCATACTAAATAATACAGAGCTGACCGCAAAGCAGAATGTGTATTCTTAGGCTGGGTTTTTTAAACTTAACGAAGATGACCCGCTAAAATAAAGAATTCTTAGTAGAACTACTTTTGTTTCGGATTATAAATATATTTCCTAGGGAGTCCAATTCAAATTCAAGCACACCCGTAATTTCTCATGGGAAAGCAGCAAAAGCAGGGATGCCCGCACACCGCTAGAGGGAGCGCGCACCCGGCGCTGCCCAGCGCCGCCCCCGGGACAAAGGGGCTTCCCGAACACACCCAGGCCACCCCCTGACACGAAAAACCCTTGAATGTGCGAGTCACCCAGTAGCTCTCCAACACTTAATTTACCAGCTTATCCATCGGACAGCCCTGTAATTTACAGAGTATCACATCTCCTCTAAGGATGGAAATGGTATGTTCTATATGCTTGATTCAGTAAACGGCAAAATCCCCAAGATAGCAGCCTTCCCCACCCCGCCCTTTCTTTGTAAACGGGGAGAATGACTAACAGATTGAACTATCCCAGAAAGGAAGTACTACTCCATCTTTTGTGCCATTCAAATCATTGCCAGAAACCTTTGGGGAAGGAATCAAGTTAACGACACACATTACCTGGCTCAATAAAAGCACAATACGATGCAATTTAATGCTTACTGATAGACAGGAGATTAAAGAAAGTGATGTAACCATTCCTTCTGGCATTAAAGAAATAATCTACATATTTTTTTAGCCTTGCCACAGTCAAGTCGTGACTAGTAGCACCCTGGACTAAGACGCAAGGACACTCTGCTTCTAGTGCAAACGGTCTGCTCTTCTCCATAACCTAATCGTTCCCTGAGTTCACAACTCTTTTTTTTATCATAAGGCATATGAAACAACATAGCCGAAAGCTGAAGCAAGACATTTAAATGAGGCATACTACTTGAACTACTTTCTTAAAAAAGGCAGTTTAAGATCTTCACAGAGCTTATGTCGAAAGCCATACCATACTCACTCACTGATTCCCATAAAGTAAGAATGGGGTGCAACTCCATCTAAAACGACAGCAGCATTAAAGTACATATGTACCCTAAATATCCCTCTCAGTCAGAAGAAAAAAGAAGCACTTTCTTCAAATTACCATAAAGATTGTGAAAAAGCTTACAGCCACACTAAATGAATCCCAAACGTGTTCAAAAAAAGATCAGATATAGAACCATCAGGAACTTCTACACAATAGTCCCAGCAGCTCTAGCTCAGACATTGACACCTATACTCAAAACAGTTTTGCTTACCTCTTTCTGCACTATAGGCTGTTAACAACTAAGCAACTGTCCTCTGCTCTGTCCCAAGGATGGCCTTTATGCTTACAGCTCTGTTCTTTGTTAAGCTCAGAAAATAAGGTCTTTGAGGTCTCTTATATTATGGGAACGGCTCAAATAAGTGCTTGGCCTTATGATTAAATCTGTGTTATTGTGGGTTTTGGGGGGTTTGCTTTTTTGTTTTATTTTTTTGAGGGATTTTCTTGGTTTTTTTAAGAAAGACCAACACAGGAGCCCAGATTACCAATGTAATTTTTAAAAAAATATCATTTATCTTCTCTCTCAAAATCAAAAAGGAGCCTGAGAACTTCCATTGATTTCCATGAATTTTGTGGGTGGCTGGTCAGCTGCACAGACAAAAGAACATAAGTGACTCCAGCAATCTAAGGGCAAGAGACACTGTCTAGAGACTGTGGCAGCTTTGCACAATTAGCAGAAAACTTTAAGGTCTGGCCAAATGTTGTCTCTCCCATAATGGTAAGGAAGAGGCAGGCTGAAGGTGTACAAAAGCAAACTGCACCCGCAGCCTCAGGCTGCTGCTCCAAGAGACGCAGAGATCACTACAGCTCCTGCCAAAGGGAGAAATCTACCCTTGCCATTCCTTCTTCCAGCCATATACTTGGCATGGGGCTTGCTTTTTGTAGCTCTGGCAGTCAGCACCGTTTACTGACTGCCATTAAATTGAATTCCACTACCTGACCAGAAAAACAAAACAAACAAACAAAAACCCCCCACTAAACAAAAGTACATATTAAAAAAACCAAAACCAGCCAAACAAAAATCCCTTACCCAAAGTGAAGAGCTGGGTAAGCTTGTGTCATATCAGCTACTTTAAGCAGCTCACTGAAGGATCTGATTAAACTAGAGCATATGTAAAAAGGCAAATAATGGCCACAGACAAAAGAGGAGGAAGAAAGAGAGCTGCCCATCCACTCAAGAGGTGTGGGAAGAGAGGTTGCCATTGAAGACTGAGGCAAAAACGTTCTTGAGTACCTCAGCCTTCTCCTCATCCATTGTTACCAGTTTTTCAGCACTGTTTATCAGGGGGTTACACCTTCTTTGACTGACCTTTTCTGGTTAACACACCTGTAGAAGTCCTTCCTGTCACTCTTTACATCCCTTGCCAGGTTCAATTCCAGCTTTGCCTTAGCCTTCTTCACTCCATCTCTATAGAACCAAACTTCATCTCTATGCTCTTCCCTGGGGATTGCTAGCTCTTCTGCTCTATGGAGCTTCCTTCAAGATCTGCCAGCTCTGTTCCACTACCTTGTCTCTGAGGGCAGCCTCCCAGGGGATCCCATGGACTATACACCTGAAGAGCTGAAAGTTGGCTTTCCTGAAGTTCAGGGACCTAACTTTACTCCTTACCTGACCCATATCCCTCAGGACTGCAAACTCCACCAATACATGACCACTGCAGCCCACTCGGGCTCCAATCTCAATGTCCTCAATCAGTTCTCTTACACTCAGATCCAATATTGCATGCCTCTGTTACCTGACTTTAAGAAGTCATCCTCCACGCATTCCAGGTGTCTCCTGGATTGCCTACAGCATGCTGTGCTACTTTTCCAGCAGTTATCTGGGTGGTTGAAACCCCACAGCAGGCCAAGAGCATGCACGTGCAATGCCTCTTGTAGTTAGAGCAACAAAGCTCCATCAGTGGGCTCCCTTTGATCAGACAGCCTGTACTAGACACCAGCCACTCACTTCCCTTTGTTGTCCCAGTCTCTGATTCTTACACAGAGGCATTCAACCTGCTCGTGGCTGTTCTTCAAAGACAGCTCTTCAAACTCAATCCACATCTTGATGTAGAGCACGATCCTTCTGCCTCCCCATCCTCCCCTGTCTCTTCTGAAAAGCCTGTAGGCACCAATACCCACAATGAAGTCATGGGATTTGTCCCACTAAGTTTCAGTAAAGGCAGAAAGGTTTAGCTTTCCAGCAGTGTGGTGGCTTCCAACTCCTTCTGGTTTTGCCCATCCTGTGTGCTTTCAGCAGGCTGTCCGCTGTGTCATCTTCCTAGAGGAACACCACTTAACTCCTCTGAGATACCCCTCTGGTGTTTACCTGGTGGCTTCTAATACTTTAGGAGTCCCTGACTCATCTCTGTAAGACTGTGTGTACCAGTGTGGCTTGCACATTCAAGGGTCAGTGGAGTGTACAGGCTTCAGCTGGGCTATTGATTTCACCCCCAATGCTGGCGTGCAGCCCACAGGTTCATCTCTAGAGAGCCTGGTCTTGTTCCCATCCCCTTTCAAACCTAGTTTAAAGCCTTCTCAATCAGTCCCACCAGCTCATGGGATAGAATCCTTTTTCGTCTTTTAGACAGGTGTAAAGGGTTGACCCTGGCCGGATTTCAGGGACTCACTAAATCCTTTCTGCAACTAGGCAGAGGAGAGAGACAAAGATAAGAGCCGGGAGAGAGATCATCCACTTATTACCTTTATGGGCAAAACAGACTCAACGTGAGATAATACCTAAATTTATTACTAACAGTATAAAAGCTAAAGAGTGAGAAATAAAACAGTCTTAAAGCACACATACACTTGCCCCCCATCCCTCCTTCTGTCCATGGCGGGGTTTGGTGCCACTTGCAATGTGAATCCCCCCCCTCAGGGTTACTCCTCCATGGGGTGCAGTTGAGTCTCTGCACCCCGAAGGTCCTCTGTGGGCTGCAGGGGGACATCCTGCTTCACCATGGTCTTCACTATGGTCCACAAGGGACCACAGCTGAGTCCATCCCCTGATCTGTGGGGTCCCTCCCACGGGAGACAGTCCTTGACGGACCTCTCTAACGTGAGTCCATCCCTCGGACAGCAGTTCTTCCACATCTGCTGTCCCAAGGGTCATTCTTCCATAGTGGTACAGTCCTTTATGGACGAGATGTACTAATGTGGGCCCCCCATAGGGCCACAGCTCTCACTCAGGAAAAACCTGCTCCAGCATGGGTCTGCCTGTCCACGGCCACAGGTCTCCTGCAGGACCCCACTCCATCCTAAGCCTCCCACAGGGTCACAGCCTTCTTCATGCATCCACCGACTCCAGCACAGGCTCCTCCATGGGCTGCATGGGGGGTCTCTGCACCCCGATGGTCCTCCATGGACTGCAGGGGTTTTTCAGCTCTGAGTCCTTTCCCCTGCTGCCATGGAGTCCCTCCTCCCCCTCCTTCTGCACCAACCTTCGTGTCTGCCTGTTATCCCATGTTCTCACTCTGTTTTCTTCTGTGCAACACCTCTATTCTTAAATATGTTATCACAGAGGCGTTACTATGATCTGTAATTGGCTCAGCCCTGGCCTGGAGCAGGAAGTCCCTCCTGGAGCCAAGTATCATTGGCTCCATAGGTATAGGAGAAGCTTCTAGCAGCTACTAACAGAAGCCACCTCTGTAGCCCCCTCCACTACTAAAATTCAGCCACAGAAACCCAGGACAACAGGCAAACCCCACCTAGGACTTCTCTCACCAACCTCATCACTGCTGACCTGAACCACCAGAATTGAGTAATAATCTGAGGGCTGAATTAGTCCAGCTGGTAACATCTCTTACCCAGGCCCCAGGGAGGCACCAGACTTCCCTGTGGGATGGGTCTGGTCAGCATACAAGGCCCTCAATTCTCCTCAGAAGGGAGTCACCTACAACAATTACCCTTCTTTCTGTTTTAATACCTGAAGTTATTACCCATCCGGTTGACTAACATTTTCTGGGCAAGCCCCCCATATAGACCTTCATCTCCATTATCTGCCTGCTCCTTGAGTTCCAGAGCCTCATACCTATTCTATAAGGGCACTTGGAAGGCAAGAGAGGCTGGGAGGGGATTCTCCCACCTCCCTAAACAGGAACCTGTTTCCATTCACCCTTATCTTTTATGTCCTCTCCTTCTGTTTAATGGTGAGAGGGTCAGGGTCCTCTGACTCTTGATGAGCTTCCATCCACTTCTCTCAGGAATGGAAGGGTCTAACTCCACCAGTCTATCTCATACTCCCTGATACTCCACAGCCTCTCCACTTCCTCTGTAAGAGAAGACTAATCCAGAATAACCCAGAACAAAGGGTAAGTATAACTTACTTGGCAAATTCTCTTTCATTCACCTCAGCAACTCAAAGGCATGTACACAAGCTATTATGAGTTGCAGGACAAACAGGTATCTCCATCTACCACTGCTGGAGAGGTAGAACACAATTTAAAGAGGAGGAAGACAAGCTGCACTCATGTAACAGGCCAAAAACAGCCCTCACAGGATATCAAGCAAAAACTATTGCCACTTTCACTTCTCAGGAAAGTTTTTCCCAAATGCTGAGTAGGCCTTTACATCTAACCAAGACTGGTATTAGAAGCTGTGAGAGGAGAGACCAGTTTTCACAGCTCATCAATTGAGTGTTTTGCACACCAGCTTTTGATCAGGCTACTGCTAATTACCCCGACAGAAATAAGTCTGGCACTCTGCTATGTCCCTATTTCAAGTAAAAAAACCAAGATACCCTGAAGGCCCAGATGAGTAATAAACGTGCCTCTGTATGCTTCACAATAGGTAAGCAAAAACCGTCCCTTGGATGCAGACAGCTGTTTCAAATGCGGCAGTGGGGAAACATTGCAATGCTTTAAGGCCAACTTTTAAAATAAAGAACACAATGACCAGTGAGTCAGAAGCAAAAGAAAATTCACTTATTAAAACACACAAATGAAAGCAAAGGTTTTCAGATGGCAAAATTTTAAAAGTACACCTTTTCTATTAGTATGTAAAGTTAACTGAATACGGGAAACCCTAAAAGAATAATATAAGAAGCTATAGCAACAAGTACCAAAAAGCCTCATTCTGTTTTGTCAGCTTTTAGTTAGTTTTTAAGAAGTAAATGTTAGGTAAGTGCAGTAACTCTTAATCCTTGTCCTAACAGTTCTCATATGCTTGGAAGTAATTAGAGAGATAAAAGCAAGACAGAATCTAAGGCAATAAGTGACATCTTTTTTACTAAGCTAACTGGTACAGTTTAGTGCACACATAAAACAAAAGCACAACAAAGAGACAGGTTTTATGCACAATGGCTTTCTGAGCTGTTGCTTTTTAGTACCTTCATTTGTCTGCCAAGTTATAGGTAAGACTGTATGCTTCAAAGAAACTAGTAAGAAGTATGGTTTTGCTGAGGACAAGAGAATCCTATGTACAGAGTAGCTGCATCAGCTGACTCCTGTGGAATTAGGACAGCACTGCAGTGGAATATGCATTATTTTGACTGCCCAGTTCTTATCATTGTACAGATTCAAAACCAAATAAATAATAAAAGAAACAAACCAAACCCTCTAACTTTAAATTTATAGTTATAAAAATAAGGAGTGTGCAAAGAATTGAGAGCTAACAGAGACTGGCAGTGCCAATTGTTGTAACACCTGTTCAACAGTGTAGAAGAAAGGAGTTGCAGGTTCTTTTGCACATATCATCTCACAGCTTCCACTAGTCAAACACAAATATATTTATTAGTCAACAAAACAAATATATTTATATCATAAAGGATTTAAGGGCAGTGGAAAGTGAATTCATTAAGCATGATTTTTCCAGGCCAGGAGTTCACTGATCCTTAAACAGCTATGCTAGAAGAACACAAACTATACTTGCTCTATGAATAGGAAAGCTGCTCTCCAGTACTGTCAGAGATGCTATTTCACAGGTACCACACTAATTTTGCTACCAGAATTCAAATTCACCTTCCAAAATAAAGCAGGGAACTTTCTTTGTACACATGAACTTATGCTAAACCATACTACTAGAAAAACACACTACAATTAATAACTTAAATTCACTGTAACTCATTAGAGTCTAAACATGGAAGACACTCTGTCACTTACTACCTACTGGTCTTATATTAATTTATCCTAGTGCTCAGAAGACAACTACATATAAAAAGATATATAGACATAGGCATATAAGAGAGAATAATACCTTGTTGCTAGTTTGAAATAAAAAGCTTGAAAATTATCTATAACCTTAACTCTTACAAGGATTATCTTCTACCATCCTAACTCCTTATCAGCAGCAACATGCTTCCTGTGCCCCAGTTAAGACTTACAGAGATGAAAACAGTATGCAAATCTCTTAATTGGCCTAATGCAGTCATTAATCCACTATGAACAGTCCTAGAGCACTGGGACACCAGCCAAACAATTGATGAGTTAAAAAAAGTGCTACTTGCAGACAAGGTTGCTCTGATTATCTGTATTTCCTGTAGCCTGGCAATGGCCAGCATCAAATCAGTCAAAGCAGAGAAAGGATGTTAACCTATACCAGATGTATGATCAGATGCAGCAATCTTTTTAACAGAGAACTTTGTCTACTACTTCTGCAAATAGGTTCATTTTTAAAAGCATTCTGATGTTGCTTGCTCACAGACGCTAAGGAAATATTCTTTTGCAGTGGTGTCATCTAGTGGTCAAATTCAATGAGACAAGATATTCCCTTTTTGTATCTGCCATGTTCTGTATGATTTCTTCCTTCTTATACACTGACCTTTAAGCAACCTATTTCAGTCTGTAAGTGGTTGGCTTTTTAAGTAAGTACCATACTAACTGATGGACAACAATTGGTTGTGCCTCAACCTCTACAGGGAAGGGAAGACAACACCACAAACTACTTTTAAGAGTGGGGAGGGGGAACTGAAGAGCTAGTAGAGTTGTCCAACCTAAAAACCTCAGATCTCACTGCTCAAGTCAGACCAAAAGCTTATAGTTTAATTAACTAATTATCATACTGCTCACTTGAGTACCCTAACAAAGATGGCCATTATTTCTTGTGATAGCATCCAGACTCAGAACACTGATAATAAGTCACAATTTAAATCTAGTTTTTCCTCCAACAAATTAAAATAATTATAAAACCCAAGAAGCACGCTGCTGACCTCAAGCAGAAAAGAACAGGTCCTACTGCTAAATGAGTTAGGCTGGTGAAGGTTTTGTTTGGTGTGTCTGAGGCATTAACTGAGGTTATTATTTCAGGTTGGACTTCCATACAACATAGGTACAGCTTTCAGGTAACTGACTTCAGATGTCAAGATGCTGAAAATCAGTTTCACAAGTTTTATGTACCAATAATAAACACAATACTGAGCAACAAATTGACAGTTTACTGCAAGAGATGCCATTCCTTGTGGAAAATCAAAAGACCAACAAGTATATGATGGGTCCTAAACTTTCAATTCTAAAGCGCAAATATAGGAAGCAATTTCAATAATGTGACCAGTATTTTTCCTCTGCTTCAATAAAGTGTGAGCTAAAGCATTAGTTGCTTATTTTACATATTAATTATGAAATATTGCTCTAATTGTCCACCCCAACAAAACTTCAAATAATTTCCATGGCTTTTTCAATAAATTTACTTGCCATAAACCACAATTTGACATTCAAAATAACAATATTTACAGTGTCAATTTTTCATCAACTCAAATTTGAGATTAATTTTTCTATATATATTCTATGATGTTTCTGATTGATGTTTCAAATAACAACTTTGTCTTTTGCAAAGGCAGTACTAGGAAAACATTGTCACACATCTCCCACAGTTTTTTAACTGGAAATCCAAGCACCTCATGTTTTAAAGTATAGCACAGATGCCACTTCGGAGAAAAGTCAGACCCAGTTTGGCCAGAAAAGTTGGACAAATAAAAACCAAGAAAGCTGGCCATTTTTAATCCTTACATCACCAGAAAAGGTTAAAGAGCAAGCAGAATTATCGCCTTGTTCCTTCTAACAGATTACCAAATTGCACACATTTTCAGAGACTGCCTGAGTGAGCCACATCTGAAGACCGGGGCGGGGAGGGGGGTGGTGTTCTCTGCAATTTATTTCTGGTTGATAAGGGCTGTTCAAGACACCACATATACCAAAACAACAGGAAGACAGTATCTCCCAAACTCTCTGAGTTCCTTCTACCAGACCTCAGTGACAAGGCAGAAGCAGATAAATTCAGAACTGAGCAGCACAACAAAACACTAGAAACCAGAACAGCTATAAGAAAAGACCGAGTAATGTGGCATCAGACACTACCATAACCAGAACACACAGGTTTGATACAACTGAATAAAACAACTTCCACCTAGACTCTGAAAGAACCACTTGGCCTCCTATTCTTTCCAGATCACCTGTTGTTGCTTACTATGGACTACTTCATAGGCTCAAGATAAAAACATTAAGTCAAAATGCTAACCCTTCTAGTGTTTGGGTTCCCTCCCATTTTCTTAGTTCAAAATCTAGGAAGCTGCATCAAAGCAATCTATCCTACAAGAATATTACACATGCAAAGTTAGGAGTTAAAAAATATCAATACTTATATTGCTTGAGCAACCCCTAGCTACACGTGCATTACGTTATATGTAGACTTTGCATTAAATGATGCATGGAACTAAGAAAACAAATGATCCTGCTGGATCACACACAAAAACTTCATACATAAATGCAGCAGGAGAGTTTACACCACCACAAAACAACTGGGTTTTTATCAACTGCCAAATTCTATTGGTATCACAGGATGCTAATACGCTATAGATGGACTGTGATAATTTTTGCAAGAGTAACATCACAAACACAGTTGCACATGACAAATGCATGCAAACAGCTCAGCTGAAAAGCGTGTTATGTACAAGTAACATGAGTTGGTACACTTAATCCCCAACGTGGTACTTCAAAATACAGGTCAAAGTCAAGTGTTAATTAACCAGATGAAAAACTATGCCTCACCTCCTCCCAACTTTGTATCTTTTAATTATGCATCTCTAAGTGTAAAAATACCTCCCTATCCACATTATCGTGCTATTTGCAGTGTTTCCTAGATTTAGTATTAAAGGTATGCACTAGCTCTCTGCTATTCATTTGTCGAGAATATCAGTGGCGTGCAATCAGCTAAGGCAAGTTTTTCATTCTTCATTTTACCGGACACCAATTTATACTTGCACAGTATAAAATATACAATCTCTTGCAGGCTAATTTTTATTGCAATAAATTCTATTTGAAGCTACTATCTTTTGATAGAAACCTACACCAAAGGCTTAATAAATTTAGCTGAAATACTATAAATATATTGATCAGTGGAAGTAGAACATAAACCCAAAATTGTTAGATATGTATCTCAACACAACTTTGAGTAACCAAGAATATGGAATTAAAGGCTGGGAAAAATAACAATAGCACTACCTCAACGAGATAGAATCATATCACAACTTTACCTGAACAACTTTGAAAAGCTACAGTGCATACACATAAGTATTTTAGCAAATAGTTTAAAAATGTAATAGAAAGATAGAAGAGCTATTCTTGGGGAAAAGAAGTTTTAGAAGAACAAACACTTTCTCTGCTATTAGTTTGGAAACTAACAGTATCTTCAAAGACAGAAAACAAAGGCATTTCATTAAGCAAATGAAAACCAACAACTAAATTACACTGACAGTTCATAATATTCAGGTTTCTAAATTTAAAAAAAAAACCCAAAACATCAAAATAAACCAACACCTTATTCTTTAAGCAAAATGACTGTCATACTAGTGGTAACCTCAGTCTAGTCTTTTGACAATTATAAAGATGAGAAAGATAGAAACTCTGGATATAGGTTTTCCATACAGAAAGCAGCAACTCTACTGAAGTTGTTCTTGTCCTGGCTTTGCAGACTGGGACTTCACTGGTTGAAAGGAATAGATGGAAAGCTTTTCTACTAAGCGCTGATCTTATGTACATACCCATACAAATTTCCTTACAACTTGTCTCCTGCAGTGCATCAACAGATTTTTCTTCCTGGTGTAGCACAAATTTTGCCATAAGTAATATCTGGATTAGCCACTACAAAAACTCACACAGAATAATTGTTCTCCAACGACCATTTTGAATCAACCCACTATCACCCAATAAACACCAGACTATGTGCTAAGCATCAGGCTACCCACAGAAGTCCCTTCTACTCTGAAGTGTAAGCTGTCAAATTCCTCCCAAAAAAATCAAAACTACCCTACAAACAATAAAAACCCCACCAGCAAGAGCTGAACCCACAAAGGCTTTAGCACCCACTCTGCAAGTATTTACAGGTTGAGCATGTTTAAGGTTTTTCCCATTTTAAACCTCAGTCAGATGAAACTGTCAACTCCTTTAGATAAAACATGGATCTTTTCTAGACCTCTCCCAGAAGCTACTTTAAAGAAAAACTCAAGCTTATTATACTACAGAGCATATGCACCACTGATATGAGAAAGAAAACATCTGAATCTCAAAATTCTTCCAAGTTCTGAATCATTCTAACAATAAAAACACTTGCAATATATACACCAGTATAACAGTAAGCATATAACGCGGAGTGGGAAAAAGCCTCAACAGACTAAATCCCAGATAATCTATTATAAACATTTTACAATTAATTCCCAACTTCTCTGAGAACGCAATCACAATCTTTGCTATTATGTAAAAAGCAAAAGCCCAACTTTTATAAATTATTTTAAGCTTTCAATAGTTTGTCAATTCATTCCTAATGATTCATCAAAATTTTCATACTTTTTATCAATTCATAGCTTCCCTTAGTTTCTCATTAAATCACATTCTACAAACAACCCACCTTTCTCACACCAAAAAACTGACAGTCCTTTGCAAATCCACCACACAGACCAAAAAACATGCAGTTCTAGACCTGCAAGCACTGTCCTATCTCTACAACCGCTTCAACGGTAAGGAAAAAGGTATCAAGCACAGCAACACAATACTGCTCTTAATCAAGATATAGAAGAGCAGTAACAGTATCGCTTGCTTAAGTATCACACCTCACTTTGGGTGTGTTTGATGGAGTTTATTACCCTTGTTTTTGGTTTAAAAAAGCACACACAAAACCCACCCACACCAAATGGAAAGAAATAAGTATTTATTTTTAAATATACTTACCTTGCACCATTATTTCTAACTACTTCCACTGTTTCATCAACAAAATACCGATCTTTGACATAAGCAAAGATTTCATCACAGATCTCATGAAGTCGGGTGCGATGGGTAAGGGTGGCCAAGTAGAGAACTGGAATGACAAGTGCCTCTGGAAAACTTTGAAGATTATGTCTGGCTTTCTTCTCTGATTCCAGTGCTTCCTGATATGTGAGTCCTGATTTACCCGTGACAGCACAGCTCCACACAAGGCTGTTGCACAGAATGGTGCGTTCAAAAAAATCACTGAAAAGAAAGGCGAGAGGGGGAAGAAAGAAAGAAAACAGTTGAGTGCTACCTAACATTTTCAACGTGCTAACAGTTAATACAGCAACAAATCGCAAATATCATTTACAAGCCTGAAATACAAAAGCATTTGTACAAGTTGTACAGAGTCAAGGGTTATTTGCCACTTTTCAGTTATGGCACCGTAAATTGCTATTGTAAAACTAAAGTTTCCTCTCACTACAGACTGCAGTAACAGCATCAAGACCTAGAAATGCTGTAAACAAATATTCATGTATAAGAAGCCTTATGCATAATAATCATACAGAGTTTAACAGGTCTCATATCATACTCACATCCACCCCATTTTCATAAATATTTGCAAGAGGAGCGTCTATAACTGTACAAACATGAAATAACTTCAAGATCACAGAAACATGTTTCAACTTGAATAAGTTTCAGATTTTGAGTGCCTTAATTCACAAATGAAAAGATGGGAAAGGTAAAAAAATTAATGTCAAGTAGTTCTCTAAATAGTTTTTATTCCTTCAGTGTTTGTATAGCTCTTAGAAAAAGTACTGAACTATTTTTTCCTACAGATTCTTCTCCCTTGTTCCATTAGTAAATATTCATTCTTCTCCTTCCATGTATTTCCAATTAATGCTAACATTACATCGTTGTTATTGCTTGCTTGCTAGCTAGCTATTATACTGTAATCAAGAAAGAAGAGCTTTCATTAGTCAGTATCTGTCCATTTTTGACAGGTATCAGAAAAACAGAAGTTTGTTAAAACACTTCCTAAATTAAATAGATGATGTAGCTATTCCCCAAACCTGCTAAAACATATCATATACTGTGGACCAGTGATCAGACAGCGGAACAATCTTTCATATGCCCCAGTTCAGACAATGCTTCTACTTCCCTTACTTTACAACTCTTAATGGACCAGGACTGACAAGTACTGAACACACAACATGACAAACTGAGGTTTGTTTTGTCTTATATCTGTCTAACACAGCTATTTCAAGGCAGGCACACAGTCCTTTCAGAAAACTGCATGCTACATGAGATACATATACTGAAGTTTCATTCCTTTAAAAACAAACCAAACCCTAAACCAGTGTTCCCATTTTAAAAAGGATAGAACTGTTCAAACCATTTTCAGTAACAGGGTTAGAGTGTTGGACAGTTCACACTGCGTTTTTTCTTGCAGCCTCCCTGCAAACTCAAGCAGGCAAATGTTCAACAGTGACACTGATGCAGATGACAGTGTTCGCTGCAGATGGACAGATGAACCATAACATTTTGTAAATGAAAATGGAAATTCCAGATTGAGGACAATGAAGGGTCTTGGCTCAGATAATCCCTTCTGTATAAGCACAGGATTTCTCTGAGTGAGATACGCTTTAGGAAGAACATCAGCTGTGAGAAGGGGAAAAGGACAGAGGAGGAAGGGATATTATTTGAATAATATTTAATACCTACAAAAATTCCTATTTTTGTATTGCCTGGATCTACTTAATATATTTGACAGTACCTGGATAATTTGGGCCTGGTTACTCTAAACAAGAAAAGGAAAAGAACAAAGGAGAGAGAATAAGAAATTATTCTTCAGTATATGAAGAACAGATGTCTGTCAGTCATTCTTTGTGCATCTTTATTGTGTATTATGGTTACTAAAACATTTTAAAGAACAGGTTAGACAAAAATTGTTTTGTGGGTTTGGTGATCTGATACATAAAACATGACTACTTCAGGTCTCTTCCTGCCCTACATTTCAGTACAGTGTTAGACTGACAATAATTTTATGGATGGATATTCAATGGGTAAAATAACAGTTCCTCAAATCTTCATGCAGCTGTATGTATCTACATACATTTTTGTGTCTCACCAAAGAAGTTCTTGATTATTATCTTTAGCCAGGAAAAATGCCCGAAAGAGTAACCAAAAAATGTACCAGAATACAATTTTCTAAAATTATGAAAATAAAGGTTAAAAGAACAAAAAAAAGAAAGGCAGAGTGATCAGAGAGCTAGGGACGAACAGAGGTTGACACTGACAGTGTCCCTTTAAGAGCTGCTGTTATTCTTTGTGAGGGGACACCAGGCAGTCATGCTATTTAAAGTAACAGCACTGAATTTACAGGAGAAAAAAACCCCTAAAAACCCCAAACAAATAAAAAGCAAACAAAAACACCCAACAACAAACCTCCCTCCAAAACTTCTTAATCCATGATTATTACAAGTGCAAAATGCTAAGATTACTTTAACATTTTTGAAGAAAACATGTGCCATTTGCACACAAGAGCAGTTTGTGTATCTAGTTTCATTCTCCCTCATTTCCTCTTTTGTTTTGTGTGGATAAGTCCCCTGTGAATTTACAGGGAAGAAAAGAAGCAATGTGAAAAGAAATTATATTTGATTTTGAGAGAATTATTTGTCTTTAGCTATCATTACCTATAGCACATCAAAATTAACTTGGTTTGAGAGAGAGGAGAAAAGAATCCCATATAGCAGTAAGATGTTATTGGTAGTACTCTTTCTGTGCCTGTCTCTCGCCAGTGGACATCAGTTTTCACAAAATGATTGACAAAGAGCAGACACAACAGTTACCAACCAAGAGAATGGCAGCAGCAGCGATACCTTTATCTGAAGAGTAATAATGCCCTTGACCATATTCTACATTCAACTTCAATTCACAACAGCAAGAGCATCTGGTGCTGCATCACATCTGACACATTACCTACATCTTTATCTAGGGTATTATGATCACTGGGGCTTCCTCGCTGGTTCCAGATCTCTGTGACTCTTGGTAACATGGAGCAAGAAGTTCATACAAAACACATCCACAAAATTCACTTGCACAGTCACATCTGCCTGCAAGGAGTCAAACGCAACTGCGAGCACCCTGCTGATGTCCACACCAGCTCAACTACTCGGGGAGCAGGGAGTAAAAGCTAAGTTGTCTTTGTAGTAGTAATTAATACTGACTTCTCAGCTGGATGTCTCTTTTCACGTACATTAGTTAGTTTTCCATGCAAGGTAAGGCAAACTGTAAAATTATCAGCAAATGACTGAGTAGTTCAACACTGCTGCTCAGTAGGTATTTGATAGGAGGCAGTTCATTAACAGAAGCTAGAAATAAATTACTTGCCATGTCTGTGCTGACTGCACTTGCTATGGATATAAAAATCCAGCGTAGCACTACAGATGTCTTTTGCTTGAACTAATGAAGCATTCCCATTGAGTTCAAGATCTACTGTATTTTTAGTGTGCTTCAAGAACACCTGTTTCAAACCATTTACTTTCATTCATTTTCTCAGTATATATTAAAAACATATATGTATTACAAACAATGCACAAAACAAGCAAAAAAAGAGAAATATATTTATTCCTTAATAGTTACATTAATTATGCATTAAGGAATACAGTTAAAGTTAGGAGTTTCTTTTCAAGAAAACAGAAAAATCCACCTAATTTAACTAAGGACTCGTAAAAAGCCTTTTAAACAGATCTCTTTTTGACTGTAACCAAGAACTCCATAGGCCGATCTGTAAAGAAGTTTCAGTAAATTCTGAAGATGCAAAACTGCTCTTCCTCCCCCACCCATGTTCTAGAATGAGGAACATTCCTACCACTGTATCTGTACTACTCATAATTTTCTTTTTCAAACTGTCTTCACAAGCATGACTTCCTACACATTAATAGTAGCTTTCTCCACACATCTATATCAGCTACTAACATTCACAGACAAGGTGGCAAATGCTGGCGGTAACCTCCCACTGGTTTAATGTGTTTCTCATGCATCCCATACATCTCGTGCAGCACTGTACTTGCTTTTCCTACTATGGCTTCAGAGACTCACTGTGGGTTTGTCCCTCTGACAGGAATACAAGCAAGCACAAAGAACATCAGTTCCCCCAGTTGCTGTTATTCACCATAAGTACAACCGAACAGTGCCCCTTCACTGCTCCCCTGCTTTGAAAGGGTTACAAAATGATTGTGTTTCAGATTAAAAAGGAAATACATTCTTAACGGGAAAGTCACTTTACAAAACACTAGTCTTGCCAAATTCTTCTCACATTAGCATAATCATTTCTTATATAGAGAAGTGTAATACTAATATATGATTTCTATTCATCTCTACTGGAGCTGACATGGGTATAAAAGAAGCTTTTCAACAGTAAATTTGTACTCTGTAAAAAAACCCCAAACAACCCAAAAAAAACCAAACAAGAAAACAACTTGAGTCTTAACAGTTTGTATTAATTAAAAACATTCATATAGTTGATCAAAGAGGTAAATTCAGATTACCATATGTACCTATACAGCCCACCTGATCTAGTTAAACTCTGTAATTTCTAAATTTTCCCCTCAAAAAGTAGATTCAGAGAAGCCCAGTTTAGACAATGGTCTTCTTTCATGAAACAGCTAATGTAACTTTTAAGAAGTGGGCCCTCCCTACCTCTATTAACCTAATTGCCATTGCTTAGGCAAAGAAATGGGAAATGTTTTCAGAAGACATTAGCTATCAGCTATCTGCAACTAGCAGAGATGACAATTAGCATCTTTAAAATTTTCTGAAAGATGACCCTAGGTTCTCCAGCAGATTATGCCACAAACAACTAACATTAATCTAAACTTTCTATCCATCTGCACTGGAACACTTTGCTAAGCAAAGAATACCACACTTTTCAATCCAAAGCACCAATTTTACCCAATGTAACAAAAAACCCCATAAAAGAATTTAAAAAAAACCAAAAAACCAAACAAACCACCAAAAAACCAAAACAAAAAAACCCCCAAAACATCAACAAAACCAAAACCCCACCCCACACACACAAAACACAAACACAGCAGTTTTCTGCAGTTTTTCCCAATATTCTAAGGCCTGACCTCTGAGCTAACCACCTACTGACATTTCTAGGGATTGCCTGTGTGAACATGTCTAAATTTACCCCTTAATTCATGAATTTTGGTTAAATAAGGAATTTGGTCTTTCATATTTCTGAGTGACAACACCTTCGCAGTATAAATAAGCCTGTCTGAGTACTTCAAGTATTCAGTAAGCCCTTCAAGAGCAGAAATACACTTTCAAAGGATACTTTTCATGCTGAAATTTTAGTAAAACCACACATACCTAAAACACATTTCAGTGCAGTGTCAAACAACAGATGAGAGTCACCTAATTATTTGATAGTAATGATTGCAACCTGAAAAGCAGCTTTCAAAATATCGGAAGCTGGAGGAGGGGGACTTAATTCCTATAGAAACAGGAGGCTGCCAGCTCTTCCTGTTAAGTTCTTATATGCTCTATAATGAAAATACTCCTTAGAAAACTCCCAACAATACATTCAGCACCCTTCTTTTCCCTTAATATGTAGTCCAAGAAACTGTAAGGCATTACCCTTCAAAGTTACCTAATCCAGCTTCTTTAAAATTTTATGAAGTGAAATGTATTTGAGTAAGAAAAACAAGCCTAAACATGAAAAAGATTTAGGTGCGCTTTAATTTCATATGCTGCAACTGAAAAGCAGTTCAGATTTAATCTCATTAGTCTGCACACCTTTAAAAAAAACAGAGTTTGGATGCAGGGGCCTTTTTGTAGATGGGGATGGTGCTGGATCAGACCGAGGGTGAAAACACTTAATT
The DNA here is from genome assembly GCA_013396735.1 of Grallaria varia. NCBI lineage: Eukaryota > Metazoa > Chordata > Aves > Passeriformes > Formicariidae > Grallaria > Grallaria varia. Next base: position 118,546 of record VWZG01006968.1, read on the forward strand.
TATCGGCTTTTGAAAAACGTCTCGCTAAATACTTTGCCCATTGTTCTTACAATCGGTGAAGTGAGCGGCAGCAAGTTCGGGACTACCCGTGCCATCCGCCTTCAGCCGTTAACGGGAATTTCACCATTTCCACTGGGCTTTTTACACACGCAGAAGTGGAGGGGGGGGACAGTAAGAGCGATAAAAGCCTCGCTATAAAGAACGCTCCTCAAGGGACAGGTGTGCCCGCTGGGTTTCGGGCCGGGCTTGGCCCCCAGCGCTGCCGCTCGCCCGGCCGGCCGCGGCGGAGGACGGGCTGCGGGACCCCGGCCCGCCGGACAGGTGCAGCGCCCCCGGGCCGCGCCG
>VWZG01006968.1:120154-283570 GCA_013396735.1 Grallaria varia
GCTGCGGGGAGGAGCCTTCCCCTGCTCTCCCCTACATCTTTATTGGCCGCTCGGTGCCTTCCAGCGTGTGTCACACAGGAAGACAGCGAGCTACATTATTAATTAATGGCTGAGAGGGCGCATCCTCCATTTTTGAATTATCAGCCGGAGACCTCCGGTGCGGGGGGTGGGCCCAGCCCGGCTGCCCGCGGAGGAAAAGCGGCTCTTTCTGGGCCGGGCCGGGCCGAGGGCGACGCAAGTCCGGCGGTGCCGGCCCGGCGGAGCCGCCGAGCGTGCGGCGCTGCCCGCCCGCCGCCGCTGCCACCGGCAGCTGCGAGACCCCCGGGCCGGGGCCATCCTCTCGCCGCCCTCCGTACCTGCCCTGCGAGCAGGGCCCGGCGCGCTCCTGCAGCGCGGATCCCTTCGGCTGGTCACGGCAGGGTCGGCGTTTGACAGGGCGATGCCGCGGACGTGTCTCTCTCGGTTACAGCCCCCAACCATAGTGCGATCGGCGCGTACGGGTGTATTTTGCAGAAAGTGAGATTGTATATAATTAAGATGAACTTAAGGGTTGTACGTGGGGCCCTTAGCATTGCTTCATTTTTTTCCAGTTCACTGAGAATGCCACTAAATGGTTTTACTGGTGTTTAAATTTTTCACCACTTTTTTTTTTAATCACTAATGCAATTACAGTGCCATTGGTAATTAAAACTGGAGTATTAATTTAATTGTGTTCTTAAGAGTGCTAGCCAGCTTGAAGACAAAAACCACAGCGAGGCCACATCCATTAGAGTTCATCATCCCAAAATCCAGTGCTTATATGAAAAAATCTGCGGAATAATTGTAGAAGGTCCATAGAACTATTGAGTTGAATAATATCTGAAGGCTGATATCTAAATAATTTAACCGAACAACTTAAAATGCTGTTCTTGCAAATAAAGGTCCCGCTGTTTCCTGCACCTGTGCATGGTTTGTTTTCTGCTTCTGCAGACAGCGATCGGCACTGCTGCAGCATGTGTGACTAAAACCTAAAAGAATGATTACATACGGTCCATAATCTACTTCTTTAAAAAGTGATCAGGTTTTAATCAAAAGCACTAAGAAATATTAAAGATCACTTCCTCTAGTTAAGTTTGCAACATCAACTACAAAACAGGTTAACTCCTGAGTCCTACCAGTTTTTCATTTACCAGCTGGCTTCACTTTCAGTTTTTAATTTCTTTCTATCAAAGGGCACAAACGCTACTTGAAATAATGCACTTGTATCCAACATCTGGTAATTTTTACTCCAGTTTGCATCAAAGCCCTACAGTATGCTATGGTTATGACATTGAGTGTTGCTAGCTCTTATGATTACAATGAGATTTTGCAACACTTAGCTTTGGTTTAAGCTCTAGCTCTCTACCAGATGCAATTAAATTGGAACCTCAGGTCTCCTTAAAAAAAATTACATTCCTAAATCTCAAGTTTGAGAGAAATGCTAGAATATGCAAACCTAAAAGGCTTACAAATTAGAAGAGAAAGAAAAGCTTTGAGTTTCAAATTTTTGTAAATCTCATTATTTTTAAGCCAGTATTATGATGTTTGGGAACCTGGCTGCTTTTTTTCATGCTCAAATTGTCAGCACAGCATTATTTTAGCGCTAGTTGGTATCCATGAAAAATGCATGAGTTGATAGAACTGTGACATCAAAAGCAAATTCCCTTTTCCTCTTTGCTCTCTCTTGCCCTCTTTCTCTTCTCACCTTTTTCTCCTCCTCTTGTTCCTCCCCCCTCATTATTCCCTCGATGACTTTCCAGTGAACAGATCCTCACTGAGGAGTAGGGTTCCACTGTATTTTCATGTTCTTAGGACACAGAGGAGCAGTTCATGTAGTTTTCACCTTGGTTCTCTAAAATCCATGAATCCACGTTCTGATTCTGCTCCCAATAAGGTCAGTAGGACCTAGAACAAATTTTTATCACACCAGCTAATGTCTACTAAGTGGGCATTGAGCAATCAATGTAAATTAATTTTGAGACATCATAAAAAACTTGCTTTCCTTCCATGGGAATATTTATTGCATTTTAACACTGTGTTTAATTTTTGCAATTATTTGGGACTTTTGAACACATCACTGAAAGTATAGTTTTGATTCAAGATGCAAGAATAGGATTATTGGTGACATTGAGTGGGGTTGTTGATGTGGATTTTGCCACAGAGGCAAAAATGAAGCTGCTTTCTTTTTAAAAGTTGACTTACACACTAACACCCATACTAAACATAGTTCCCTAGCCAGGGAAATTGCAGTTCTCATTCACAGAACTTTAAAAATAATTGTACTGGGAACATAAAATCTTATAAACACTTAGTCTTTATGTTTTACAAGGGTAGAAAAATTTCCTAGGGACAGTGTTGGCCTAGGCTTGGGGCAGCCCCCTCCCAGCTGCTCCTTCAAAGCTCCTCACAATTTGAAAATTTTGTCATTTTGTTCACTGGCTCGCTCCAGTATCAAAAGATTCCTTTCTTTATCCTATTTCTTCCTGTCATTAAACCACCAGAACTGCTTTACACAAAGATGCTCCAAAATATTTATTCAGATATTCCAAAATATCTAATCAACTATATCCATTACCAAATAATTCCACATGTGACTATTGTTCCGGAACAAGTAGAGCACATGCAATAATGTACTAGATCATTGCCACTTTAAAATCACACTTTAAATTATATTGGAATAAGTAACATTTATCAAAGTCATATAATTAGGACAATGCAAAAGCAAAAGTTTTACTCAGTTTTACCTGTATTGTCATGCAACTGGGAGAGTATTTTGTGTAGACGGTGTTTTGCCACTTGCTCTCTTGCTTTTTTGTTCTTTTTATTTTTTTCTCCAAAGTTCCCACTTTGTTCTCTTGGGGTTTGAGTGAAATTAGGGAAAAAATTCATTGGATTTTTTGATAAGGAACATCCTCGGATCTTGAATGGCATACTAGGTTCTCTAATTTCTGTAAAAAACATATTGTTGAAAAGATAAATGTGGCAATGTGTAAATTATAGATTGTTAGTGAGTTGTTCTGTCAATTGACATGATATCAATAATCTTTACCTTTTTTCCAGTTGACTGGAGCATATAAAAAAGGAGAAGTATTGCATATATGTGAACATTGACTCATTTTAACGCACTGAGTAGATTTTTGGGGAATAGTATAATCCCTTTTCTTTCCAAACACTGTTTGGAAAATACTTCATTTCTCTAATGCAAACAAACCATAGATCACTTTTTAAAGCTCAGGTCACCCAGCAAAATATTTATCCAATTATGCATTTTATAATTTAACAATATAGCTTTTTTTCACCTTTTGCCCTTTCTCTGTCACTTTGCTGTCAATTTATTCCTCTGATCATGTATCTTTATTTAGACTTTAAACTATGTGAGCAAAGACACTGTGCTGGTTTTATCAATCTACTCCAGCTGTGGGTAACAGTAACATTTGGTCTATTGTTTTTTACTGGCTGTAAAGTGCTATGTTCAGTGTTTCATAACATACTCACTTATAAATAACATAGTTCAGTCAAAAAAAAAACACAGAAGAGATATGCAGATGATTTTTCACAAGCATTTCATCTTTCCTTCTAATGCAGTTGTATTTCAACATGTTTTTAAAGAAGTTCTGTAATCACAAGGATAGGATGTTCCTTATTCTGTTGCTGCTGGGTGCATTCATCTCTTGTTGAATCACAAATAAAGGTAAAGAATCAATTCCTGTGGTCAGTGAATTTTTGGTATGGACACAATTTTAGGTAGTTTCTTGAAAATCTTAACTCAGGCATTCCAGACTTGCAAACGCAGGTGTGATGGTTGGGTCTGTTGCTATCGTAGAGGGCAGTAAGCCATGACTGGAGTCTGCTTTGACTCTCGCTGAGGTTAAAGAACACTCAATGCAGCAGGGCCCATCCCTCAACAAAGCCCTCAGGGAGCACAGAGATGTTTGTTGTATCATGGGAGTTACTCTACGGAAAGGCATTTCATGGTCTTTTTTTTTTTTTCCTCACTGTTTAATAGGATTTAGACATACAGTTCTCACTGCTTTTACTGGATATTACATGTTTGATTTCTGTGCAACTCCAAATGAAGAGATATGTTCCTCTAAAGTTTAATCATATCCTATTTTTTTCCCTCTCAGAAAATACTATTAAAGGTATTTAAGCTGATAACCTTATACTAGTGGGGAGGAACTCTGACCTTATCTACTTTGTGGCAATGACCATGTGTGACTAGCCTCTAACCTGGTTACAAAACGATAAAATGATGTTGTGAAACCACTATTCATTTCCTAATAGTGTCTCTGAAACCAGCTTAAACTCTGAGAGGATTGGTACTGCATTTTCTTTCTCACAGTTGCAGTGCATAGTATATAGAGTATTGATGCTACTGTAATTTTCTGACACTAAAATATGCTGAATTTCTCACTGCTAACCAATATTTAGAATGAATGATGACTGATGAAGGATTTTTAATGAATGAATGAATGAATGAATGAATGTTGGGTGGATTTGCTATTTTTTGTTGCATATGCACATTGTCATTACTGGAGCGATGTATGGCATTTTACAATAGATTTAAATATCCTACATCAGCCTGCTTGAAACCTCGATCTGGATCATTAAGATATTCTTTATGCAGTCAAATTTAAGCTTGAGACCTCTTGAACTGCATAATACTAACCTAACTATGTTTGCATTCATCTTATTTGAATTACTTAGATTGAATACTTCTCTGTCCAGTTGATGAGTAGAAAAAAATAATTTGAAGGGTATTACTTTATGATTTTGTTATATGACTATGCAGTCCCAACTTTTTTTATTTTTTTCCTTTTGGTCACTGAGATTAGACAAGCCTGCTTGCATATTGAAATGATCCTATATGCAGTATGGTTTCTGTTGAGGAGCACATGAAGAGAAGTTGGCACAGTAGCTGACCTGAATTATTTAGTCAAAGATTACAGTGATGAGTCAATCTGAAGCATATGCATCTGCTCCAATACAGACCATGTTGGATTTTCATAGTCTAGTTCATTCAACAAATGTGATGACTCACAACTAGTATTCTGACTTATTTATCCATTTAATGAGACTCCTTTGGTCTCCACCTTATTTTCTTCTGTCCTGCTACTCATCTGTCACAGCAGGCTTTAAGAGATAAGGCAAAGAGATTAACTATCCAGGCACCCTACTGATGGTAGATACCAAATAAGAGCACAGTTGGAAGAAGAAGTAGCTAGATCAACAGGGACTCTGGATGTCTCTCTACTTACCAACACACGGGTGAGTCATGGTGTGTACAGGTAGAACAGCCCCACCATGATGTTTCTGCACATGCTTAGACCCTGGCCACCACTTCAGCCAAGGCAGATGAGGGCTGGAGTAAAGCAGTAGCTTGCTCTGGGTACAAAGTGAGCTCAGTTTTGATTTCATGCTTTTGCAGGACACTACTTTTCCATAACTGTATTAATAAGGTGCTGGCAGAGTGATCCAAACCAGGGGTGCTGAGTCCTACAGCTGGAGGGGAGGCAACCCTGTCATGGCCGCCGCATATAATCCTTAGAGGAATGCTATAGTAAAGGGAAATCTTCCAAAATGACAGCTCCTGAGGCACAAGCCCACGTGATCATTCTCCCCTCTCCCACTGATCCAGGGACAGGCATTTTTTATGTGGACACAATGCCCATGTTGGAGCCTCATACTCAAGAGAAAGTAAGATAGTGACAGAATTTCTACATTTCTTAAAAGCACTCATAAATGTGTTTGCTTTGTATAAAGCACAGATGTAGAGCAGAACTAAAGGAAAAAAAACTTAAAAGGTGCTAAATCCAGTCTTGCTGGCTTTGGAAGACTTAGGACAGCTGGCAGGTTATTATGATTGTTACCAAACAGTTACTAAGCATTCATAGCAAGGAAGAAAATGTGAACCCTTTTGTTAGCAGTACTAATTTAGTGCAACAATTCATAGAACGAAATTGTTAAAGTTTCGGTAACTTGTGAATTAAGAACCAACAATTGTTTCAATTGTAATTTCCAGCCATCCAAGAAGTTCCTAGACAAAAAGCAAAGGCAAGAATTTACAATCCTAAGACTACCTTCACACATGGAAGTTATAGACCATGCTGTGGACATAAAGCTACAAAAATGCAGGTATCCACATAGTTTATTGTTCTGTAGGAACACTTTCTAGTGATATAGTGTGTCGTTATGCATCTCCAAATGTACCCATGTTTAAGGCTGAATTGGTATAAATATCTCAGCCTAAAATACATTTTAGAAGTTTGCATCCTTGTCACCATAATTACAGAATGTCGTAAAAAATTGCACGGAAACCCACATTTACACAGACAGAAACACTTAAACCAGCATAGCAGTCACCGTGTTGTCCTCCAGAAATCAGACAGTTACTTTTAACTGCAACCCTCCATTAGGACAAAGAAAAGGGTCAGCTGCAGCTTTGCCTAGTCTCTGTTGGATGCAGTGTGTAAGACCCCTCCTTTAAAAATGCTTTCAGGTACGCTCAGTACCACTGACTCATCTGAGGTCCAGTGAAAGAATTGCAACTGATAATGAGAACAAGAAGAAAGTGTGCAAGATATTTCCTTTATACCTTATCTCAGTAAGTACCCCCACTAAAGTCAGTACAAAGAAGGGTTTAAAAGGTCAGATAAGTTTAAAAAGGTCCCTGCCTTCCCTTCACTGCCCTGAACTGCCTTGATTTTTGTTTTCTGATGTCTGTGAGTGGGTGTGTTGTGCCTCTGTGACAAAACTGAAGTTCAGTGAGAGAATTTCCTGCCTCATAGATAGGTTTTTAACCATGCAAGGCATAAGCATGACCTCAATTCTCAATTTCTTGCCTATTGTGCAACTGAGAGGTTAGCAGCAAAAGGAGTTACCACCTCAGCATTATCTAATACTTGTGTGTATTGCATGCACACACGCTTGAATAAAAATGTTTAGCAGCTGACACAAGTTGAAATAAAACACTTCCCCCTCCTCCTCCAGTAATACTTCTTTCACACAGTCTTAAGGAATCTCCTGGCAGGAGGACAACCTGTCGAAAAATCAGGAGGAGAAAAGCAAAGGTATGCCAGGAAACACAGCTCGGGTCTGTGCTGATGGTTGGGTTCTCCACGAGTTCCACAGCAGCCCGTGACCACAGCCCACCTCTGAGGCCAGCACGTGTGAATCCTTCTTAAGGTTCACATAAAACCTGCTTACAGAAAGCGGTGACTTTCCAGATGGCTTTGCAGAAGCAAATAGAGGCAGTGCTCCCCCCCTGGCGCAGCTCAGCCCGACTGTGCGAATGAGGAAATGCTGCCAGAGGAGTTTTATTCACTGCTGTTAATTTATACCTGAGTGTTGGGCTGACACCGCCGTCGCGGTGGGCGCCAGCTCCGGCAGCTGGCCCGTCAGTGGGATCTGGATGGAGCTCGGCACGAACTGTGGGATCTGGATAAAACCCCCATTTTTGGGAACTACGCGTTTTGTGCTACCACCCAGGGCTAGAGGCGTGTGTGGGCACCAGGGAACGGGCCGGGCCGCCGGGGCCGCGGGGCGGGGGGTCTCTGGTGGGCCCCGGAGCCGTGCGGGGCTTCTCTCACCGTGGATAAAGGTCCGCCCTCTCACCTGAGGCGGATAAAGCGGCTGGTTAAAGCTTAACCCGAGCGGGCGCTTTAGGCAGAGCCCTGGCAGCTCGCCCGTCTCGCGCTCCCGGGGCGCTGAGGGCCGGTGCCCATCCCGCCCGTGCCCGCCGTGTCTCCAGGGCCGGGGCAGCGCCGAGCCCTTCCCGCAGCCCACCGTGGAGCAGGTCACGCCTGCCCCAGCGCCCTCCCTGCCTTCCAGGCCTGTGCCTAAACTGGAAGCATCCCCTGGCTCCAGGCCACGGGAGCGCTTTGAGGCGAGTGGGTCGCGGCGCTGGGTTTGGCCGCTCCGTCTCGGACAGTGCAGGCCCATCGCCCGGGGGGCGCCCCCCGCCCGCCGCCATCCCACCCAGGGCAGCGCCGGGAGCGCTGTGTGCGCAAAACCTCACGGAAATTAAGAGGGCCTTCTACCGAGAGTCGTAAAATGTAATCAGTTCCAGTGGGGGGTCAAACAGCAAAATGCTCCTGGGAATAATTTGGACTTTGTTTCTTCAGTTAAACCAGAATGAATCTACTAGTGATTCATATTTCCATGGTGTATAGACCTTGTGCGTGTGATCATCCTGTGTTCTAAAATTAAATCTGTCCTTTCTGTCCCTTTGTTTTGTAAACTATCAATTCATAAGGATTTAGGGAAGAATAAAAGCTCCCATAAATTGCTATGGTTTCACAGTCTTAAGGAATGCAGGAGGGAATTTTCCCGAGGTTTTTTTTAACAGTCTAATCCTAAATCCTACTCTTAGATGTATCATGAGCTTTGCATGCAGACCAGACCATGAACTAGTTCAACTGGAGTTATTTTGGCGTCAATTTAGCACTGTTCTGTGAACTGTCAGGTGGACACACTGAGAAACAAGGTGTAAATGTTACATTAGCACATTAACACAGGGTTTTTAAGGTATTTAGTAAAGTAGGAGTAAAAAGGGGTCTAGATAAACCAGCACAAGCTTTGTGTATTGACTAATATTTCCTTTTGTCTGGATTTTGCCTGTGTAGGAACTCTGCTTAATTCTGTATCAGATGACTGATGTAAGTATACCCTTGTTCCACCAAAGGGAGATTTGTCCTGAAGTACCTGAAATATGTGTCACAGTATGCTTTCCTCCTATAGTAGTAGTAAAGATAAAAATCCAACTCTATCAGCTGACTTACGCACTCTTTCCTGCTACACAGAAGTGTAATATATTAATTCCTTTGACAGTCAATAACGATGTATTTCAAGAGAGAATTATTTACCCCTGTATGAGTATGTTCCAAAGCCTTTGCAGAAGGTCTGTGAGAGGAAAAGCTCATTAGTGTGTTTGAACTTCTAAAGAAATTAAATGTAGAGTGCACGTTAAGATGAAAAAGTGTCCAGAAGGAGGGAATGTTACCCATATAAGTTCAATCACGCTAAAATTACTCTTTTGTTTATTATGAAACATGATTATTTTTTCCTAATAGAAATAATATGAATGAGTAAGAGCTGCAATTTTTCTGAAGGAATATGGGCAGAATCTTTAAAGATTCAGCTGTGCTCAGTATGTCAAAACACTTGAGCAGCTGTAAGATCAGAACCCAAAGGCCAACAAGCACGGATGCAGCGCCTGGGAGCGTGGATAAGGTAAAATGAAAAGTGCCTATAGGGGTTTTATTGTAGTTGCTATTTAAATAATCCTATCTGAACTTAACCATTGTACAAAAAAAAAAAAAATTAATCAAGTCTTGCAGGTTACTTGTGCTTGTGCAACTTAAAAACAAAATCTATCAGTTGAGCCAGGAGCTTGGCTCTGCTCCAGTAGTTCAAAACAGGTCTAGAGCCAGCTTAACTGCCCCAGCCATAACTATTTTCAGTTTTCCAGAAACAGTTCTGCCATAGACCACAGCGTACACTTCCCTACTTCTGAACTCTGACTCCCAGAACACAGCCAAAGACACAAAAGGCATGTACCTGCTCTGCAGCGGCTCTCTGCCTGTGAAATCCTCCCCCTGGGCCAGGAGCAGCTGATTAATTCTTTAAACAACAAAACAAACTCCAAGATAATTAAACAAAATGTTCACCATACCTTTCGGGTTTCCCTCCCCGCCCCCTCTCCCCCCCCTACCTTCTTATTTTAATTCATCTTTGAAGAAAGGATAGAATAAGCATTGAAAAACTATTTAATGTAAACTGATAGGGTTTGCTTTTCCTTCGTCTTTAGTGAATCATGCAAGGTGTCATTTTAGAGTTCCTGTTGCTTGTTTTATATAAACACACTCTCAAGCTTCTGTCTGGTGAGGAAGTAAAAACAATTTGTGCAGTAATAAAAAAGAGCCAACATTTCACAATGTTGAAAACTGTTAATAATCAACATCAAAAGGTTATAATCATTTGACAGTCATCTACTTGATTTATACTGCTGGCTGGTCTACTGGCTCTTCTGTGAGGCTAATTGGAGGGTGCTCTGACATGTGTGTCTTTGTAGAGTGGTAACTCTGGAAACATAGATGTAGCAGCCATCCAAGGCAATGGTTTGAACCTGAGGGCCTGAGCAAGAAGTAGTTCAGGCAGTACATGAAGTTTTCCCAGGTGAATTAGTTAAGAGCAAAGACACTGCCTCCAGGAGCAAAAATACCCACCAACCCCAAAACAAAAGAGAACAAAAAGACCAACACACTGTCTAGCAGTTGCCTAGAGCAAAGGGATGGAAATTTTGGCTTTGTGTTCCTGTTGCCTAGAGTAATATAAAACCTTTGGCCTTTTACAACTAGCAACAAATCCTGGGGGGTGACTGGGTATTACGCTGTGGGAGAAGAAAGAAGAAAGTAAATCGAGAAAGAGCCCTTTGGGGCATCAGATGGACCTGAGGGCCAAGCACAGGGTTTGAGAATAAGAAGTTGCTTACTGTTTATTTACAAAGATTTTCAAAGAAGGGATAGAGTTGGTACTGCCCCTTTGTCCTCCTGATAGACATACTAATTCAAACTTTCCAATTATAACTTCTAAAGCTAGGAAGAAAATGTTATTTTTCCCTTTTATGACAATCAGATGTTTAGTGGGAGGAACACTCAAGGTGCATCTAAGAGATAGGTGATGCTAGTTATGAGAAAAAGAGAACTTCATACATTGGCAACTAATCCTGTTTGGTTGCCAGTATAGTAAGCAGCCTGAACAGCGCATGGATAGATTTACAGTAATTTAAAGTGTAGTAGGTAACACATAAAATACCTTATCTAGAGACACCACAAGCTTGTATGGCTTGCTTAGCAAAATGAAATGACAGCTAATGTTCTCCAAACACAGGCTAGTCTCTTTCTAGGTTTGACTGAGAAGGGAACAGAACAAGAACACCTGAGAAAAATACTGACTGTTTAAAGCTGCTTCCTTGGTGTAAGTGATCATATCCTGTCCTCTGTTTCTGCAGGTGCATGAAACACTGGTTCAAAGAAGGATTTTCATCCTTACCATATTTTGGAAGGTCAGCTAACAATAGTGATGAACACATGACAGCCAAAAAATTAAAAGGCAACAAATACCTGTTTAAAAGTACTCTTTTCATCATTTCAACACTCACCTTCTCCGAATTTTCTCCATCTTCTTGAAGAAAAAGATTATGACCAAATTATTCATCTGACTCTCTATTCTGACACTCTGCAAAGAAAGTGGTGTATAGGTGTTATCTGTGCAAAGCGAACTTTACCTTGCCTTTCACCACTCAATTTCAAAAATAATAGGATTTATAACATTTCTCTTACTGTTGCCCTTTTCAGCTTGTTGAAGTTTTTTATATCTTTGAACTTATTACAGTTTCCTAAAATTTATAGTTTCAGAATAATTTACATCATTAGGAAAAATAATTGTTAGTGTTACTTTAAGTGCATCCTTATCAATGAGAAACACAGCTCAGTGTTGAACTGTCATATCCAGCTTTACAGCAGTAGCGTACATCAAAAGTCAGCCTGCTCTGATGTTATAAAAAGTTTTCAAGGGAGAAAGAAGTCACAGTTCCTTGGGATATTTATAGTATTTAAGAATGCTTTTAAGTAACTTGTAATGGCAGATGCCATAAGGTACTCTGTCATAAGAGGTTTTCTTATTCATGACAAGTAATGCATATTATGGTACATTTCAAGCCAGGCCCACAGTAAACTTTGTAGAAAAAATAAAAACCATGTCTGTATTACTGTATGAACTCCATTTGGATCTTGTTAATGCCTTGTTGGTTGTTTTATTTTTGTTTTTAATACATCTCTTAAGTGGGTGTTTTAGCCATGAATTTGATAGTATGGACTTCATGATGGACTTCATTGGATTACATTTAAAGCTCCAGCACAAGTATCAATGGCACAGACTGAGTGGTGTTACCATGGGGTAGAAAATGGGCTTGTTACAACAGAACTAACCTTTGAATGGCCTGGGCAAGAGGCCTGCATAATGAAAATCCTGCTCTTCCAAGTGCTGGCTCCTGTCCCCTCCTACCTCTACTATGCAGCTTCTCCCAGGAGTGCATTCTCTTCACCCAGGGTATGTAGTTGTGGATTGCTGCCCCTGCAAACTGAGATGACTACAGCACATTGTGGCTTGGATTAGAGGAGCAAGAGGGACTTGGAGGACCACTGGGAACTCAGAAGGGCTGGGATACCAGTTTTGGAATCTAAACAAGCTCCAGTCTCTACTTCAGAAAGATTCCAGACGTGGAGCCAACAATTGTCAATGTGCTGGAAAAAAGAATTAGAAATTACTGACTTGTAAGTGATAGGATCAATTTACAACACCAAAAGTCTTCCTAGAACAGGACCAGGCCACACTCTTAACAGAAACTGCCAAATTTGATCAGATTTGATGTTTTATTCAGGCTCCTCCACACTAGAAAGCCCCACTCCCGTGGAAATGACACAGGCTTCTCACACTACATGTGTGAGGTTCTTAGCACTACTACAAGAGCTTTCATCTTTTTTCAAACTACATGTTTCTGTCCTGTATGTATCAGTTGTACTGCCTGTCTCTGGCCTTACCTTTGCTTCCATCCCCTATCCCTTCCAACTGCTGCTCTTCATCATCCAGTCATAAACATCCCTTTTAACACCTGTGCTCAGCTACCAGCTTGCTTTTCTTCTAGGATGGCTGTGGGTATAGAGTATTCAAAGTTACACTGTAATTGGCAAGTACCAAGTGATTCCACAGCTGCTGAAAAACTTGCAAGAAGTAAATTTGGAACTTCAGGGGCATGTAGACAAAACTATTCACAGTAATTGTTAAATAGGTTAAAAAATAAGTTAGTCATCTTTCATTTCTACTCTTTCCTCTGCCATGTAACATCATGTGTGAGGATTTTCCATTTGTAAGTTACACAGCTCCCTTAATCACCACTTCTACCCCATTTAATAAAAATCAAAGAATCTGGACTTGGAGCTTCTCACATGTTCTCACTTAGTCTCTAGTCCAAACTCCATCTTAAGCACTGTTAGCATGATCCTCAATGGGAAGATGTAGCTCTGCAGATTTGAGTTGGGTTTTTTTTCCCCCTTGAGGTTTTTTTTCACTCTGATACATTTATATAGAACTAAGCAGATAAGACTCTGGGTGGTGTGCCTCAACATGCTATTTGAGTCACTCTGGCTTTGTTGAAGGACTGAATTGACACCCATCTTGGTTTACAGCTCTACTTGCAGCTGCTGAGTCCTGCCTACTGCAGTCGTTCCACAGCCTCTTAACTCAGCAACCTGTCAACACAGCTTTTTTCTAAAGAATGCTGTTGACCAGACAAATACCTTCAGAGGGGATGAGTGCTATTGCATGTGCAGCTTTTTGAAAAAGTCAGTCATCTGCTTGAGGTGATGAGAATTTGGGGGATTCTGTTATAAATACAGAAGTTTATAGTACATATATGGCTTGCTTGTAGACAAAGCCAGCTCTCAGGAGACTTCAGCATATAGAGAGAAATATAAAAAAAAGATGTTTAGTTCTGTCCTAGTGAATTATGTATCAGACACAGAGACTGGGTATTCTGAGGATTATTTTTGAACAGTTGGGTGTTTGAGTCTTACAGCATTTCTAATTGTTTCAGGTGAAGCAGGAGCTGGAAGAAGAAAAAGCAAATTCTGGTGACAGAAGAAATCTTTGTATTACTGCTAGCCTACAGTTTCAGTTATTGCTTTTAATAATTCTTGAATTTTATCATATTAGGCATGGCTTATTCAGGGCAATGAGTGATTTGTTTCAGCAAAGCATAAATGTTACCAAAAGAGCAATTCCTAGCAAATAACAATTCAGTACAGAAATGTCAATTTCATTTAGCGAAAACTATTTTTAAGATGTGTCATCACTGAGAGAATGGACTTGGGTTGGTATAAGCTGGTTATTAAATAGCTTTCTGATGTTAGGCACGGTATAGGTCTGAATGTGATTAAGTTAGCAAGAATTCTGCCACTCTTTGGAGAAGACGACGTTGAGTCCTGAACTGCAGAGCAGGAGCATCTTAGTAAGAGAGTAGCTATTCTGAATAATTGAAGTAAAATATTAGAAAATCTCAGGGTAAATCAAAAGAGCAGACCTCAGCACAAGTAATTAAAAAGAACTACAGTTGTTGAGATCTAATTATTATGCCAAGAGTGAGAAGCTTAAAAAATGCCTCATGTTGCAGTTTACCATTATCAGTCTTTGAGCACCTTATTTCTAGGTGATGGCGTGATTAACATCTGACTATGAACACAGCTCAACTTCCTTCTAATACTGCTTTCGCTGTTAGTAATACTGTCAGCCCTAGCCGAATCTCTAAACCTAGTTTTCAGACTATTAATACAGGAATAATTTGTTTCTCAACTGTTACTTTGAAACATATTGATTTTTCAGCCTACACGTTTTTACTTGTTTGTGATCTTATCTTACTCAAATTTCAGAACCACACAATTCACTGCTAAGATAAAGAATGCAAAATTATTCACACAGTTTGGCTTCAGACAAACAAATGCAACTCGACACAAACAAAAGAAGTTGTATCCAAGTGTTATTTGCCTGTGTTCTTAATATTTCAATACTTTGTGGAAAAAGCAAGTTGGGTAACAAGCTGTTTTGACTTCACTTCCAGTACACTTTCAAGTTTCTCTAGTCTCCAAAGCCAAGAATCCAGTCTAAAGATGCCACAAAGCTTCAGCATGCTTAAGGCAAGGCAGTGCTGTGCTTTTTTTCAACCTTTGTCGACATACTTTGGAATAAAAGTTTTGCTGTAGGTAAAAAGAAAAGCAGTCTAAGATGTTACCTAAATCTTCTACACTTTTTCCATGTATGATTTACACTTAAAGGAAAGAACCTTGGGCTGGACCTGGTTAGATTTGCTTTTTCTGCTGAAACAGGTTCTGAGCTTGAAGCATTTATTTGGAAACACTCTGCTTTGACAAACTTTCAGCAATCAGAGCTGAAGCCAGCCTCCCCAGAATGGGGCACCACACCAGCCAGGTCTCCAGCCTCCGACCTGCTGACAATTGGTCTGTGCATAGAGTATCCAAATCATCCATCTTGATACAGGTGGACACAACTTCCTCAAAGAACAATTGTGACTTTTCCCAGAAAACCTCAAGCCTTGCAAGTGCTTGATGTTGGCATGAGATTGTTGCTCTAGCTGTCGTGTAGGAAGCAGGGGCCAGCTTTATAGAGAGCGACTGATTGACTGCTCTGGGTTGTTAAACTGGCAGCTTGAAAGAAACCTCCTGAGAGTCTGCAAGCCTGAACTGCAGCTCTGTGAAGGACTGCACTTTCCGGCTAATCTTTTGTGATTAATTGTCTTCACTTTGTAGCAAATTGTTTGTCCCTGTCAGTACCACAGAGGACAGGACCTGACTTTTTTGAACAACTTTTGTTTGTCCCCAGCAGGACTCAATGCTCCGTGCCCATGTTACACAAGGCTGGCCTACCCTACGTGTGGCAGAATTGTCTGGCAAGATCTACCACCACCTTTCATTACAGACAGGGCCACTCTTTCAATCTCAACTGAATGAAAGGTGTTTGCCAATGTGTGTTTTAATTCAATTTCCTCTGCACAGATCTGGAGAGTGCCTGCCTGTAAATACTTGCTTGTATGGTATTTGGGGAACCACTGTTTTCTCCAGGGATTAGATCCTGTTTTCAAGTCATATCTTACCATGGAAACAGATAGGTAATAAAGGATCTGAATTTAATTCTTCTGCATCAACATCTCAGTCATTCACTCATTCATTCATTCAACCAGGTGGAAAAGCCTCATTACAAAACAAAGGCTGCAATCCAAAATGATGGCTTCAGTGAAAGCAGGATCCCAGAGCTAAAGGGCTCACAGTTTAATAGAGATAAGCAATCTTTTCCAAAACAAAATAAGTAGTGTAGTGGTACCTAACAAATACGATACACAAATTTTCAAGTCTTATTATAAAACTTTTCAAGTCAGTTCTGAATGTGTTTCAGACTGGCCCATGAATAAAAAAAAAAAAAAAGCATATTAAAACAGAGACCAGAATGTGTGACTGAATTTCATTCCAGTCTTTGCAACTGATGTTCAGACATAATAGAATGATTTTCAAGATGTTAGTCAAAGCAATGGAATATGTATTCTAAAGTGAGCTTAATCTTGACCTCATTTTGCACAAAAACATTTGGAAATGCATGCTAAAGCAATTTTTTATTACACCTTAATCTTTTATTAAAGTATTAAAAAAAGATATTGGAAATTAAAGGCAAATATCACCATTAACTTTAATAAAGCCACCAGCATGCTATTAGGGGCTTCTAATACCAAGAACTTATAAATGTAAATTTTCTTAAAAGTCTTTGCCGAACCAGTACAAAACTATGTCAGCATTAACAATGGAATCATTCCAGTTTTTCAGGATGCTATTGGAATTGTCATGAATTTCTGAATATACAGATCAATCAAAACAACCAGCCAATAAGATTAGGGTTTTGGGAAAGACTAGACCCTTCTTTGACAATATACCACACTGAAATGCCTAGAATCCCTGAAATGGATGTGAAAGGTTTGATGTGAACAGCTCTCTGTGATCTTGATCAGAACAACAGACAAAGAGTATTCAAAAAAAAAAAAAANACCATGTGTTTCACATCCCCTAGTGAAGACCAAAGAAAGACTTTAGAAATCTGAGTTTGTCCAGGCAGAGCACATAGTTTCTATCCGCTTTAGTAAACCTTGTAATAAGTCTCATTGTATTATTATAAAGATCATTTAAGAAACATGATCTGTAATAGTAGTTTACAGTACTGTCACTCTCTGGGTAGCAATTACTAATTTCTTGGTGCTGTTAATATATGTTTGTTAATTGGAAAGTGCAAACCAGAGAGAAAGAATTTTCGTGTCTTCTGCTTTGCTTAAACCTTCTTCCTCTTTTGGGTGAAAGGGTAGTGGTAGCATTTCATTTTTTGTCCTCGCTACTCCACGAAATTATTATTTTGTGCCTGATCATCTTTCAGTCTACTTTGTACCTTACTCTTGACACAAGGGTGTAGGAGCATTCTGCCAGAAGGTGGAGGGAAAAAAAAGCTATCAAAGGACTATGTAAGTGAAAATGTTTGAAAGTCAAAGGGAGGGCACATGTTTGACTTCACAAAAGAAAATGCTGGTTTCTGTTGCAATGTTGGTTTCACAATCACATAAGGTTTTATTTTTGAATGCAAGTAAAAATATTATAGTGCATCAGCTCCTCAACTGGTGTAAATCAAGATGGTTTTATTGACTTTGATGGAGCTATGTCGATTTATACCAGATGAGGATTTGGCCTACTGTATGGAGATATTTTTATTTCTCTTCTCACTCTATCAGTTAAGGAAAGGGTAATAATCAGCAAGCTGGAAGCAATTATGTGTGTGTGAGGAGGGGGTAGTTTCATAATAGCTAACTTGATATTATTTCCTGCAAAATGCGTCAGGAGAATAAAGCCTGAAGCCTGCTGATCAGTTTGTTTTGTAAAGAAGTATTTGTTCAAATCTGTTTATAATAGTTTGTCAAATTATGGGCAGACTCAGCTCAAGCACTTGCCTTTCACTGACACCAGAGGCAGCAGTTCTGGTGCTGATCAAGGCACAAAGTGGCAGCTAATGAGGAAAGACCCAGGCAAAATTTGGCTTTCACTTGCATCCATGTAAATCTGGAGTAATTCTACCAAAATCAGCGGAAATATTCTCTATTCAGAAGTGTGCCTAAAAGCAAAATTTGGCAGAGTTTTCAACTGAGCCTTTATAAGCTGTTTCTGGCAACAAATAAGGATGGGGGAGGGGAACATTATTCATTGCAGATGCTTTGTAAGATTAACAGAGGCTTTCTGGTGACAATAAAGTCTACTAACATAGTCACTTTTGGAAAATGCTTTTGAAAATGTGATTTGAGGGAGTTTTCTGTCATCCTTTAATTCTTAGATCATTTCATGGTGGTAAAAAATGCTAACCAAGACCTCAAGTGAAATGATTCAAATTGTTCTCCTTACCCTGGCAAGGCAGATGAGTCCCAGCCTGCAATACTAAGTGGGCTAAAGCAATTCACAAGAAATTAAGTTTTCTAAGAAACCATCTTGGATAAATGCATTTCATAAGGTGCAGTTTAATAATTGTTAAGCAGCCACACATTGACAAGGGAGCTGAAAACAAACTAATCACAAGTAAAATAAATTGAAAGATTTATCAATTTATTTTTAAGTTATAATGCAGATTATTCTAAAGTACAACACTAGCACTATTAGCACTGAAGTATTCCAACTAGCTTTTGCATTATAGCTCACTCATCTTTGCTCTCAGGGATGACTGAAATGTATTTTTGTAATGTTTTAACTTACAAATATAATTAAAATTACTTCATGTCCCATTAGAGTGAATACACTTGTATTAGGCTAATGGTGTTTTTATCACTATAGCTTATACCCACATAACAACCTCTCTCTGAACTGATCTACAGTTAAATTAATCCAAAACCAGCATGTAGATGAGCCCTTAAGCATTAGCAGACTGGAAAATACACAGTTCAGAGATTATTCTGGAAAGATGCATGAATTCAGTTCTTGCCTCAGTGAGGGAGAGCCCCATGGAGCTG
Source organism: Grallaria varia (assembly GCA_013396735.1). NCBI lineage: Eukaryota > Metazoa > Chordata > Aves > Passeriformes > Formicariidae > Grallaria > Grallaria varia. The sequence goes on from VWZG01006968.1 coordinate 138,825, forward strand.
CACAGCCCTTCTTCCCTGTGCCAGTCCTCTCCAGCCCTTCCTGCTGTATTTCCCTGGGAAAAGTCAGGTAGCCTGTTAATCACGCTCTTGACTTTGATTTGCAGTATGTATACATTCACCGTTTTCTGGATCCTTTTGAAGCAAGGAACAATGAGCACATTTCCAAAGAAAGAGCAGGTTTGCTTATTTTGGGATTCTTTTTTAATAGCTCAAATACAACCTCCTTAAAACCAAAGTAAGATAAGGCATCATTTCAGCTAGGGCAGGTGATGGCATTCTGACATTGAATTTAAATCCACTTTCCTGTAGTGAACACGTAACTTTAGGTAAAAAGTGCTAGTTGTTTGGTTTATTCTGCATGTTGTTACAACATGTCTTTCACCAGTTTTCTTACTCACCTTTTCAGCTACTCATGGAAATTAGTGGGGTGTTTTTTCCCCATAATTTTCAAATGTATACACTGTTCTGCACTGAAAAAGACAAGTGCAGGGTCATTATTATCTTTTCCAGTGAGAACACAGAATAGAAAATAAATGCAGTAACCAGCAACTACCTCTTGACTGACTTGAATTTTTACAGTTATATGTGTATATATTGGTGCATATGTTACATGTATAAAAGAATTATTCTATTTTTTATAAATATATGCACTCAATCTTTTTTTTTATAATTTAATGTATTGCATAGAACATAACTGCTTACAGACAGTATTCCTAGAATCTATACTGCAAAATCAATTCACACTAAGAATAACTTAAAAAGGATGAGAAAACTTTAATTATTTTTCTGCTTAGGTTTCAGGTTTTTACAGGAAAGGAAAAAAAAAAAGGAAGATGAAAGGATCTTTTTCACATCTGGTGTGTGCTGTAAAGATGATGTTCCAGCTAATTTTTATGTGGACAGAGGTTATGACTGAAGTCAGGAATACATAGAAGATTAAATTCTAAACCATGACCCTGTTTTCATAGAAATGTATTAAGGAAACAAAGTAGAGTGACATGCCTAAACCAAAGCATTTCTAAGTAAGGCATCTGTCAGATTGTTCCATGAGGTGTAAGCAGTTTAAGATATGCTGTGACCATATTTGAGATTGTTGTATTCTAGTATTGCTCAGCTTTCAGGGTAAGAGTGGTCCAAAGCCTGAAGATGAATTTCAGAGATAAGCTGAACAGTAGCCAGGAAAAAGGTTAATACCACAGTAACTATCAATTTATATATGTCAGCTAATCTTTAACTTGAGAAAGAGGTCATCATTAAATCAAGTGCAGTTTGAATGTATGAATGAATTTAAGTTTGGTGTTCAACTTAAATAGAGGATGAGATATTACACCAAGATACTACTGGAGTTAGTGCTTAGTGCAGCAGAACTTCAGGGTGTAAGCACAAGTTCTCATGGGCAATGTCTGTGGGATGCAGTGCATCCCTGTTTGGTCTTGATCAGGGACCAGGATAATCCTGTCAGCAGACAGACCTGAAGTCTGGTGAGAGATTTCTGAAAGGCAGTTCTTGGAGTCCTGCAGGAGCCACTGCTAAGCGGGTGCTGCTTTGTTCCCTTGCTGTTACCCAGACATAGGAGAGAAGTGACCCAAGGACCAGCTGAACTAGGGGCAGGACTAGGCTAAAAACTGACAAAGTACCAGAAGTTCCCTTTCAAGTACTCTAACCTGATCTGAGAAGAATTATTAATCACATCTTTGCTGTCTAAAATAAAGAAATAGAGATCAGCTATTCTAGGGTACATATTTAAGCTTCTGGAGACCTCCCAAGGTTTTCTTTGGTTTTTTTTTTTTTTGTTGTTGTTGGTTGATTGATTTTATTTTATTTTTTTACTACACATGCAGTTTATCAGTTGGAAATAAATTTTTGAAAGCAAGAGGCACCCACCACTTTTCAGTCATCATGTTCCCATAGATGAGTGGAACAAATAGGGCTGGAAGAAATCTCTGAAGCTCATCTATTCGAACACAAGTTGAAATAGCAAAGAACAAATTGCTGGCATATTTTCATTCACATTATCTGTCTCTGGTGTGCGGCCTGGATTTGACTCCACTATAAGGTTTTACTAAAAGAATTAGTGTGGGACTTAGAGCTCCCCGGGGAAGAAATGCAAACAGGAGTGGAAGTAACAGCATGACTTCTAAAATGCTGTTGCTCAGCTTGGCCTTCAATTGATTATCAGTTTAGGGAAACTGTTAATTTAAAAACCTTAATTTGATTACTCTGGTTAGTCCTGAAATTTAAGAAGCTAGTGTCAAGGCTCACGGACCCTGAGATCACCTACAGTCTAATTACCAGGCTGGAATTTTTTAATTACTACAGATAAGAGTATTGGAGGAAAACTGTCATGATTCAGAATTCAGAAACCACATCCTCCCTGTTTTCTGGCCATCCTACTCAGCCTCTGAGAGGGAGTGTTGAGAGTGTAGTAAGTGGAGGCAGATAACCACATCCCCAATCTGCTGTCATACTCAGACAGCAGAATTTCCGATGTGCCTTCTGCTTATCAAAAAGAAGTGATGAAAACAAAGAGGATGTAAGTAACCTCACTCTTTAACAGGTGCCTCCACAATAATTACTCATAGGTGGCCTTTGCCAACAGGCAGAATGTCCAGTAGCTTTTTAGCAAATTTCTGCCATGTATCCACTTAGAATGCTCAAGATGAATCCGCTAAAGGCATGAAAACATCTACAATTAAAGATGCCTTAAACCCCATATAGATGCTCTCAGGAGCAAAGGGTCTGCAGACCTCTAATGTATCTCCCCTTCTTGAGATATAGTCACAAAAAGTCTTTTGCCAGGTGGCAGAGCAGGATTTGAGCATTTGTGAGGGACATCCTCACTTACAGCTTGATCTCTTTGCACAAGCCACCATTATTATTGGCTTAAGACACAACACTGGGCTGTGGAAGGAAAGGGTGAGGTGTGGTATCCATCTTCTGCTCTGCAAGGAAGAGTAGCAAGTTGGCTATGTTAATGCATTAAACTGCCTAGCTAGATTTGGCAGAGGTGCCTGTCCAAGTTTTTAGTTCATTTTAAGCAGACCCTCCTAAATAGCATCCAACTAAGGCCACTTGATTTGTACTGGAAACCTCCATCTTGGGACTGAATGCATTTTAAAAGCCCTGACAGATGGGCTCTGCCAGACTGAACAGCAGCAACCTTTAACACTTTACCTCCCCTGTGTCTGCTGCAACCCTATTCCAGTGCTGTCTGTCCCAGCAGCAGGGGAAACAAGAGCAGATGCTGATAGGGTTAATTTCTCTGCCGAGCCTGGTCCGTGGACTGCATGGGCAGAGGCAGCAAGCCCCTGCTTTGGCCACTGCTGGTGCAGAGGCAATGACCCCTGGCAGTGAGGTGTGGGGGGCAGGAGGTAGACAATGTGTAGCCATCACTGCTAAACCTGACAGGGTTCCATCGTGATGTCTCACACTTAGCTATTTGCCAAACATTCTGTAGCTGCCTCTTGCTGGCAGCTTCTTCACACGCATAATAATTTGACCACAGTGATAGTTTTTGCTTAAAGCAAAGCATAAGAGAGTGCTGGTGCAGTGCAGGAGGAGAAGAGAATGGGTTTAAAAGCCCTTTCACAGCTTTGATCTGAAAGTTTTTGGGTTCCAGTTAAACCCATTTTTCCCTGCCAGCAGCATTCCCCACAGGAACACAAAGATGGGCCCTGTCTCCTCCCTCTTGCAACACTCACTCTACTTTGTGTCTGGGCATACCTGCCAAGTTTTGTGCATCTCCGTGTCTGGCACCTATGCAAATTAAGCAATCTGTATCTAATGTATATGTGGTCATAAATACAGCTTCTGAAAAAACTCCTGGATGTAGGGGTGGTTAAAAGTGTTAGGCTAAGCCTAGGCTTCACAGGGAGAGCTCCTTCAAAGACCGGGGTCTAAGTACAGGGGAGATGGGAAAGAGCTTTCTTTGCTATCCAGCTGGAAAGTCTTTCTGTGGAAAACATAGGTAACTGGTATGCTCAGCGATCCTTATGAGTCTCTTCCAACTCAAGATCTGTGACCAATGAGCACAGCAGTGGAAGACCAGAACTCGATAGAGGGCTCCCCCATGGAAGGAGGAGTGCTAGCAACTATCCCATGCTGCATACTCATTAGGTGTTGCCAGTCCTCCGTCAGCAGAACCTTCCTCCTGCCTGTTGGCTCTTTGGTCCCTCTTCCTCCTGATCCACCTCTTCCTCTTCATTGGATGCTCAGTGCCTTAAAATTGCTCTGGGAATGGGGAGCACCCAGAAGAGGAAGGGAAGGCTGTCCACCAGGTGTGCATCATCCCGCTCCCAGGGACAGGTACACAGCCCACAGCAGCCTCTTTGCCTTGAGCAGGTTTTCCCTAATTCTTTCAGAACAAGCCTTGCTGCTCCCAATTTCTCCTGATCTTCCTTCTTGCCTTGTCCCTTTCCCACCTCACAGGAAGGCTGGCTGGGAACCAGCATCCAGGTGAACCAGTTTGGGCAGAAAGAGATCCCAGTCTATTGGCCTCTGTACTCCAGCTTCCCTTATCCAAGTGTGAGGTAATGGGACAGCCCATGCACATTTCTGAAAACACTGTAGGGAGAGTAAAGCAGGAAATATGACTGGGAGAGGTGGGATGGTTCTGCAAAGCAAAGCAGAGAGAACAGTCTGGGTCAAGCAAGAAGTGAAGTGGAAACCTGTGGAGAGAAGTCCTGGCTGACTTAGCAAACCCAGTGGCTGCAGCAACAGACAGATGGGCTTCTCAGGGCTGAGAGCAATGGAAAGGGCTTAGCTACGGTGCAGCACTAAACAGGGCTTATCACTAGGCTTAGGTGATCATTTGGGCCATAGGCTGTACCTCCTGTCTGGGGCACCAAGAGACTGCTTTTTGCACCAGACAATCACCAGGTTGGTCTGGAGATGCTGAGAAGTTTGTACCTTGTTTCTGCTGTGCTATGATCTCAGCAATAAGGTGATCCTGTTCCTATGGGCTGGAAATAGTCCTTTTGGAGCCCAGATATCTCGGTCAGTTCACTTAGGCTGTGAGCATGGACATCATCCACACTTAGGCAATGCTTGTCTGCTCTCCTCTCTGCCAGGGTCCTTAGTCACTGTTAAGGCCTGCATGGGGAGGGTAGGAATTAGTTTCTGAGCAGCTGTGTGTCTTTTTCACTTCCTCCATGCCCTTTCAGCCACTTGCAGGAAGGACAAAGGAATAATATCACCTCTAGATACCATAACACTGTAGTTACAAGACAGCAAAAAGACATAAATCCTTGTTACTGAAAGGCCATTAGCTTTGGGTTGAATGGTCTGCTTCTAAGTCTCAATAAAATACTTCTTCTTAGCTACTAAGTAAAAACTCATCCCTGCTATCTCTGAAAGTTAAACCATATGCACAGCTATGATGAAATGTGGGTCCTGCAACTAACTTCTGTTAATTTAGAGCATGACTATAAACCAATGAGTGGTAAGAACATCCTTTTGTTACCAGGGAGTTTCAGGGTGGCATCAACTGTTCTGAGTGCAAAGTCTGGGTGAAATAGTTGACCAGCGAAAAAAAACCCAACACACTGAACAAAATCAAACACAAAAAGAAGAGACAAAACCAAGAAGGGCAGAAAAATTTATGCAGTGTTGGATTTTATATAATTCATGTACTGTAAAAAACGGTCAGTTCAAAAGGGATCAGGAAATTTCACAGAAACCATCTTGTTATCTGTGCAAGTAAAACCAGACCTAATTCTCAGGCTGTGCTCAGTCATGCTGTTCCTGCTAGCAAAGCCCTCTGAGAAACTGAACAAAAACCCAAATAATTTTGATGTTCCTCTTACCTGCAGGAAAATCTGAGAAGGATGGGAAGGAAAAAAATAGTAGCCTTAAGAGTTACTTTTAGTCTTTAAGACATTAGCTGGTAGTAGAGATCCTGGGATGACTACTAACCAGCTCATATTTGGCTATTCTGCAAACTATTTATTTTAATTAGAGCAAGTAAAATAATACGGATATGGCAGAACTTTGAAGGGATCTTAAATCCATTGTTGTACTTTCTCAGTCCATAGCTTTGGCTGTAGCTCAAGACCTGAGCATCTGTGCATAAATAGGTTTAAAGATCCATATTCAGAAATCTCAGTGCCCAGAGATGAAGGTAGAGAGCCAGATACTCAAGTGATGAGAACTGGAAGAAGTTTGGTAAACCTTTGCATGCATGGAGTTCCACCAACAGGCAGCCGAAACCAGCCCACCATCCCCAACCACAATTCCCATGCCCAGGCCGATCTAGTGGGTCACAGTGGCTCTTGTAAAGTGAAGATGCTTAAACTGTGTCGACTTTGTACTGCACAGAGACACTTCAACTAGCAGGTGTCCCGTTCCCCTGCATACCTCTGAGGCACTGGTTTCAGGGCAGCAGTGCCACAAACCTCGCTGTGGAGACACACCATGTCTGAAACGAGGCATGGATCATGACACAGGCTAAAAACTTAGGCAGGAGCTGAGGCTCCTCTCCAAAGCTGTCACTCATCAGGAAGCAGTAAGGAAGAGCCTGGGAGCTGGAGTTAGGTAATCAACCCTGTAGAGAAGCACAACATAGCAGAGCTGGCAGTGGCCAGGGACAGGCCAAGAGGGAGGATCACACCAGTGGTAAGGAAATGCTGGAAATGCTAAGAGCCAGGACCATGTAGCAGCAACAAAAAATGTCCCAAAAGCTGGATCTGGGAGAAGATGCTGTACTTGGAGCCTGCATGAACAAAAAACTACAGCTGAAAGGTAGCTGCCCAGTTATATCCCACAGCTGTGCGTGCACAAATAATGTGGCAAAGGTAGCACTAAAAGTTGGTATTAACACCACCACAGCTAAATGTCAGCAGTAGCCTAAAGAGGGAACTTCACTCTGAGAAATGCATTGCTGTGAAATCCATAGACAAAACTGATGTCTGCTTCTGTTAGTACCAAAACAGGAGTTTGACCTAAATAGCAATTTCTGTTTGGCATTGAAAGACAAACAGGAATAAGGTCCAAAATATGAGTCATTAAAAAACTAAAAAAGCCCAACAACATGTACTGTACTCCACAATCAGCCCTTTCCCAAAAGGGGGCCAAAAGCTGTACATATTTTGGAGCAAATCTTACTGTGGCTTCAGAAGTTTTGGCTGACACCTTGATGACACTAAAGTAGAGAGTCAGTCTATAACGCAGAGATTTTAACTAGACAGTGGAGATCCTTACTAATTCCAGTAAGTGCATTACAAACACAGACTCACAGTATTGCGACACCACATGTTGTATTCGTATGTGCAGCAGTTTTGATTATAAAATCCTTGAATGCTTATTGTGATCCCCCTCATTGCCTTGCTCTGGATCTTTTTGCCAATGACCTTCTCTGTTATTGCCCTGGCAAGAACGGAGTGCTGACAATGACCTATCGGTCACTGGTCCAGTCTTTCTAACATGCACATGTGAGAAAGGATCAGTGAGAATGTCTGAGATGCTCCTGTGTAGACTTGTGAGAGGGACACCCCTAGTACACATACATAGAATAGCAGCTCAAGATTACTTGAACTTACTGGTGCAAGTAATTGTTTTTCCTTATTGCCACAGCTCCTAACTGAAATGTACTTACTATTCAAAATGCTTCCCAAACTACCAAGCAAATGTACCTGTTTACTTACATCCTCAGCTTGCACACATTACACAGGACTGAAAGAAAACACGTAGGCATCTGTTGTCTCTAGTACAGAATATTGCTCCTCAGCATCTAACCCTAGTTAGTTGGCAAGCGCTTCCGCAACATCATGCTTAGTTTCATTTTAAGACATCAAGCTTTGTGTTTTGTTAGCTTCTGTTTAGCTTACTATTAAAATTACTAATTTTTCCTGTATTAGTTTCTTTGTTCAGGCAGTTGGAAGCAGGCAGCTCCACCCAAATCCTTCACTGCACCAGTGCCTTTATAATGTTTATCTGTCAGCTTGGTGCTTTTATTCTAGTGTCTTAAATTGTTTTGCCAGGAAGCTGCCAGTGATGTTTCTTTCCCCTCTCCTCCTCCCTCCTCAATAAATTGTGTAAGAACCTCCTAATGTCATTTTTAAAACAGAGACTATTTAACAGCCATATATATACTTTCATGCTCCCAATTTTAAATCCCTGAAAATACTGATGAGAAATAGTGCACTCACCAATCCTAGAGCAGACCATATGCGTGCAATTACCTCATTTACACAATCACAATAACCACACAAAATTCAATGCCCCATCTGGAAGACAGGAAATAATATTTCCTTTCTTCTACCTTTGTCCATGTATATAGTGGACTCTTGAGGATAAGGAGAGTCTTGTTCCATGGGTGGATATATATACATACATATACACAATACTTAAGTTCACACAATACTGCAGACAATTGGGATCTGAGCTCTGTTGAGGCTGCTAGCAACTCTGCTAAATTACTCTGCTTCAAATTTTGTCATGAAATCTTTTGCTGACTTTCCCTATCCTTGCTATTTCCAGCCCAGGCTGACAGTTTTGGCTGGCTTCCTTCCATGCTTGGGCAAACCTGGGGAAGCACAGCTGACTCGAGTCATAGAGCCTCCCCTTTCCCCCACTTGCCCCGTAGGCATTTGGTGGGGTGATGGAAAGTAAGACCTCACAGCCATTTTCACAGAGAGAGGCAGATCAGGCAGAACGCAAGACTCTGTTGCACCCTGTGATGAAGAATGGAAACTACTTTCTTCTTCCTTCTGTCTCACCAAGTGGAAGGAAAGGAGTCTCCTGAGAAGCATGAATGCAAAAATCCTCAAGATAAAGCTAAAGCAAGAGGTAAATGCAAGAGGAGCTGGGACATCACACAGGTCATGCAGCAATAAAAAAAGGGGGGGATGCAAATGCTTAGTAGAAAAGACAACTAATAATGAACTTTTGGGTTTGGGGGTTTAAGATCTCTGTGTTGGAATTGTGGGTGATGACTCCAGCATGCGTTTGCGTAGGGGACTCCTACGTTACAAGCTACAAGGGACTCTGGAGGTTATCAGCTCTAAGCTTTCAAGCATACTGCTACCTTGTTCCTGTTGGAAAAGACTAGCCCATAGGGCCACACAAGCATGGAATTTTTTTAAATGATGCAAGCTGCACCCAGTGTCAGGAATTTTAAAATATACATTTTTAAGCATGATGTTCCATCTCTTTTCCTTCCTGAAAATACTCTGCCACATTAATCTGCTCTCAAATACTGAGTAAGTTGAAGTATAGACATTTCCAGAAAAGGCATTTAACATGCATTTCTTGGCCAAGCAGCACTGCCTTCTTCTCTCACTTATTTCTACAAATACAACCCCCTCTATTGCAGAGGGCTTGTGACAGCCCAAGGGCATATAAGAGGCCATTTGTTAAAATGCTGGCAAAGAGTAGTGACATTGTGCATGCCAACTCCTGCTTTATGGAGGCAGGGGAGCCAGAGCCTGGGTCTGTTGTGAGGTCTTAGATGAGATGGAACGAGTTCGGCTTGTTTCACTGGAGTCCCTACCAGTAATTCCTGGAGAGCACAAAGCAGCCCCTTAAAAATGTTTCCATCATTATTCCAGTCTGCCTTGAACCCTAGAAGTTGCTCAACTGAAGTTACCAGTCAGGGTCACTATTACTGTCTTCCAGTAACAGAGAAAACATGCAGGCTGCAGCCACACTCAGGTGGAGCCTCCTGCATGTCTCCTGCTGCACCACTGCCCATCCTGGCACTGGCAGCAGGGACAGAGAGTATGGCTGAAAAGAGACAGAGATGGGAGAAACCTAGGAAAGAGAGGAGGCCATAGATGGTGAGGAACGAAGGAGCTGGATTTGGGGTTTTTTTCAAGATTGCTCCACTGTCAAGTTTTCCCAAGCTTATGTCACTAGCCCCTTCCAGTATTGCTTACTGTGAAAAAAGACATGGAAAATTACTCACCTTTGAGAGGCAGGCTGCCCTTACCAGGCATTTGGTGATTTTTTGAAAATGTGATCTCAAGTAAAAATATTTGCAATGTTTCCTGTTGGCAAAATGAATCTATTATTCTTACAGCTTAACATTTTTTGTGCTATTACAGTGGATCCAGAAAGTCATCTTTTTTTCTTCTTTCACTACTACAGAAGTAGTTCTCAATGAGTATAAATTTCAGTTAGCTCATTCTGCAGAAGTCAGAGTACTACACAGAATGTTACTCTGCTGGGGAATAGCAGAGCTGCTTTCTGTGTATGACAGAAATTCCTGGTGATTACAAGCACTGCAGATGTGCATCTCGCTCAAATTAGTTTGTTCTAACTCAGGCCTACAAATGTGAAATCTCGTGATTTATGAGTTGTTCATGACCACAGTGTTTTGCTGTTGTAGATGGGGTTAGGATCTCCATCAGGTCAAATACAGAGCTATCTTTATGGTAGGATGTAGCACCCCGGCCATGCAGACCCAGAGCTGTTTGGGGCAGCCAGCAGCTTGGGCTGGCAGCTTCCAGCACCCACCATGCCATCTGTGGTAGCTGTCACAGATCTGCCCTGCACACAAACCCAAAAATCTGGGTACCACTGGGGTTTGTTTCTACCCTCTGCCCTCATCCCAACATCCATGGCCATCTAACAGCAAGGGCAGTATAAAAAATGAGGGCACTAAGAAATAATTATTTACGCATTTCTAACACTGTAGTGTGGTTAATCTGTGCTTCCTTTGCAATGTTGTTAGGTGAAGAAAAGAGCCAGAAAGTATCTCAGAGAGGTACTGGTATTTTCTTTGCCTTTCAGGTCTTTTTAAATTAGGTCAGTTTACAAAGAAGAGCTCGGCTGTTTAGCAGTTTTTTTAAGACAATCTCAAAGCAATTGATATGCAATTAATTCACAACCTTGCTTTGATTTTGGATTTGTTATTCCTATTTTCACTGTAGACACCAAGGCAGAGAAAAATTCTATCACCTGCCAAATACCACACAATTCAGCAGTAGCAGAACCAAGAACAAGGACTCTGCACTCTGGATATACCCTTGGCAGCTTCCTCGAGCTGAACAAGCAAAACCTGAGTTGAGGCAACACACACACTCCCGGGAGGGTTGCAGCTGACGTCCGAGGCCTTCTGAGAGTGCACAGAGAGGACCAATCCGCCCACTTTCACACGAGGTTTTGCTACCCTTGTGTGTGGGAATCTATAACAGAACTAAAAGGGGACAGCTGGAAAAGAGGCAATTAATAGCTTCTTTCATACACTAGTTGTTTCTAGCCCTTCAGTAGATGAGTTAAGCAGCTCATAACATCCTTAACAATGGCCCTACAAGCTCTGGCTCCATGAAACCAAGTTAGGAAGAGGCTTCTAAAAGGACAGAGGAGTTGTATTTCTGAGTATCAGTTTAACAAATCCAAACCGAATTATCACCACCCTCTTCTCTATGAACATGTTGAGGTGAGGGTTTTAATCAAGGACCCATGAAGGGCAGGAGAGGAAAACACACATTTCAGCAGCTTGAACTCGCCTCTTGAATTTCTCCTGATGTCTAAAAAGGACAGGGAGAGCTTCCCTGTTGTACCCTGTTGCATATGAGCTCCAGATGCGTGCATGCTATTTCCAGAGTCAGAGGATACAGATGTCATTAAATATGCTAGGGATCTGCTCCAGTCTATTGAAATTTTTTTTTAATCTGAGATCAACACCCTAAAAAAGTATTTGAAGACTCAGCAAGAAGAGGGGAAACAACTGCAATGAAAGTTGTAGTTCCCATATTACCAAAACAAGGTGCAGGGCACAGATCAAAAGCAGTATCATGAACCCTATGTCCTAACAATTGATTTGGAAGATCTTGCAGGACCTCTGGAAGAATGTAAAAAACATTCCAATATGGTGTTTTCTTCTCACATGGTAGTAGGGTTATGAAGTCACTTTTTATGACAGTCTTCCTTTTATAGAAGCCTATTTATACACTCCAACTCAGTCACAGCTTCTACTGTACCAATTACTAGAGTGGGTTACATTTCCTCATTCTGAATTACACACACACTCCTTTTCTCAATCTTTATTCTCTTCTTGTTAGATCTAGTACCCTTGCATTACCTCCACCCTGTTGTTTAGCATCTCCTAGGTTTCCTTTCTAGGAACACTTGTCTCATTGACAACTAAGTAATCAACAGTTCAGTTATTGTACTTTAACAAAATGTACATTTTAAGAAAAACTTTCCATCTTTGTTCATTTTTAAATGCATGAAGAATAGATTCAACACAGTATTTGGGCAATGGTTCAGTATCACCGGAGTTAAAACATCCTCTTCTACTCAAAACAGACCATGAAAATTAAGAGTTCTTAACAACCACTCTCCTTTCTACAGTACCATTTACTTACCATGTCAGTGAGTGCCTAAAGGCCTCCGATTTTTTTGATTCAGCATATATTATTAAAGTCACTAACCTGTAAATAATTTGAAGACTTAAATCCAATTTAATATTTTCCCATTTACACCAGACAGAAGCTGTGCAGCAAACTTTTTAACAATGCTTCTAAATTCATAACACACTTAGTCCAAAACTCCTGAAGTTAGTATTTTTGCACTTGGATTGTTAATGTTTGCTAAAACCCAAAACATTCTTTAGCTGACTACAAGCTTCACATCCTTAGAACATAAAATCTAAATATAAATGTGGTGGGCGTATGCGGATCTTTTCTCTCTGAGGAGGCTCTGTTACGAATTTCCAATGTTTTACGCCATCACCAAGCCTCTGCTAAGCCGTGACACCTGTTCAGAATTTTCAGCTTCTTAACCCCTTATTACACTTCCTACCATCCTCAGCAGAAGTGCAGGAGGTGGAAAAGAGTTCCATTGTACCAGACTTGCTGTATTAATTCTCAATGGCTCCTCAGTGTCTTTCGGTATTTTATAGTAATACCCACCTTAAGGACAACTGACTAAATGGATGAACTTGCTTCTCTCATAACAGATCCCAGTAGATACTCTGGTTATCAAGCAGATCCTGGGAAGAAAACCTACAAATTCCATAGTAGGAACAGTAAAGATAATACTGTTGACAATAAATATTATTACTGATAGTAATAACTGGTCTATACCAAAACAAAACAGCACTACAGCTTTCAAATAACATTATGCTAAATGCATTCTTATGATTCATATTAATAATTATTCACTATTCTTAGGTTTGATATATTTAGCAAACATTGGCAAGTGCACAATACTAGGGATTAAAAATTCTTTTAGCATCAGTATGTAGCCACTCTTTCTAGCATTTCTGCAAAAATTGAACCATGGGGATGTTTCCAAAGATTCTTTTTCATTACAAACCACATATACGACTCAGATCAATCACAATATAAAATTTGACCTAATTTATTCACACAAATATATTCAAATTCATTTTAGACCCAAAAAATATGATATTATAAGGATACTAGTAAATTTTTCCAGGTACTACAGAATCTTGTATAAATGTATTTGTTCCAGTGCTTCTCTGTCAACATCCTTTTCCATATACACATCATAGTTTAGCTGCATCTCTTCAACCCATTGGCTGAGCTGTATATTTGTCTGAAACAATGAAAATATTTAATTCTTAAATTAACACCATGTTGAGAAACAGCAGGAGTTTCAAGGTCAGTACAACATTAAGAAGGGAAGACATAATACAAGAGATTAGTCATTCCAAATTATGCAGCAATGATAAATTCACTTCTGGAAATGCCATTTTAATTTAAATAGGACAGAATAAAGAAAACTAAAAAACTATCTGTCAATAGCCTAGATATTTTGCTAGCAGATTACAACTGCCTCTCCATATGTATTTGTACAAGCCTCAAACATCCTCATCAGAAGACAACATTCAGAGAGAAGGACTGAGGGAGCAGCTAACAGTACCATGGAGGATTCACAGGTATTTTCCTGTTTTACACCCAGGAAATAATTGTATTAAGGCTACAAAGGACTTCTCAGCTGCTGTGTGACCACAGCTTGCTCCAAGAAAAGGTCAAATGAACCACTGCTGCTCCTGGGGCTGAGGACCTATTTCACCCATCAGCATACAGGCAACAAGCGATTAAGTAAGCTACTGTGGTGAGCAAGTAACTTTATAAATAACCTTGTCATGTATGATCTGTGTTTTGTGTCCTAACTAAAGCTAGGCCACATAATTTGTCTAGGCATCACACACATACACTACCAATGACCACTAGTAGAGTGGACAGAGAGCAGAGGTTGATCCATCAGAAGTGATTACTAATCAGGGAACAGATGTAGCACAGGGCGTTCAACATCTGTGGAAGATGCACTGTTGTTGTTTGTTTCTAACTGCAATTTCAAGCTATGTCACTGATGGTAATCACTTGGCTAGTTGGGAGACCACATCTCTCCCTAATCTTCCAACAGCCCATACTGACATATTATGAGTAATTCCCTATGCTGGCAGCAGGTCAGAAAACAGAGTATCCTCAGGGTTGGTCTTTCTTTAATAAGTCCCTTTCTCCCACTGGCTTAACAAATCAGTTTGTCATGTTTCAAGGTGATGTGCAAATGTAGAACTAATGAGGGACAAAGCTGTGCCTCTAGAAGTCTATAAATACATCTGTTTTTCTGAAGTTCTACCCCTATTCCGGAAAAATGTCTGATAGCAGTGTGTACAGGTGGCCTGGAAGGCCAGTGCCATCCTGGTCTGTATGAAAATTAGTGTGGCCAGCAGGACTAAGGCAGTGATTATCCCTCTGTATTCGGCACTAGTGAGGTAGCAGCTCAAGTCCTGTGAACCAGTTCTGGGCCCCTCACTTCAAGAAAGACATTGAGGTGCTGGAGCTTGTCCAGAGAAGGGCAATGCAGCTGGTGAATAGTCTGGAGCACAAGTCCTGTGAGGTTTTTAGCCTGGTGAAGAGGAGGCTCTCTACAACTACCTGAAAGGAGGTTGCAGCCAGGTGGGGATCAGTCTCTTCTCCCAGACAACCAGTGACAGAAGAGGAAATGGCCTCAACCTGTGCTAGGGTAGATTCAGGTTGAACATCAGGAAGAATTTCTTCATGGAAAGGATGGTTAAGTATTGGAAGGGGTTCCCCAGGGAAGTGGTAGAGACACCATTCCTGAAAGCTTTCAAGTGTTTAACCTCACAGCTAAGGTATTTTTAATAAAACACAGGATAATACAATGATTCATGCAGCATATTGAGATAGGCTGGGATTTTCATTTTACAGGTGGGGACAATTGAAGTACAGGAAGATGTGTTGGTGGTCAACCTGGAAATAGAATCCAAGGCCCTATACGTTTTAATATCTGCACAAAATTAAATATCTTTCCTTACAGCAATACTGGCAAGCAGCTAACATCACTGTGACAGAAATTGACAAAGTCTGTCTGCTAAAACTGGCTGAGGGAACTTACCTGGAGTTTTGAAAGTGATTCTTGAAGACTTGGAACTGTCACTAATAAGGACCCTCTTTTCCTTACATTACAAGCAATAAATTCCCAAGCTCTGAAACATATTTAAAAGTAGGTTACCAGTTATTAGGGGAAAAAAACCTGCACATTTGATATATAATGAATCTAACACAGTTTATTAGGTAGAGGTAGACTCAGCTTAAAGACTTGCGATACATGCTTATCAGTCACTACCAATATCTAAGCAAATACCTTTGCATGAACAAGATCAAGCTTCCTATTAAAAACACAGGGAATATATGATCTTACAGATTTTGTAGCTTTTAAACTCTGACACATACAGGCATGCCATTTGGTATTGTCAACACCTTCACTCTGAACAAGGATTAAACATTGACCTTTGGGCCCTTCAAACTTTTGGGTTTGAAGAAAATCCAGTCTGTAAACGTAGTGTTTTATTAAGCTTCACAACAAGCTGCTCTTTACAAAGATATCTTGCAGTTGTGACAAAGTACTTGCCTTAAGACATTAGTAATCAGAATATTTAAACATAGCCCCCAGCATTCCTTTTTTTCTGATTTTGCAAGGTAGATCATTTCTCACAGCACAGCAATTCAGACTAAAAAGAATTTAATTTCAAGCACTCTTCAAATGTCATTTGTCTTCCTACTAATGCAACGCTAAATCACTATCACTGATTTATCACAGAATCAAATGAATTCTCAGTCATGTGCCTGGAAATCTACCTCCTGGCATTTTGAAACACCCACTACCCTTCACGCATCCACTCTGTGCATCTCTGGTTGACATTACCACCTGGTATCCAGGGCAGCAGGACAAGCCTTAGCTGAAACTGGTAGAGAATGTGAGTTGGCTGGGACAGTGGAGATACAGGTACTCCTTTCTGACTGCCCATTCTAAAGGAACAGTAACTTTGGATGATCAAGTCATCTACATTTTAAACTGATGCTGCTGGATTAGCAAAAGTTCACCTGTGAATGTCTTGTACCTGAAAGAGAACCTTAGCCACATGTTTGTTTGCTACCACATCCTTATGAAGATTAGAAATATCATTAATAATCATGCTTTGCACTGCATCTGTATTAAAGCTCTGACATCTACAGGTCAAGTGACCTGTCTTACTCTGAAGATTAAGCTTTATGCTGATATAGTAATTTCAGATCCTTTAGCAGCAAGATACTAGTTTAACAGATCAGTGCAAGAATTCAGGGCAAGATTTGGGTAAACAAAGCAGCAGTGTTTAGTAGGTTTAACAACAAACAACTGGGTAACACCTTAGCAGTTAAGTATAACAATTAAGTGTACACAGTTTAAGACAATTTCCTTATGTGACTTCAAAAAGCACAACCTTAAGGTTTTCCATAACTCACAAGGTTACATGCACATTGCCAAAGAAACAGATAACTTGTCTGGACACAGAGCTTACCTGGCCTGTTCTCGTCTGTCAAGAAAATATTCAAAGACATTATTCATTACAACAACATCAGCCTTCTGAAGAAGTGAAGCCTGAGTACAGATGTCTGCATGAACAACCTGAAGGAGAAAAATTTCACAAGGCATAAATTAAGAGACAAATACAACCTTCAAGTAGTCATGAAGCCTGCCTGTCAGCCTAATACAGCACCTGCTACCACCATTTTGAAGCAGTCACAAAAGTGGGCATTTCACTGGCTTCACAGTAGATAGAACGGAAGTAAATAACCAGAATAACCTTTAAAAAATGAAAAAATCAGATTTATACAATCAAAATACTTGATCAATTATGTTAAGTAAAATAAAGTACATATGAATTCTAGTCTAGGACTCCGTGTGCCATAAAAAGGGAAATTATGTATGTGATGGCAGTTACGTTTCACTTACCTATATTTCATGACAAATGTACACCAATTTCAGGAAAGGAGATAAGCTAGTTGAAGCTGTTTGGACGTTATTAAAAGGCATCTCACAGGGTCAGTAGGTTACTGAGAGATTATAGCTAGAAAAGTCACTACAGACACAGACTTGACAGATGAATTCTCACAACACATACTAGGACTAGGAATGCCAGAAAGGCAGGATGCTCAGTGTCACTGGAGGACAGCAAGTGCTTTACCTTACTAAACAACTACCTCTCCAGTCAGCGTTGGAGAAACTGTTTTGATTTCATCTACCTTCACCTGATAAAAAAGGATATTAGCGTATCATGTAATTTTTCAAAACAGGTGAGACAAGAGAATATGGATGCTCATTAACACCCTGATATGTTCCATTTAATCTTAAAGACAAAGAAATATATCAATCTGACTTGATAATCCTTGTGAGTCCCTTTCAACTCAGGATATTCAATTATTCTGCATCCCAAATCTGAGCACAAATGTAAATCGAAACAATTTTTGAAGGGGTAAGTAGTAATCAGCATGGATTCACTAAAGGTAAACCATGCTTGACCAAACTGATTGCCTTCTATGATGAAACCAACTACCTGGATATGGTCTACCTCAACTTCAGCTTTCAACACTGCCTCTCACAACATTCTCATAGGCAAACACAGTGTGTGTGGACTGGATGAGTGGACAGTGAGGTGGATTCAGAACTGGCTGAGTGGCAGATCCCACACAGTCCTAACCAATGGCACAGTCAGCTGGCGGTCTTTCATTACTGGTGTGTCCCTTCAGTTCAATACTGGCCCCAGTGTTGCTTAACTCATTCATCAGTGACTTGATGCCTCCTCAGCAAGTTCACTGATGACACAAAGCTGGAGGAGTGGCCAATAGCCCAGAGGGCTGTGCAGCCCTTCAGAAAGACCTCAACAGTTTGGAGAGATGGGCAGAGAGGAACAGATTGAAATTCAGCAAAGGCGAGTGCAGTGCCCTGTACTTGGGGAAGAATAACCCCCTGCACCAGTACAGGCTGGGGGCTGAACTGCTGGAAAGCAGCTCTGCAGAGAGGACCTGGGGGTCCTGCTGGACAACAGGCTGTCCACGAGCCAGTAGTGTGCCATGTGGCCAAGAAGGCCAATGGTATCCTGGGGTGCAGTAGGAAGAGCATTGCCAGCAGGCTGAGGGAGGTGATTCTGCCCCTCTACTCAGGCCTAGTGAGGCCACGTCTGGAGTGCCCTGTCCAGTTCTGGACTCCTCAGTGCAAGAGAGACATGGAGCTCCTGGTCCAATGGAGCGCTACAAAGATGATTAAGGGACTGAAGCATCTCTCTTATGAAGATGTCGGGCCTGTCCAGTCTCACAAAAAGACAACTGAGAGCGTACCTTATCAATGTTATAAGTACCTGAAGGGAGGGTGTCAAGAAGATGGAGCCAGGCTTCTCCTGGTAGTTCCAAGCAATAGGACAAGAGGCAATGGGCAGAAGCTGATGCACAGGATGTTCCACCTAAACATGAGGAAGAATTTCTTTACTGTGCAGGCAACTGAGCACTGGAAGAGGTTGCTCAGAGAGGGTGTGGAGTCTCCCTGACTGGAGATAGTCAAGAATCATCTGGATGCAATCCTGTGCCACATGCTCTGGGATGACCCTACTTGAGCAGGGAGATTGAACCAGGTGACCCACTGTGGTCCCTTCCAACCTTACCCAGTCTGTGCTTCTGTGATAAGAAAGCTGATCTGAATATTGCATTCCACAATTTTTGTTTGAAAGTGCATCCCTGTATGTTGAAAATTGTCAGAAAATCTGAACAACTTGTTTTCTTTCTGTCTGACCTATTACTGGGTTGGGCTAGGAATATACTAACCTGATGGCTTCAACATTTCACATTTTATCAAATCCTACCAATACTGGACAGATGAAAAAAAGGAAATCTTAATTCTGTCAGAAAAGCTGGACGTTAGTATAGATTTTTTTCAAAACCTGTTGAATAATGTTTTGACCACTTAACAATATATCCGTATTTGTTGGGGGGGGTAAATTATGTATTTCTCCTCCTGACAAACTATCTTTACCCTCTTACCCTCAAAGGAAAAAAAATACCAAACCCACTGAAATTCTGTACAAAAAACTCCACCTGAGCAGCAGTCCTTTAATCTATACAGTGAGTGGTGGACTGTTACTCCAGTGGACCTCTTGCAGCACAAGAAATCATGATTAATATGAAATTTCCTTAGTGCACTAGTAATGGCAGTCCTAATATTTCAAGCCACAATTCAGAAATATGTTTAAACTACCAGGAAACTTGGAACATATGTTGATGTTTCCTTGACTTGAATGATACTTAACTTAAAATTACTCTGCATTTAGAGAGTAGGTGACTGTGCTGACCAAAGTGATCTATGCACCTCATTCTCCACAAACACATCCTCATTCCTAGTGGGGAACGTGGGACCACATAAGTATATGTGGCTGCACAATGAGCCAGACTCAGGTACTGCTCTAGTCAAAACCCCAATATTGCTGAGTTCCTTTTTGGATGGACCAGTCCCCTGATCTGGTTGGCTGAGTGCTGGCACAACAGAGGAGCCAGCAACTGATTTTAAAACTGCCCTGTTGCCCAATGGAACACACATCAAACCTTTAATGATTACAGGCAATTTCTGAATTGACGTCTCAAGTTTCCTAAGATCTGTTGAAATGTTTACTGTCCTCACAGCATTTAAGTCTTTACTCAAATGGTAAAAGATGCTGTGCAACCTTCTCTGTGCTTTAACAAAGCAAGTGTTGACCAATGAAACACAAGGTTCACTCAGAGATTTAGCCACTAAAGATGTCATTTCACTTTGCTGTCCTTCGGGAACACGGTCTAATAAAAATTCAGAATATCTTGAAAACAACAATCGCTATTTAAGAAGGGTCTCTTTTTCAAATTTGTGTCATAAATTATTATCAGCAACAGGATTCTCACTGTTTGTCAAGCAGATATGTGTATCTGGAGAGGATTCATTTGGGAGTGAAATAAAAATCTAAGATTGAAATGTTCAAAGAAGTGTGATAACAGGAGTTACATGACCAAATTAGCATCTAATGAGACTCAAATAGCCAAGTCCTCAGGCACTACTTTGAGAATATATTATCTTCTTGTCTTTATGCTCCAAAATTAATACTTCAGCTGAATTACAAGGTGTGAAGGAAAACAAAAAAAAAGCTCATAATAAAGAATAAACAAGTCTGAAAAGTCTGCTTATACATCTCCAGCTCCACCAAATTAACTTGACAGAGTTCCTAACTGTACTTTCAGTTTCATCACAATAAGGTGTTATGAACACAAAACACATGCAAAAGCCAAGGTTATGGATGAAAGGTCAACAACTGGGATTGAACTGAGCAACCCAATGATACTGCTTAGCCTGTTTTAAATGTTTTATGATTATTATTTCTTTCTAGTTTAAAATACTTAAATTTCCAGGAAATTACTATATTCAGCAATTTGTGTGAATTCTTTCAAGAGCACATGCATAAAAAAAGAATTAAAGCCAGTATTCTATCCAGCATATTCTACTTACCAACTTTTGCTGGTAACAAAATAACTGGTATCCTCCAGAAGGGGATTTTTTTTTCCTGATTAAAATATCAGTAGTTCTTCCCATAATGGGACTAGGAAAATGGTTCCCATTATGATGTCATATTGTTTGAAACCCATTTTGTTGTGGAAGGTACATATACACTGACATTCTATGAAAGGAAATACTGATAGCTGTAAGTCCTTTAGGTGTCCTTAGATGCAAATTTGCAAATCCTACAAACATCTTTCTGCTAACAACAGTAAATCACAGACATTTAGTTGTGTATTAGTGGCAGAAATTCTTTATACACTCAGTTTCACAGAAGTGAGTGGCAATAATGTCACTGATTTCATTGGGAGAAACAGCTAAGATATATCTGTTTTGTGTCAGCCAATGGGCAAGTCCATTTAAGAAAAAGGCTGTGATTCATATTTTGATAATTTCCCTCTTCCCCTCTGCTATGAGATCTTTTTTCCCCTAATGTAAAGGCTTTGTTGAGGACCAAAACAAAGGCAGAAACTTCTCAGAATGCTGATTTACCAGCCACTCACATAAACAGGATACCTAGTACACAGTGGTTGAAAGTACATAAACTAAAACATATATTTACTTACCTTTATTCTGTCAATGAACTCATATTTCGTAATCATAATTTCTTGCAACTGGCAAAAGTCTGCATTCATTTCTACTCCATACAGCTGGGATGCTGAACTATAAAGATAACCCTGTATTAGGAAAAAGGAGTTTAGTAACTGTGATGCCTTTAAAACAAGTTCAAAATTTTCAATTAAAAAGAAAAGAATAAAACACAAGATTAAAAAAAACACTTTAAAGCAGGAAATTGAGAAATGCCTTTCAGTGGACATGACGTATTTTTCAGAGCTAAGCCCCTGATTTAGCAATTCCCACTTACATTTCATGAATTTTAATAAGAGTTCCAAAATGACAGGTCAAAAAAACAAAAAGAAGAGGAAAGTTCCAACTGCACTTTAATTGCAAAACAGATGGAAAATAGTCTAAGTAGGAAAAAAGCTGTACAAAACACGTTATAAAAATAGTGCAAAAGGAAAAGAGTGCACATTTTTGTTTCTTGGGAGAATGGAAGAAGAAAATAGAGAAAAGAAAACAAAAACATGAGATAAAACATATTGTCAAAATGAGTGAAAATGGAGGACAACCTACGTGGGATATTTTGATACAAAGTCTAAGTTATTGTATTACTAACATTTTCAGATGCTTCATACAGGTACATATGGGGAAAAAAAGCTATTTATGCCTTAATAATAAGCACCCCAAAATAGTTCAGTTTCTGATTGAGATTTGGAAAGTTGTTGGAGATGTTAGGGGAAAAAAAAGTACAAATCTTTGTGCATACAGGGCTCTAATGAAAAACGCTTTAAGTGCCACTGTCTCTACTGAACACAATAATTACACTTTGCCAACAATGGTAAAGATAAACAAACAATGCTGAACAGAGAATATCTGAGATACCCATGTACTGCAACTTAATGTTTCCTGAAACCACTCAGAGAGTAGAAAAGCAACCTGTGAAGGTGAAGTCACTCCTCCTCCATGGCAAGAACATGTTACAAAGGAGAACTCTTTTTTAAAAGAGTGCTTTATTTGAGAGTATCTATAATAATGCAAGCATTTAAGTACTTAAAAGCAAATTCAGCCTAGCAAAAGTATTACCATTTAAGGACCCAATGCTGCAAATATTTACAAATGGGAGTAACTTTCCTCATTTGAGTAGTCTCAAAATTAGATTACTCAGATGAGTAGAATTACATGCTTGAGTGTTTCCAAGATTAAGCCCTAAACAGCCACTGACCTTTGTAAGAAAGTAGTAATGTGTGTTTTGCATTGCTGTTGGCCATATGTTGCACCAGCCATGCCAAAAGCAATCAAAACTGCACTCAAGTTTCTCGATGAAGTATTTTATGTGCATTTTAAAACGCAGAGCAGGACAATATGTTTTTGGAGACAAATTCATATCAAAGTCTTCCTTTGAATAACTTAACAGTTTGTCAGCTTCATAAAGGAATTTAATGTAACTAATCTATATATAGGCATGGTCAAGACATAAGAGGACAAACTTACTTATGAAAGAGACAGCAGGAACTAGCAAAAGAGCAGCATGTGTGACAGCAATATGCTATTCTGTTGGACAACAGACGTTCTCTCCATAAGCAAGTTCATTTGTATTCTCTCTTGTGAGGAACAGAGGAAGAACTGAAATTGCTAGTAAACAGCATCTTGTACTATTCAGAGAGTCAGATCAGAGGTGCCTCTCAGAATGATCCATCCAAGATGGAGTACAAGAGTAGGCAGTCAGAGAAGAGGGAAAATATTTGTCACAGTAATAAAATATGAATTCCTATGCTGGAAGTTACCGCAAATAGCACTGCACCAAGCCTGGAGCCAACGTCAACCACTACCTTTCCTGTCAGGTCAGGCAGTACATGTTGATAAAGAAACTTCAGTTCCATGAGGGAAAAGGAATGCGAAATAAACTCTGGGAAATAAGAACAGAACAAAGGTGTTGGGTGGGCAGTACTAACTACTGTGTTATTAACCAATGAAATAATAACCTGATGAGTTATCACCACTGAAAACCTGCATGGTTCACTGCTTGAACCCCAGGGCTGGGGATCCTGGAACACCAGGGTTCACAGATCAGAAGCAGCCTGCCAAGTAAACTATCCCAAGTCTGGGGATTCCTTGCCTTACATGGATTACATGGAATTTTGAAATCCTTCATGAAACTGAGTTACCTTTTTCTGCACAATGACATATACTAAAGAATACAGAACAAAGTAACCTGCAACTGTTTAATTGAAAAAGGAAACATGGTACCTGAGGCTCAACACAATTAATTTAATACTTTTTACAGGCAGTCATATCAATACCTTTAAATTTCAACTCCACAGTTTTAAGGAATAGAATGTTCTCCATATAGACCATTCCTTCAATGCCTGTGCTATACTGGCAACAGCACTGATATGAACCACACCACAGGCAAGCTTTAAAGTAGATGGTGCTTTTTCAGCATGGGAGAGGAGATTAAGGATACTGCATGGACTCCTACAGTATTGTCTTCCTCTTGCATCTTCCTTTCCAGAGGTTCATAACCCTGCCTCTTACCTGCTCAGTTTTTGTGGGCAACTAGTGTCACTTACACACTGCAAATTAATTCAACTTACGTGTGCAAGAGTCTCCTTCCATTGATTATGGGAAATAATTCTGGCCTGTGTACTGGACAAAGTCCTCCATCAGCCAGATGTTGCATCGTCCAGATGAGTCACTGCACAAACCAGTTTAGTCAAACTGAATTTGTTTTTCATGTCCCCAAAGGAGCACTTACCTAAAGATGCAGTTTTGTATGAGCCACACTCTGTGCAGTAGCTCCTACTCATTTTCCCTTCCTCACACAATGAATCAACATCATCATCATCATAAAGGAATGCATCAACATGAATCATGGGCAGTGGATGCTGGTGTATCTGAGAGGAGGAACAAGATCTTAGAAAGGCAAAACCAAGTCTCTTAATTTCACTTACACTGTCACATGGTTAACTGTCCCACCATCCTACCTTTCCCAAAATCTCCAAGATCCATGATTTTCCCTATGCAAAAGTTACAAATCAAAATTAAACAACAGAAATCCCGGGTGTAAACTGGATCATCAAATTCCACTGAAATAACCAGTAATTGGAAATCAACAAAGGAAAGCAAGCTGGTTTCAATGGCTGGGTAGGGAACCTGACATAAGTTTTGTCTCCTTAGGGCTTGCTTGGCTATAGAGGAGGTACAGCGTAAAGAAAGCTTTCTCTCTTCCTCTTTAATGAGGAGAATGCAACTTAAACTTAGGGAAAAGGGCAATTTTGCTTCTCAGCTTCAAATGACTGTTCTCATCTTCATCCTTTATGCCTCATTCTAGAAACACTCCTGATTAACATGGGTGTCACTTTCATTCAAAATTATATCAGTTGGGATGCTTGCCTTCTAATCATTTCAAGGGGTTAAATGTTCATCCTCCTGCTCCTCTTTCCTCCCTTTTTTGGGCTTGCTCTAAGTGGCCAATCCACTTTTCCCACTGAAGAACCACACACCACTTCTCTGGGATATGCATTAACTTTCCTTGTATACTGACAGCTCAAGCAGAAAAGGTGCTCTTGCCTCCCACAGGACTCACAGCCCATCTCTTTCTGAGTTATGAGAATCTGAAAAGAGCTGGAAATCATTCTGGTCTGCCCCCATTATGACAACAGTGAAACACTGGCCCCTGCATTCCTGCTTTCTTTCAGGGGGCTGTTAGAGCCTATTATGAAGCTAGCATTAGAGAATCACTGTTCCATGTGCCATACCATACAGAATGAAAGCTATGCCAAATAACTTACAATCAAAATATTAAGAACTATGAAGCAACTTTCTTGGACTCAGGCAAACATGCAACAACAGACCTGAGAACCAAACTGAGATTTCCTATACCTCAACCCAGTGCTCATTCTCTATTACAAGCTACAACTAAAAATGAAATCAGAAGAAGTTATGTGGTTCAGCAAAAGCAGACCGTAACAATGAGCTTACTTTCTGAACAGCTTGATGTTCTGAAGTAAACATTGCCTCGATGGGTAAACGATTCCGCAAATCTTCAGCGATATTTTTGAGCACAACATCATTGTTACTCACCACAAGCTCATCAAAGTCATCTACAAATCAAGACAAACAAAAACCCTTGAACAATCATGTGTAGATTATGTGGACTAAGTGATGACCAGTACAATACAGTTGCAATACATAAACAACACCAGATGGATAAGGTTTTTTATTCAAATGCATTTTTCAGTCTTTGTTAACTTTTCCAGCCAATGAGATTTTGGGATTGTAATAACTTTGCCACTTAAAATAAATATAGTGCTTTTCTGAAATCTCAAATTATTATCATATTTATAAACTCATAACTTACATATGATGGTCTGGGCTGCCACCAAAGTGATATTGTTTCAGCTTAAGATATAAAAACATCAAAGATGTTTTTGAACTATTGGAGAAATTATAAAACTCATAGTTGCTTGAATGCAGGTTTTTCTTTTTTTAACATACAAGTTTCTTTTTATATATACAACCTTTCTAATAAAGTATTTACAAAAAAAAAATCAGGGATAATGCTCAGTTCAACAGTTCAACTCACAGTACACTTGACATGATTTAAACTATCAAAATATTTTAAATGGGAAAGAATATAGACATGGATGTAAAACAGTACATCTTTGCAAAGCCACATTGTAAATTTCTGCTTTTTTTTCTAGGATATCTGTGCATTAGTTTAACACATTTTTTTTAAAACATCTAGAAAAAAAGTTGAGAAGGAAACCTTGTGAAGTACTTTCTTCTTCCAAGGCTGAATCAATAGTAAGTGTTACTACTTCACCAAATCGTTCTTTTAAAAATTATTGTTAATGCTGGAGACTCCACAACCACCCTTAGCAATCTATTCCAGTGCTTGACTTCCCTTACTATTAAAAAGGAATATTTTCCTTAAGTAGATCTAGATTTCCTCTGCTGCTATTTAAACCCAGTACTCTCCACCCTAATTGCAATGAAAATAGAAAAGTTTGTTCCTCTGCATTATATCAGCAACTAAATACTTCTCTGAAGACTTACCATGTGTCACTTCAGTCATCTTTTCTAGAAGAAACAAGATTTGCCTATCCAGACTTGTCCTGCATTTTTTCTAGGACTGTGATCATTCTCAACACTTTCCTTTGGATCTTCTAGCCTCTCTCATCCTTTATGACCTGCAGGATTGGGAACCAGACACTGCAGCTAAAGGTTTATTTGCACTAACCAGACTTCTCACATCTAGCAATCAACATCCTGCTTACACCCCCCATTTTCCATGTTAAGAGTATGATGTTTCTAACTGGCATTCAGCACAAGATCTGCTGTACACCTGTACTCTGTTCCTTTTCTGTTCTCACTTTCCTCAAAAGCAGGAGTAGATTAAATTCCTTTGTCTGGAAATCTCACTGCTCTGAGGACACTGAACTGGTTCTAAACCAAGGCATATCTCAGGCCAAAACGACATACACACCTGTAAAAGAAACTAAAAACCCCCAACAAAAAGCAACCATAAATCTAATCCTGGAAAAATATACTAAACCCATCATTATTGTCTAGGAACTGACATATATGTCCTCTCTTCCCCACCCCTTCTGGTTTGTTTCTTGTTCTATTCAGACTACCACCATGTTGGGCAGTGAATGTGCTTTTAACATACACATGCATCACTCACAAAAAGAAAATCTGACAGCTTTTACAGGTGTTTTAAAAAAAGGTAACGTTTGCTAGCATTGCAGTTCCAGATGGGAACACTAGCGTAGAAAAGTTTGATTGCAAGCAGGTTCAAAGTAAATCTACTGAACATGCTACAAGTTTCTCTGTCCTAATATACTTCATCTTTCCTATGGATCACAGGAAATGCTAGACACAGTGAGAAATTTTAAGGCTAGTATAGGAAACAGAGACCAGTTAAGCTTTTAACTATGAAATGCTTCTGCAATGCTTTTTGCTTAAGCACTGGAGTGAGAACAATATGATTAAAAAACCCTCATTAATTGGTGCAAGACACTTGATCTCAAGAATGCAAATGTAAATGGTTTTTTCAACATGTCCCAAAAACAGACTCCAACAAATAATCCTAAATCCCCCATAGTAAGCAGGGGAAACTTTAAGTTACCTGTATTCCCTTAACATATATTTGGTTTATATTTTACTTAATGTAAAGCAGTGATGCTCCAGGGCCCTGAAGGGCCATTACCATTGGCAATTGTTATACAACAGGAAGACAATTCACTGTTCCAAAGCACTCACAGCTAAGTTCTCCAGAACCTCAGCTCCTAAAGAGATGCAGACTTTGCACTGCGGAAGGGACAGAGGCAGCAGCTGCAACTGCAGCAGCACCAACACAACAGGTGCAATGCAGCATCTCCAGCTTGTCAGCATTCTACTTTGAAACCGCTAATGAGCACCCATTCTGTTAAACTCACAGTCATCCAACAACTTGCAGATCTGTTATGAACATCCCAGAAGCAGCGAGTGATTTTTCTGATCAGCTCAGGGAAGATTTCTATGGATATGACAAAGCACAGAAGTAAACCCAGATATTATGGGAAGGGAAGGCGGGCAAATCTAACTGTAGCTTAACTGGGACCATCAGCACCACAAGATACCCTCAGAGTGCAGAGGCTCCAGTTTGCTGAGGTGGATAACATCTGAGGAAGCAAGGGGGGAAATCATGCTACAGACAGACCAAGAGAGCAGAAAGCTGATATTAGCAGCTGTACAGATCAGTGCCTGTGAGCAATAAGCCTCTACATCTGGTGCTTGCTTTAAAACAATACTATTACTATGCAAGAGAGCTCATCCAGCTGTTATACTGCCTGTTAAGAGTATCAAATTCATATACAGCATTTAATGAAATGCAGAAAGTGTTCCTAGACCACCAGGCCTGCCATATCATACTGCAAATACAGAACTTCAGCCCTCTTCCTCCCAAAGCTAGTGCGTCAATAGGATCTGCTCCCTCATGGTCTGGGTGACCTTTCCTGGCCAACATTAGTGGCAGACAGCTCTCCAGACTATTCAGTGTCCCAGCTCTACAGTAGAGAAATAGGTACCTTCAGTGGGAGACAGGTAGCACATCCATCTTCCTCAAATCCAGAATACCCCTTTCCTGCCTTGACTTTGATTAGTACAGTACCTGTCACTGACCATCTTACATGAAGCCCTCTGAGCAATTCCTATGAAATAAAATATGACACACACAAGTTCTTGTATGCTCTACATGAAACAGGTCCTAAGGAAAATCCTACAACACACATGCAGCTCAAATGAAAAATTGTTGAAACACTGACACATAAATGACAAATGGAAATGCCCCTTTCCAACTTTCAGTTAATACTGTAAAGCATAACAAGCAGGAACAAAAAAGGAGAAGGAGGTCTGAATACACCTCCTTTCGAGATGACAAAATGGCAGCTGCAGCAGAAGCTGCATATGCAACACTCCACACTTGCGTGTAGAGTCAGTGAGTGAACTCTGATGCAGTCGTCTTATTCCTGTCAAAGCAAGAAATAGCAACAGCTACCACAATAACTCATTTCCTTTTGCAGTATGTAAATATTTGTAGATTGCCATTAAGTAGGAAACGCGGGTACCAAATATGAAAATATGCATCTCAGCTATTAGCTCTACCCCTGTGCTTAACAAATGGTTTACTCTTGAGAATCTCAGTATCACCTTACAAAGGATCTTCAAAGAAGAAACAAAAATAGAAAACTATTTTTGATATCATTTTGGTGCCTGTTTATATATATGAAATGGAGAGTGTGCAAGCCAATTCGTGTTCATTGAACAGACAACTAACCAGGAAAGAAATGTAGAGTTTATGAAACACTGCAAGATGAATCACAAGCATTTGTTTATGGAGGAAGTATGAGTGTGTAGTATTTGTATTTTACTTCAAAAACCGGTTCCACTGGATCTACTCAACATGCATTTATAAAATTTAATTAACACATTGCAAAAAGCCTCATTAACACCCTGGTGCTACTCAGCCTTTCTTCACAAGTTAAGAAAACATCACAAAGCCTCACACCATATAGAGAGCACCGCTATATCAACATCTGAACATCCTGGCACTGCAAAATACAAGATTGAAGACAAGCAATGTAGGATTTCCAAATGACAACAGAACATTATATGTCAGAAGAGGATTTGGCAAAGGCAACCATAATAGCAAGCACCTTATGGTCTTCTAGATGTATTCTCGAACTCACTGAAGTAAAAAGCAAATATTATTATGTTATTTAATAAGAGTTTAATTTAATAAATCAGTGTGTTTTAATAATGTTGAACAAATAAGTCAAGGAGGAAGTACCACATCTCTAAAGCTTTACTATCACCTTTTTTGGCTAAACAATTTGAGAAGCAAAATGTGACCTCAGTATAACAAGTACTTCAGGAACTCTAAATACTATTTCTATACCTAAGCATACTCAGCTATTGGTAGAAAGTGATTGTCTTTTTCCAACAGAAATATAACCAGAGCTTATTTTATTAGTTCTTTGAGTCTTTTAAATTAATTGAAAGCTTTAAAATTAAATTCTAAACAAGGTAAAATCTCTAGTTTCTCCTCACCACTATTAAGTTTCAGTGACTAACAACGTAGAAGTACTTGGTATTCTTGAGACCTCTCCCACATCAGTATCATTTGTCACAACAAAGTAAATTATTGCCAGTTCCCAAAGTTGATGATTCACGGGTAAGATCCCATTTTACTTTATCAAACAGAATAGTGGAATAATGTTGCAATGCAGTGTTAGTTTTATCTCTTCTGAAAGGATATTTTACTTAGATAAATCACTTTGACCAATTTGGATATGAAGCCTTGTACTAAATTGCTTTTTCATGCACACACACACAAAATAATATACTGTAACATTGTAGAACCCGATGTTTTCATTCTTTTTAATGACACTTGTAGTGACAATAGTACTGAAAGGAAACATTAAGAGTCAAGTTTTTTCTTATACTATCTCCTCCTCTTGCTTTGTGAAAATATCAGCTGATAACTTTACCTAGCAGGTCTGAGAACATGCTAGTGCCTAGATAATACAGTACATAATAAAACATGATGGACAAACTTGGTCAGTTCCTAAGAGTAGGATTGAGAAGTTTCTTCTCTATATGCAGAACACTGTACTAAAGCAGCACATCCTCCACAGTCCAATTATATTAATTTTGTCAGATAGTTCTCCCTCATTGCCTTTTAAAAGCCTGAACTTGAAGCACTGACTGCCTTCAACTTTCAAGTCACATGACTAAATCGTAAGCCACTCTCTTAAGAAGCTGATTTGCTCCCAGTACAAGTGAATTTACATGAAAAAACCTGATTTGTACTTGATCATAGGCTATTTAACAGTAATTTATATTTGCAATGACTTATTATTCAATTATTATTTTGACTAATATTTCTGGTATTGAATATTTTGAGTACTGTATGAATAATCAGGAATTCAGACCAGTACATCACCTTAGCTTTATATTTAAAAGTTTCTAATGAAATGCATAGATTGGGAAAAGTTTACAAGATTTTTTTATTACATTGTTACATGACTGAAAAAATTCAAAAGTTAGTATTAGAAGTCAGTTTTAGCCCTGCTGAAAAAATATTTCTTAATCTATCTTAGACCCTACAACAGAAACCAGAAAGCATAAAGGATCTTATCACCTTATCCGTTCTTCACTGACATTAACTTTGTAACAGACCGGCTTTGTAATCTGCATTAAAGTGCTAAGTATAGCAAAAGCATTCAGTAGTTGTCAATAAGCAGAGTGGTTTGGTGAATTCAATTGCAAACTTGAAATTTGGATTCCTGTATTTATTTTCTCCGATTCCGTTTTCTCTGTTCAAGTATATGGATAGCTTGATCAATCCTGCTTTTACTGGCTATCTCCTCCAGCACCCATTCTTACCAAATGCAACCTCTTCTGCTACTGAAAATTCTTAAAACTTTGGGCAATGGAGGTGTGAAAGGAAATAAAAGTGTGCACACATTCTTACAGAAGCTATACATCAAATGCTGGGACCTAACTAAGGGGAATCTTCAGGGGGGTTTCCCCAAGTGGTTTGAATTAGCTCTTGGGCTTCACTCAGGTTTTCTTAGCCAGAACTTCTGGAACATGGTTATTGCAGAAGGATATTAAGGCATTAATCATCCTATTATAAAAAAGTTAAGACATCAAACATTCCTGTTCTTCTTTCCAACTCTTATTATTTGATTTTCTTTGAGATCTAAGACTAAGTCAAAAGAAAAGCTGGAACGCAAGTCACTGTGAAATGACGTACATTTCACTGCAGTGTGTGGGAAGAGCTGGCTGATTGCGAAACAGCAAAGCAGGGTTGCTAAGCAGCTGCTTTAAAACAGTAGTCTCCTTCCACCACACATAAAGATTTGGAATGTCTAAAATTTGTAATACCCTAAAAGCAAAAACAAAAAAAAAAAAAAAAAGAAAAAAAGCAGCATGATTAGTTATTTTACTTTGTACTCATACAAAGAAAAAAATTATCAGAATCTTGCATACACTCACATTCCTGTAATTACTGAGGAAGGTTAGTCAGAAATCATTGGAATGAGAACATGGACTACATTCTCTCAGTTCAAAACACGTAAGTCTTTACTTTAGATAAGATAACTTGCTTTACTATTAAGTAATTTGTCTCTTCCATTAGAGTTTGTCAATAATATTACATGCATTCAGCATAAGAGTCAAAAAAACACTAACCAAGTTAAAGGGCTACAAAGATGATTAAGAGACTAGAGCATCTCTTATGAGGAACACTAACCAAGTTAAAGTAATAAATAAGGCTGTCTTTGCAACAACACATCCTAAAGGGCAACCACGTTACACAGAGCTTAACTCTGGGGATGCATGTACAGTTTAATTGAGAGAGAGACATGAAGGAGGAAAAACACCTGACTACAGCTAACACTGGAATTATGCCCAGTCTTCCTCAGCTGGAGGTAAAACTGTAAGCCCGGCACCTTGACAGAAACAGAACAGGATGCAGTAGGAGAAAGGGGGGAACCCTTTTACCACAGTAAAACTATTTGTCTGTGGGGATACCATTTTTGTTTACATTTATCCTATCCTAGTTTTTGTTCAGAATATTACCTCCCCATCCCTACAACATTTTTTCTTTTGTTCATCAGAAATTTGTTTCTTTCGTACATCTGTATTGCTAAAGACTAGGGTTTTATTTCTGTGTGGCACAGAGATCTGGTAACTTTCTAGCACCTCCCATGAAATAGTTTTCTCTGCACAGAGAGAACACCGTATTCCCTAGCTGTATTCAGGATACAGCAGCAAAAACCTCTACTGGCTCCTCACTATCCTCAGTCCAACCAGTATCAATTACCATAGCACTATCTAGGCATTATAATGGGCAGTATAATTACTTAAATGCAACAATTCTCAGGCGGGAGGAGGGGAGGGGAACCCACAGTAAAAGTTACTGTCCTGAATGCAGCCAAAGAAGCAGCTCAGAGAAACAATACAAAGAGAAGCATCATCAATAGTGTTGTGTTGGGGACATCACCCAAAATATTTGCACCTCTGCAGAAACTGCAAAAAGGCTGAAGGAATGTGACCTGTAGAACAAATGCCTCTGAACTCATCAGGGTGACAAAAAAGTAAACTGGCACTAAACCAGGACACAGTTATTCCGATAAAGCAGATTGGAAAAGCAGGAACAGGTTAATGACCCAAAGAGGCACTGAAACATATCTTAATTGTTTAACAATGAAAAGTTCTTACAGATAGGCACGAAGCTTCCTAATTCCCTCTTCTCTACCATATACCTACATGTAAACATATACGTATGTTAGAGAGGGAGACTGCAGCACTTCAAGAGAGCAGAATTAATACTTTTCCTTAAAACATCATAATCAATAGATTCAGGAACTAGTAACGTCTACAAGCAGCAGCATGTGACCAAATTCTATAGACTTTAAATTTCTCCACAAATGTGGCAATCTGGGAAATAAAATTAGCCTAAGTCACATGTCCCAGGTGACACACCTGAGAACAAAGAGGGTTACCTATAGTTCTATATTGCATCAGCACTTCAAAAAATAAAATCACAAAGTGTAAGCAAACGCCAAAGACACAGATGCCTAAAGTGCAAATTGATTTCTCAGAATACTAATTAATAGCATCCAGCTAGGATATTAACAATGAACTTTTTTTCTTGAAAGACAAAATTAATATAAAGTACTATCAGACCACAAGCCTGTAAACAAAGAATCTTAAAGCAAAAAAGATTCTGAAGATGGCCTGTCAAGGAGACTACAGAGATGAAATTATATTAATTAATTCAGCTGCCTGACCCTGATTGACCTACATATTCTATCCACTCCATCCTCTGATCTGCAGCATATGAGCTGAAAAGCCATTGAATGGCCACTGCAAAGCTTATTTTGTTAGTTTAAAGACGATGTACAGAGTGAAGCAGCAGCAGTCACTACTGATGCAAACAATGTAAGACTAGAAGGACACAAGATGTAGCACAAAGTAGTTCAACATTTGGAAGCTAACCTACACTTTAGCTTGTATCTTAATTGTGAAGAGTAAATATGAAGTAAGACTATGTTTCCTTTCACTGAAAGACTGTGACAGATCTAGAACACTAAAACTCAGAAAAAAATATTTGAGAAATCAAAATCTAATAAATGGTAGGAGCCATAGCATATTATCTTTCACAAAAACTATCTATGATAATTTTTGGAAACTGTAGCATGAAAAAGTTTTTTAAAATGTATTAATTAACAAAGGATTTTGGAAAGTCTACACGAAGTACATAAACTACGCCATTGGCTAAAAATTTTCCTATGACAGTGGTAAAACACAATCATACAATCAAAGCAGAGAAAATAGTAAGTACTAGTTTACTACTTAAAACAGTTCAGCATTTTCAAGTTTCATTAGTAAGTTCTCATGTGCTTTTCTGTATTTGCAAAGGAGTCAGGAAGCTGAAAAAGCCATAAATGCACACCATCCAAACTAATATAATTTATAGGAGCGATAATGATTTCTGTTAAGGGAACAAGCAATATGAGCAACGGCATATGACATTCAATAAGATTTTTATATTATAGCATATTGAATCTCTAACAAGATTATTTACAGTAACCCAAGCACTGTTTAGCAAGCAGAGCATGCTCCTGCATTCAGAGGACTCAAAAAATGAAGGGATGGAATATTGCTTACAGCAGATTGCTCTAGCATTATGTGTATACATGTACGTAGACATTAATGTGTAAATATATATGCGTGTGTGTACATCCACACACAGAAAATAAGAATGTTTATTTACAATTAACACTAACTACTACCATCAAAATTCAGCCTGCAAGTCCTCGGGAGTCCCATCTCTGCTCTAGTCATGAGGGCTGACTCGCAGATGCTCTGAAACATCTGGCAGTCTCTCCTAGGAAAGAACCCGTTTGGGCAGGAGGTCTGTGGGCCCATCACAGATGATAAACACTTTTCCCAACCATTTCCCTTCCTGTAAATCCAGCAGAAGGCCTGCTCTGCCTGAGGATTTTTCCTGCCTCTCCATCTGACTGGCCCTGGGAGCTGCAAACCACAAGGCAACAGTGAGTTTTCAGTTCCAAGTACCTGGATAGCTGGACAACTTGTTGGTGTCATAGCTGGCCTTTGCACCACGGCTCCCACGTGTTTGCTTATGAAGATGTTTCCACCCTGAAGTGGAAGCGCTGGAACAAAAGACCTGAACAGAAAGCATAACCCCAGCAAAGCAGGGCATGACTTGGGGAAGTAATGTATCATATGATGGATTCCTCCAACACATGATCATTGAGGGTTACTGTTCCAGCGGGCAATCATTAATGAACAGGACACTCACACGCTGGATGCTCAAGACTGGATGGGCCTTCAAGATTCCCATCTGCAATGGCAAAATGCACATACACCCCGAGACTAAGCAGCATTTGGTCAGTTTATTCAGCATTGCACTATGTGCCTACAGCTTTAGCGTGCTGCATAGATTGAGGTTTTCCATGTCACACTTAGGTTCACTGCAAATTAACAGCTTATGCATTGACCCACAGTTCCTTTCTTCATCTGCCACAAGACGCTTGATTGCAGCACGTTGATGAAATTACACCCAGGCACAAACAAGAAAGTTAACAGAAAGCTATGTTAACTTCACATGACATCAACCGGGGGAAGCAGCGCTTGTAAACTATCTGAAACCGCTACTTCCAAGCTTCTGCAAGGTTGGTGTGAACACGTGCGAAGCTGAACAGAATTAACTCCACCACCCAGAGCCCCAGAGGTGCGGCCGGAGCAGGGTGGCCCCAGCACGACCCACAACGCCGCGGGGTTCGGGGGTCACACCCTCAGCACGGGCGGCCCGCTACTCGGCACAGACGGACCGCACGGCGCCACCGCGGCCCGGCCCCGGGGGCAGCAGCGACGCGGGGCCCAGGAGGTGGGGCAGGGCTGCTCGGGCCTCCCCGAGTGCCGCAGCCCGGCCGGTGCCCCGCGCGTCTTGTGTCCCGGCAGGGCCGGACACCCGCCAGGGGAGCGCAGCCCCGGCCCAGGCACGGTGTCCCCGCCCGGGGGCGCTCAGCCTGCCTCCGGCCCAGGCCGCCACACGGCTCAGCTGGGCTCGGTTCGGTTCAGCTCAGCGAGGCCGAGCTCGGCGGCGCTTACGGGAGTTGCGCATCCAGTGCAGCAGGTGGGGCAGGTCGGCGGCGCGCGTGCCCCTGAGAACGGCCAGCACGGCGCGCCGCGCCGCCTCCAGATCCATCGCCGCGGGGCGGGGCCGGCACCGCCCCCCGCGCGCACCCGCCAACGCGCATGCGGAACGGCGCTCCCGACCCGAAGGGGCCCTTCGCGCACGCTCGGTGCGACCCAAAGAGGCCTCTCCCCCCGCGCGTGCTCGCCCTGCCCCTGGCGCCGCGCCCGGACTCGCCCCCGCCCCGTACGGCGCGCGCCGCCCGCGCGTTCTTAAGGCAGTTCGCGGCGCTGCCACGGGACGTGCCGGGCGCGAGAGGGGCGTTTTACGCGGAGCCACCTTAATGAGGCAGCGGGCGCGCGCGCCCCGGAAGCGGAAGCGCGCGGAGCCCGCGGGTGAAGACCAGTGCTGACGTTTCCCTGGCGGCGGCGGCCGCGGCTCTGCGCGGATACATCGGCGGCTCCCTGGGCGGCCTCGCCCCGGCGCCAGCGCAGGGCTGGGCTGGGCGCCGCTCTGCCCGCGGTCCCCGCGCCGCCCTCCCGGTGAGTGCTCGCGCTGCCGCCGCAGCTGCCGCTTCAGCGGGACTGCCACTGGCGGCAGTTTCTCGGGGCCCGGCGGGGAGTGAAGGCGGCCCTGCGGCAGCACGGGCCGGGCAGGGCTTCTGAAGTGCCAGAGGCCCGTGGGAGCAGTTCTGGGCCTTCCGTAGTCGCCTCCGCTCTCCGAGTCTCTGGGACAGGGCTCGCCCAGCCGGAGTCTCGCCGCTGCTCGTGGCCGGCCTGGGAAAAAGGCAGCGGCCGGATGCGTATCCCAGGCTGTGCCTTCATCCCGCCCTCCTTTCGCCCTCGTTTTCAGAGGGCGTTGGGCCATAAGCGAGACAGCCGGTCCCTGCGGCCGCCCCGGCGGCGCCTTCCCGGCCTCTGCCCCGTAACTTTAGAAGATGGAAACTCGAAATCTGAGGTTGAGTGTCGTTGCAGTAGCTCCCGCCGTTCCCCCCTGTGCAGCAGCTGCTTCTCTGTTACGTTATTAGACGGATGATGTTAATTCATGTGCGTGTACATTTAAATATAGGGGTTTTGCACAGACTTCGTGTCCCTTTTGCTTGTCTTTTAAACAGCTGTTCAAACAGCTCTAACATTTCGAAATCCTGTGCGTTAAGGAGCACTGCTAGTTTAGCTAGGCACATTTGGCCAGGGTTTTATGCTGAGGGATGGGCAGTCTGTCTCTTCAGAGTTGCTTCATTGCTGTTTTGCTATGGTTTAACAAACCCCCCGCTGTTTCTAATGCCCCTTGGTTCCTGAAATGCCTGTTCCCGGCAGAAGTGCAGAGTCTTGGCACTTCGTGCAGCAGAAGGATGGCCTGGGAGCTCCGTTGGGGCTGCCCAGGCGGCTCGGGCTTTGCCCAGAGGGCCCTGCTTGTGTCCTGGGAGGCCCTGCCAGGTGTGACCCTGCTCAGCGTGCTTGTGGGGGGCTGCATGAGTGCTGAACTCTCCAGAACTACGGATGCTCAGCATGTTCATGCTCCGCAGTGCAGTCACTGCTAATGCCCTTCTGGCTGCCTGCCTATCCAAGCAATTGTCTGGAGTGTGGCTCCCAACTTGGATGGACTGTGTATGGCTAGCTCTATTAATTTCTGTACTTGGTAGTCCTTGGTAATTCGGATGGCTTGTGATTTCTTAATGTGCTAGTGAGAGTAGTTGATATGAAAATGCTTAAACTCATCTCTTTAGCTAAGTATTTGCATTATTCCTACTGTAATGCTGTTGGAAGAAGCTTTTGGAATTCTGCAGAGGAAACCTACTTTCTGTATTTGGAGGTCCATAAAATCCTGGAAACTAATTTTAAATTTAGAGTAGTCACATGGCTTCTGTATGTTGGTCATCCTATCAAATTTCTTAGCTGTTATATCCAAGTATTATATTTAGGTTTTGTCTGTAGCTGCAGTTTTAGCAGTTCAAAGCAGAATTACGATGCTATTTTTAAAGGGATTTGTTTTTGCATTATTGTGATGCTCATAGGAAGTGAGCTTGAAAAATGTTTTGAATATCTGTTTTGCTAAGACCCTTTGGAAGATCATATTGATGATAATGCTTTTTTAGAATTATTGTGCAGTAATGTGACTTATATGCCTTGTAAGGACCCTTGGAGTTTTACCACTTCAGATAACATCCAGAAGTCCTCTTTCAATAATGTAAGAAGATGGACATCCATAGCTGTTAATGTACTCATCTGCAAATATTCTACAGGCAGAGTTCTTTAGGAAGCATAGACTAATATTTCAATGAATATTGAGATGGCACGGTAACAGATGTCATTTTGGGAATTGGCTGTACATACAATGTACATAAAAATGTGTAAATATCTATATTTGTACCATTTGTTGTACCCAAGTTCTGTACTTACACTGGATTTATCTTACATCTTCTGAAGCTCCTGGAGACTTTGTTCTGAATTATGACCTCAGTATTGGGGTAGGGAGGGGTTAAACTGGCAGTGCATTTTGGAGTTTTGTTGTTGGTTTGACCTGCCAACTTTGTAACAATAGTAACTCTCAATTAGACAAAGCAATCAGGAGATTGGCTTACATGAGTGACTCCTTTTAGCTATTTTGGAATATATCTAGGTGTTTATATAGGAGGTAGCATGGTTTAACATGTTGACTACAATATTTGTAGTCTTCAGAAATTTTTTATGGTTTCCTAACTGTAAGTTGTGGTATTCTTTAGGCTCGTATGTGAGATTTGTGTCTATAGTGAACAAAAATAGTCTGTTTTCCCAGTAAATACATTAAAAACTATGATGAGAATTTTGGCTAATAGTATGCAAGTATGTTTGTAGGGTTAGTGAAATGGAAAATTCAGTTTGATTTAGTGGAAGCTAGATAAAATGCAACCAATAAAGAGTGTTCAATTTTCATAGCAAAGTATCTTGTTTCCAGTTGTACTGGCTTTGCTGGATGCAGAGTTTCTAAGCTATCCTTTTTGACTTTATTCTGTCATGTAGCATATTGCTGAGAAGAAGGTAAAAAGTAGGTAATGTTCTTTCTGGAAGTTTGGCTGGACTGTTTTTTCGTGATGAAGTCAATGATTGACACCTACATTTTACACAGTGAAATGCTTCCTAATTGAAGTTGTGGTGTCTCTGTTTTTAAGTAGGTCATCAGGATAGCCTAAAATTAGCTTCAGGCCAGTATTTCCCAAAAATAACCCTAAAAAGTATAACTCGTGTGCTTTCTGGAATGGAAAGCAGGAATATTCACCCGAAAGTTACTGGAATAATTAACTTGTGAAGGCATAGCTTCAACTAGTTTTAAATTTGATATTTTTTTTAAATTGTTTTCCAGATTCTTCTGAGTTGTGCTTGAAGCTGCCAAAATGGTTCTGGCAGATCTTGGAAGAAAAATAACTTCAGCATTGCGCTCACTGAGCAATGCTACAATTATCAATGAAGAGGTATGTAGTGTGCAAGTGTGATGGCACTAATGCTTGAAATGTTCTGAGGAAAAGTTCTCTGAGGCTGATGAAAAACTTGAAGTAGGCTGATGTTATCATGAGGCCCTTTTCTTCCTTCAAGTACAATTTCTACTAGAGGTTTTAACCCCTTGAAAGTACTTGAGAGTACTGCCAGAACAACTAGATTGATACATGGATAATCACCTCAGACATCGTGGGTCCTGTGGTCAAAGGGTCCTCGAGCCTGGTGAGCCTCCTTAAGGAGATTAGTGTTCTGTGGAGGTAATGCTGGAGGAGGCATGTACCAAAGTTTGGATGGAAGGTGGGTACCTGCTCTGGTTTATGTGTGTATGTGCAGTGACACTATGCAATGTGTATTAGGCTGCCAGAAGCTGAAGTGTGGAAGAACAAACAGCTTTCAGTGTAAGCTTTGCCGTCTGAATTGAGGAATGTGTTATGTGTACTGCCTTTATATTCAAGCCAGTGTGTGGTTCTGAAAGTTTGTTTCACTTAGTACAGTCTGTATTTTTTCTAATTAAGAGTTTGAAATTATAACTAGTTGTGTTTTCTTACAGGACCGAAAAGCAAGATAGCAAACTAATGTGATGGTTTAAAAGTGCCTCTGAGTAAATAGTTAGAAACTATTTTCAGGCGGACAAACAGGTGGCTCAAAGTAACTAAAAAGCAGGCTTATTGAGAGCTGTAGGGTTGGAAGTTGTGCATAGAGGAAAGATTTTAATAGATCATCAGCTGGGAGACAACAAATCCTTAAATCAATCAAATACGGTCCAATTAATTCTTTTCAGCAATAGAAACTTTTATCCTGCAAGAGCTCAAGATGCGCAAATGAGGCCATTTATGCAAGTGTTAACTTTGAAAAAACCCTTTCTGTTCAAGACTTCACTTTGAAAAATGTTACAACTGATAAACAGAGTTTCTGAGCTGCAGCTGGCCTTAAGGCAATTGGAAGTGTTCTGTGTTACTATGTTATGTGGTGTGCAATTGTTACAATTGAGAACCATTTTCTTCCACTGTTACTTTTCAGATTTACACTGTATTTACGGAGGAGCAAATGCACAGATTTATTTTGTGGTGGTCAATATAATGACAGGACTGCGTGCACTGAATTTGTAAAAGCCATGGTTATATAAGAAATAGACTTTCACGTTCTTATTTGAACTAATACAGGTCTAGTCTAATCCTGTGTATTGTAAAACAATTTTTCTTTTATACTCCAAAGGTTTTAAATGCTATGTTAAAAGAAGTATGTACAGCATTACTGGAAGCTGATGTTAATATCAAACTTGTGAAGCAACTCAGAGAAAATGTCAAGTAAGTGAAATAATTGAAATGCGTATAACTTTTGATGTTTGTAAAAGTGGTCATTTGCGGTTACAGAAGAATAACTAATTTGTAACTTTATATTTTTTTAGACACACCCATTTTACCATTAACAGGAAAATACAGTTTTCACTAAATGTTTATCCAGTTTCATTGGAAGAAGCTTCATCAAGTTTAGCCATATATTACATTTACAGGCTTTTTTCAAAAGTTGTTGCTGTCATCAGTTAAGTTGTCTGATAAACAAGTTCTTCATGACTTCCTAGACACCTCATCTTTACATGTTCTGTGCTGCCTGTAAATAGATCTGTATATGTGACTAGTACTGTTACCTTGCTTATTTTTAGCTGTGTAATTAAAGTAAATGCAAGTCTGAAAGATGCAAGTATTTTAGAAACCTGTTTTTGCCCTCTGTACAGAAGTGTCTCCAGTGCATGTCACTTCTTCAGTACATCCTATCTGAAAACTCAGAACAAATTAGGATGCTGTTGCACTTGCAAAGGCTTTATTACGAAAACTTTTTTTTATTACTGGGATCAAGCAATGCTCTAAGTTACGCTAGTGTTTCATGGTTTTCTTAAATTCAGGTCTGCAATTGATCTTGAAGAAATGGCATCTGGCCTTAACAAAAGAAAAATGATTCAGCATGCAGTCTTTAAGGAGCTTGTTAAGGTAGGACTTCATAATTCTGCATTGCGTCACTTTTCTTGTACAGCCTGGGCTATAGAAGCAGTGCAGTAACAAGCCAAGCTTATAGGTGGTTATGTGGTACCTACTGTTATGTTGTAAGGCTTCTTGCTGTTGCAAACAGTAGAATTCTACTTGAAATTACTTTCTGGGCATTTCTCAAACTAACTTCAGTATAAGCTTTAGGTTCACCTGTTCTTACTCTTCAATTGCAGTGTAAAGACAAAGTAAAAGTAAAGTACTGCTAGCTTCTGGACTGTCTTTGGCTGTCCTGGAACACACCTTTGCTAGTCCAATTAAGATTTATTCAGACTATTTATAAGCCTTTGAAAAAGTGTTAAATGACAACCCAGCAGTTCATGGCAACATTTCTCATTAATTTGCCTACTTGGTCAAATCAGCCCCTGGGTATCTGTATTCTGCCCTCCTTCCATTTAACAGTGTAGTCTTTTGTTCTGTTGTCTGTGTGCAGCCATACGATGGCTCTCAGGAATGCATGTACCTTCCACTCATTTCAGAAGTGAGGCAGCAATCCTAAAAAGCTTTCTGTGCTGTAGGATTCTCACCAGAAGAAGCCCATCCTGAGCGGAGATGATGGGGTGGAAGTCGTGTTTCTGCATTGGTTGTTATGCCACCTACACAGACCACCCTGATTTTGGTGCTTGGTGGTAGAAAAAAATTAACACTGTTACTGTTGCAGAATTATTATGCATATAAATAGATATCTTGCATGGGCTGTTGCTGTTCACTGTAAATCAGCAAGAATCTGAGCAAAATTAAGACTAAATATGCAAAAATTGTTTTGCTCCATTGTATGTGAAACCAGGCATCTAGCATGATACCAACTGTTTGTGCTTTTGAAATTTGGTTCTGCTATATATGTTACACTTTATTCTTTAGCTTGTAGATCCTGGGGTCAAAGCATGGACACCTACCAAAGGAAAACAGAATATTATAATGTTTGTTGGTTTGCAAGGAAGTGGTAAAACAACAACTTGTTCAAAGGTAACATGCAGTGAATCTGTTTGCATGGGTTTTGGGGTTTTGTTTTTTGTTTTTTTTTGTTTGGTTGGGTTTTTTTTTTTTGGGGGTATTTTGTGTGTGTGTGTTTATTTTTACTTTTTTCTTTGGGGAAGGTGGTGGTCCTTGAACTTCTTAAGCAGGATTTGCTTGTGATCTGTGCAGTTTGTATTAGTGAGAAAGTGCTAACACACTACAATGGAGAGATATTTTTGCAGAGGGGTTTCTGATAAGAGATGAATGTTTAAAATAATATTCTTCTGGGGCAATTTATTGCCCAGAAGACTTCCTACAGAAACTTTTGAACTAAATTCTTGATGAAATACTTTATATGGATAAAAAAGATGCTTTCTATTTTTCCTTGTATTTAGTTGCTATCTGGAGTTAAACCACAACACTATAGTTCACTTTCTAGGTTTAAGCATAATAGTTTGAATGAAACCTATCTCATTCCATTACTTATTTAGGGATCTAGTGGAATTTGACTTTTGTATTAGATACCTCAGTTAAGTGTAAGTATGTGGTGTGAAACCTCTTCCAGCTATTGATTCATTGAGGAAACTTATATTTGTATTTTTTCAAAGCTAAAAAGAATACTCATTTTATGAGATGTTGATTCAGGGCAAGGT
Organism: Grallaria varia; assembly: GCA_013396735.1. NCBI lineage: Eukaryota > Metazoa > Chordata > Aves > Passeriformes > Formicariidae > Grallaria > Grallaria varia. The sequence goes on from VWZG01006968.1 coordinate 182,056, forward strand.
TGAAAGGGACCACAGTCACCTGGCTCAATCTCCCTGCTCAAGCAGGGTCATCCTAGAACACATGGCACAGGGTTGTGTCCAGATGATTCTTGACTATCTCCAGTCAGGGAGACTCCACACCCTCTCTGAGCAACCTCTTCCAGTGCTCAGTTGCCTGCACAGTAAAGAAATTCTTCCTCATGTTTAGGTGGAACATCCTGTACATCAGTTTCTGCCCATTGCCTCTTGTCCTATTGCTTGGCACCCTTATTTCAGATACTTATAACATTGATAAGGTACCCTCTCAGTTGTCTCTTCTCAAGGCTAAAGAGGCCAAATTCCCTCAGCTTTTCCTCATAAGAGAGATGCTCCAATCCCCTAATCATCTTCGTAGTGCTCCACTGGACCAGGAGCTCCATGTCTCTCTTGCACTGAGGAGTCCAGAACTGAACAGGGCACTCCAGATGTGGCCTCGCTGGGGCTGAGTAGAGGGGCAGGATCACCTCCCTCAGCCTGCTGGCAGTGCTCTTCCTACCATTGGCCTTCTTGGCCACATGGCACACTACTGGCTCGTGGACAGCCTGTTGTCCAGCAGGACCCCCAGGTCCTTCTCTGCAGAGCTGCTTTCCAGCAGTTCAGCCCCCAGTCTGTACTGGTGCAGGGGGTTATTCTTCCCCAGGTACAGGGCGCTGCACTCGCCTTTGCTGAATTTCAATCTGTTCCTCTCTGCCCATCTCTCCAAACTGTTGAGGTCTTTCTGAAGGGCTGCACAGCCCTCTGGGGTATTGGCCACTCTTCCAGCTTTGTGTCATCAGTGAACTTGCTGAGGAGACATCTGCCCCTTTATCCAAGTCACTGATGAATAAGGTAAATAATGTGGGCCCTTTATTGAAGTGGAGGGACACACCAGTAGTGACAGACCTCCAGCTAGACCCTGTGCCATTGGTTAGGACTGTGTGGGATCTACCATCTCACTGCCCATTCATCCAGTCCATACACACTGGGTTTACCTATGAGAATGTTGTGAGAGAGTGTTGATAGCCTTGCTGAAGTTGAGGTAGACCATATCCAGGTAGTTGGTTTCATCATAGAAGGCTTATAGGTTTGTGAATCCACTGACTACTCCGGATCACCTTCTTGTCATTCATGTGCATAGAGATGGCCTCCAGAATGAGGCGTTCCGTCACCTTTCCAGTGATTGAGGTGAGGACTGGCTGGTAGTTCCCTGCATCCTCCTTCTTGCCCTTTTTGAAGACTGGGTGACGTTTACTTTCTTCCAGTCCTCAGGCACCTCTCCTGATTGCCACAACCTTTCAAATATGATCCTGAGTGACCTCGCTATGATGTCCATGAGCTCTGTCAGCACTCCAGGATATGTATCCTGTCAGGGCCCATGGACTTGTGGATGTCAGGTTTGCCTAGGTGTTCTGTAATCCAAACCTTATTGATCAAAGAGAAGTCTTCCTTCCAGCATTCCTGTATCCTGGTCTCCTGGGTCAGCGGTTCGTGAGGGCTGGTCTTGTCAGTGAAGACCAATGCAAAGAAGGTGTTCAGTAACTCTGCCTTCTCTGCATCCTCTGAGTGTCCCCCTTCATTTTGTAATCAGTCCACATTATACTTTGTTTTCCTTTTGTTATCCTCTTGTTATCCTTGACATCCTTGGCCATATTTAATTCCAGATGGGCCTTGGTCTTCTTGTCTCATTCCTACTTACTCTGACAGCCTCTATATTTGTTCCAAGTGGCCCAGCCCTGCTTCCATCTCCAGTGTAGTTTCTGCTTATACTTGAGTAATGACAGTTCTCAATTACATCTTGGTCTCTTGCTCCCTTTGCTTGATTTCTTGCTCATCAGGGTGCATGGTTCTTGAGCCTGAAGGAAATGATCCTTCAATATCAACCAACTCTCTTGGACCCCTCTTCCCTGCATGACCTATCCCCATGGGATTCTTCCAAGAAGATCCCTAAAGAGGCAAAAATTACCTGTCCTGAAGTCCATGATTGTAATCTTGCTCTCCCTGCCCTGCTTCTACCTCTGTCACTACAGCCAAGGCTGCCCCCACCATCCGCATCTCCAACAAGGCCTTCTGTGTTTGTCGGTATAAGGTCAAGCAGCACACCATTCCTTGTGGGATTCTCCATTACCTGTGAGAGGAAGTTGTCATCTGTGCTTTCCAGGAACCTCCTGGACTGTTTTTCACTGTGCTGCTTCTCCAGCAAATGTCAGGATATTTAAAGTTCCCCACAAGAGCAAGCACCTGTGACTGCTTCAGGCTACCTAGAAGGTCTCATCCACTTGTTCCTCCTGATCAGGTAGCCTGCAGCAAACATCCACAACATCACCCTTATTGTCTGCCCTTTTGTCTTAACCCATAAGCTCTTTACTCACTTGTCATCCACCCTAAGACAGAGCTTAATACATTCTAAGATGGAAGGAAAAATTATCCTGTGGAAAAAAGCTACATCTGCCTTGCTTTTTTGTCATCTGCTTTTGAGGTTCACATGTAGTCTTAACTGAATATATCACTGCTCTGATTTCAGAAGACTTTCCTAGTGCTTCTGTAGGTGACCTTTGTTTTGGAAGTTTGTCTTTGGTCAGTGGAGTCTTTTGTGAATGTACATTGTACCAGTGAAGCTGTTACAAGAAAGTTAAGGATTCTATCCACCACTCTAAAACATGTCCTTGCAGTAGAAAGGTCTTTATTCCTGTGGAAGTACAGAAACCAAGAGCTGTACAAGTTGTAGTCATCATGGTACTTGATACTGAAGTGTTAATGCTTTGGGTAGTTTCTAAATGCTACCCCAATCTGCAGTATTAACAATAAGCAGAATCCAAGAGTTAGTAAAATTGGAACTTGAGTTGTTTGTAGTCATTCCTAGCTTAGAAACTGAAATCAGAAGCAGAGTCAAGCAGCTGTTTTTGTCTTGCCATTAATAATTATTTATAACATACATTTCTAAATAATAGCCATGCTAACATTTGATACTTGTACAGTTACTCAGTGGCCTCCGTTATAGGAAGGCTGGCTTGGCTTCGTGCTCTGTGTGTGTACTTCAGTGACTTGCAAGCTGTTACACAGTGTTATGTCAGTGGGACTTTAGTGTAACTACTTGTTTTGGATTTCTTTTCACAGTTAGCATACTTTTATCAGAGGAAAGGCTGGAAGACCTGTTTGATATGTGCAGACACGTACAGAGCAGGTAATACAGACTTTAATGATGTGGTTCTCTATAATATATACAGGTTTTCTTAAGTAATCCCTTGACTATACCTGTCTTGCAGGTGCTTTTGACCAGTTAAAGCAGAATGCCACAAAAGCAAGAATTCCTTTTTATGGGAGGTAAGCATCTTTCAGAATCAGAATACTCCAATGATGTATTGTTCCTTATTGAATGTCTTGCACTAAGCCTCATTCAGTGTTGCCTAATTACTTGGATTTTAGTAATATATTCTGAGTAATATTTGCTCTGATCAGATGAAGATTCTGCTTAATTCAGTATACTGCCAGAAACAGCAGGTAGGGATAGTGTAAGAGATCAGGCATCCAGGAGTAATTCATTATGATGTTCTCTGTGTATAGCAGTTCGTAGACTTTTAGCAGACATAGTCAGATTGTCAGTAATTATCTTACAGATCCAAAGATACTGTTTATGGATGCTTAATTTTTATTGTCAAGCAGAGGCAGAGGTGGACTAAAATAGCTTTTATAAAGCAGTAAATAACTTTGCCCTAAGCTTCACTGGAGGTGTAATGTCTAGGTGTTTAGTTAAATCTTATTTCAGGGGTAGTAGAAGTTAGTGCAGCTTTCAGTGGGTGATACGGACAGTCCTTTGTACTTCAGTTCACTGAGTAAGGGTAAGAGGCTTAGGAAGGCATATTTTTAACCAGTTTTTGCTTAATGTAAGAGGAATTCCCTCTTGAAATTCAGGTAGATTTGTAGTTAAGTTTGTAGTCAAGTGATGAAACTTCAGATTAGTTTCTTTGGGAACAAAGAATTGCACATGTATGTGTTTCTTTTTGATCAGTTACACCGAAATGGATCCTGTAATTATTGCCTCAGAAGGTGTTGAGAAATTTAAGAATGAAAACTTTGAAATAATCATTGTTGATACAAGTGGACGTCACAAACAAGAAGACTCTTTGTTTGAAGAGATGTTACAAGTCGCTAATGCCATAGTGAGTAGTTCTGAGAAATACAGTAGCTTCTGTCATAGTCATTTGACAACAATTGATTTATCTTTATATCCTAATGGTCAATGTAGATTTTGCTTTAACTACTAGATTATATTAGAAATTACAAACAGATACGAATAAGCAAAGGCTGAATGACTGGTGCCTGAGAGTTTTGTGTCAGTTTTAATTCTTCTATCTGTAATTCAAGGATACTTGCATATAAGTGGATTGCCATTCCTGCTTTAGCTTTTCAGGATCTTTGCATTAAAAAACTAGATAAAAGAACTGGTCTGATCTGGTTTTGTGTAACTAAGAATACAAAACTTTCTGTGATTGTCACAAATAATTGCCTTGAAACAGAGAGGATGATTGGATAACTTTCAATAGTTTTGATATGTAAATGAAGCTGGTGTTTCTTGTGTGGGTTTAAAAAGTCGGGCTATTTATTTGATTCTGTGGTCTTGCATGACAATATGACACTTCCCACAGAATGCCTGCTAATGGCTGACTTGTTTTCAGAGGAATGGATGTCTCAATGTAAAACTGAACAGAAGATGTGAGCCATTAATTTCTTGTTGATGCTAATTAGTGTATTGGCTCAAGATACTGGCTAAAATCACTTGAAACATAACTAATAAGCACAAACCTATTGTAATGTTCCTTGTTGTAGATAAATCTTTCATGTAGTAATACAGCATCAGAGTTTTTCAAGCGGTCCTTAGATAATGCTGTTCATAAAATGCCCTGTTTTAAACTGCACTTACATACTTACATACTGTTACTGCAGTAAATTCTGCTACTGAATATAATGCATGAACACCCTTTAGTAAAGCAAGAAATTATTATTTTGTGTATCTCATTTCTCCTAGCAACCAGATAACATTGTTTATGTGATGGATGCTTCCATTGGCCAAGCTTGTGAAGCTCAAGCTAAAGCCTTCAAAGATAAAGTAGATGTAGCTTCTGTTATTGTTACAAAGCTCGATGGACACGCAAAAGGAGGTGGAGCTCTTAGTGCGTGAGTATTGTGGTATAATAGTGTCCAACATCTGGCTATGCGCAGCCAGCCATGAAATGCCTTATTGTCTCACAGAAACCTTTGAAAGTGTCACTGTCACACTGCTCAGAGTCTGAGACTTAAGTTGGTAACACTGAGATTCTTGCCCTTCTTCTGGTGGATAGGATCACCAGTTGATATTTAACATCAGAATCAGATTTTGACGTATTTTCAATATGGTAATGTGTATTGTCACACATCAGACTTCTGTATTCTGAAAACATCAAGCAATATTTGTTGTATATTGTATATCAGGCATTTTTCCAAAAAGATAAATTTGGGCTTAATACATACGACTTGCTTGAAGAGTTTTACTTCTCATTTAATGCCTAACAGCTTTTTCCAAAAGGAAAAAAACCTCTGCCTAGTCATATCTAGTGGCCTTAAAACTGTGATGCAAATCAAACTTCTGGATTGCCAGTGTCCAGCAACTTGGTAAAAAGTTGTCTGCAGTCATACTGAATTCAATTGTCATTGGACTTCGCATGTGCTGTATCTTGGCAGACTATTGACTGGGTAATGTTATGTTTTATCTTCAGCTTTGTATACTTGTTGCAGTTGCATTTCAATGATACAGCTTGTATGGAGCTCAGATGATTTTTCAAAACAGTCAAAGTTAACTGACACTGACTTATTACATCACTGTCTGATTCTGATCTGAAGTGCTACAGTTCTTGAACTGCCATATATATACTATTTTGCTTTAATTATAGCATAGTGATGGAAAACTAAACCTTTTGAGATTTTCATTTTGCTCTTGTTTTACTTGTTATGCATTAAGTTGGCTGTATTTGCTTTATACTGTCTGTGGACTGGAAGCTCAATTTCATCTAAAAGCTAGTGCCAATAATTGATTGGTGAAAATGTTCCGAGTTTTCTTATGTCTGAGCTTTTTTTTGCTGGGTTGAAAATGAGATTGTCTGTTGTATGAGGTACCTTGAAGAAAATACAATTAATGCCTAATTAATTGGACCTCCCAGTATTAAGATAATGTGGAGATACTTTATTTTTCTTGCTTTCCTCTCAAGTTTCTTAAACTCAGCAATGAAAATAGGCAACTTCTATTTCTGCTGATGATTTTTTCAAAGCAGAGTTTCTATTTTACAAAGTACTGATTAGAGAAAAATCTATTTAACTACTCTCGGCTGCACATCCAAATGCTGGATGTTTTTTCATTAATAGTTTGAGGAGTAAGATACTTCAAAGAGGAGGCATAGTGTTGAGGGTGTCTAGCTGATTGTGTTAATAGACGGTACAAAACATGGATTGTTTTTGAGGCCAATTCATAAAATATATTTTACTGCAGAGTTGCTGCCACAAAGAGTCCTATTATTTTTATTGGAACTGGCGAACACATAGATGACTTTGAACCCTTTAAAACACAGCCTTTCATCAGCAAACTGCTTGGTATGTATGTACTATATACAGTTGTACTTAAGACACTTTGAATTGGATAATGGAAAGTAAGAGTGTAATTTTTTTGGTGTTAATTTCAGAACTGTTTTCTTTTTCCAGGTATGGGTGATATTGAAGGATTGATAGATAAAGTAAATGAGTTAAAGTTGGATGATAATGAAGCACTCATAGAAAAGCTAAAACATGGTAAGTTATTCCCAAGGCCTGAATAGCAGGTGCATTACAGTGATGTAATCATGGCAGGTTCTCTGTGATGGAGACCACTGAGTTGATTTGTTATTTGTAGACACAACTTGCTCATATGCACAGTGACGAATGGCTATTCTTTTTACATGTGGCAGGCAAGTAACCTGAGTTGTGTTTTTTCAGTAATAAGTCTGTCAGACTATAACTGCAGAATAACTAGCTTAATGGTTCAGCATGTGTTGTCTAATACTGTTTATCCATGTTAATAGTGAAAAGGTTTATTTATCCACTTATCTGTGCAGTATTTACTTTGTAAAAATGAAGAATAATTGAGAAAGGAGAATAAGACCGAAATGCTACTGTGACTTCTACTAACTTTTTTTTTTTTTTGTACTTCAGGTCAATTTACGTTAAGAGATATGTATGAACAATTCCAAAACATCATGAAAATGGGACCATTCAGTCAGATCTTGGTTAGTTATCCCCCAAATAATTTTATTTTATCAGATTTTCATTGATATTTGACAAACTTCTGTAAAATTAGAACTCTTCGTTGAAACTGGTGAAACTAGTCTGTGCTATATATTTTTCAAAAAGGATTTGCCTACTGCAATACATAAGAACTGAACTAAAAGTTGCTGTCTGTACTTCTGACTGTTTAAAGTTAGCTTTGCCTATTCTGACACAGCTTTTGTTTTCCATTTTTAAAACAAGGGCATGATCCCTGGTTTTGGAACTGACTTCATGAGTAAAGGCAATGAACAGGAATCAATGGCAAGGCTAAAGAAACTGATGACTATAATGGACAGTATGAATGATCAAGGTAAAGCAAATGTCACGCACTGTTTTTCTTTCTCTGTTGTTAACTTAGGATGCCTTTTTGGAACCAAAAAGACATTGCAGCATCTACAGTGACAGAAAATTACAGGAAATATTTAACACTCTTAGAAATGGCAAATGGCAAGGAGTACGTGTGTCTCCAACTTCCTGAATAAATCTAAATATTTAGATATACCTTAATTACCTGTTGCTGCTCTGTCTTGCGTAAAGTAGGTGGGATTTTTGAAGCATTCTATTGGAAATTAATGAATTTTTATTTTTCATATTGTAACTGTTCTTAAATTATTAATGCAAATTAAAAAGTTATTTTAATCTGGCATTGCTGTTTTTTTTTCCTACCCACCCTCAAGTTTACTTGGTGACATAGCCCAGTCTCTGGAATTCAAAGTGTTGTTTCTAATCCACCCATAACTCCAGCAGGAGTATGCTCTTACCCTTGTGCTAAACCCGTTAATATAGCTTAAGACCAAGTAAGCTGAGAGCATAATTTATTGACATTTTTTTCTATCATAGTGATTAACATATGAAGATAACAGTTTTTTAGTGTTATTTCCTAGAATATCATGTCTCAGTTATTTATGTAAAATTCTGCTTTGTCACTTCCAAAACTATGTTTGTCTCTTCTCTGGCTCAAAACTAAATTCTCAGCAATGAGAACAGGTTTGCTACCAACTGTAACAGTTTTTGATGTATTTTTCTTTTCCACTGTGAATGCAGAACTTGACAGTACAGATGGTGCCAAAGTTTTCAGTAAGCAACCAGGAAGAATCCAAAGAGTAGCAAGAGGTTCAGGTGTTTCTACCAGAGATGTTCAGGAGCTTTTGACCCAATACACTAAGTTTGCACAGATGGTGAAAAAGATGGGTGGCATCAAAGGGCTTTTCAAAGGTAAAAAAAAACACCACCACCAAACCAACCAACCAAAAAAACCCCTACAATTTGTTAACTTGGTGGGGAGGTTATTTGATGTGTGAACACAGAGGAAATGTGAAAACATTGATTAGGGAGAAGAGAAAGTGAGTTGTAGCTTGCTCATTTTCATGATGTTTGAAAACTTTTATTTAACTGGTAAGACTTGCACTGTTGTTTGTGACACTAGTGTGTAACTTATTAGGGAAAGCTACTGTATTTCTGTCAATTTAATTACTTAATTACTACCACCATGCTAACGCTGCAATCTGTTATGTGGGGTGCAGGGACTTCAAGGTACTTTAAGTGGCTGATGTAGTAACTTCTGATAATGGACTCAGGGATTTGAATCTAGAATTAGAAGTTACCATTCTGATTTATTTCGAGCTCCATATGCTAATCCTGTTTTGTTTTGGGGTTTTTTTTAGGTGGAGATATGTCAAAGAATGTAAACCCATCTCAGCTGGCCAAACTGAACCAACAGATGGCAAAGATGATGGATCCAAGAGTTCTTCATCATATGGGTATATGCTGACCTTTTATATTTTGTTGGAGCATTTGAAATATAGAATTGGGGAAGCTGATATGAGAATATCTGCATTATATATCAGTAGGGTTTTCTAACTAGAATCAGAGTTTAGTCTAAATGCGTTGCATTTAACAGTGCTTAATCTAGTCTTTTCGTTTGGATTCAGCTCTCAAAATGAGTAATTGGAATGGTGTCTGGGAGTAGTGATGACTTGAGGCATGACTGTGGTAAAGCAAATCTTCCTAAACTTCCCTTCCCTTCTAAGCTTTGCTTCAAGTCATTAATTTGACAAGAGCATCTTTAAATAGACTCCCATAGCACAGCCTTACAAATTGATACTGGTCATTCCTTCATGGTTTTTTCTTTTGTCTTGTTCTTAATGCACAGGTCAATGTACTTTAAGCCTGGTGTTTTGCAGGCCTTTCTGTAATTAATCCCTCAGTTCTTTACTTCCAATAGCTGTTTAAGCCTAGTTTGACAGTGTTGGGCTTCTGCATTTGTATATTGCTGAAACAGTGTGTGTACTGTAATGAGGCCTTGAGCAAGAGAGCTGTGCTTCAGAGTTAATTAACACCTTCATGTTATCGCTTATTTTCTGCAGGTGGCATGGCAGGTTTGCAGTCAATGATGAGACAATTTCAACAAGGTGCTGCTGGCAATATGAAAGGCATGATGGGATTCAATAATATGTAAAGAAGCCTTAATACAAATGGACTTGTTTGACTCTTCATTGCAACTTCAGTGAAAGATTTTGCTTTCTTTCTTTTTACAGTGATGAGGGAGTGGTCTTTTGAAATCTAATCTAGGCTTCTCAGTTTCTACATCTAATTTCTGAAAACTATTTTTGCTTAAATTAGTTCTTCCCCACTAATAACTGATGGCACAAAGAGTAACTCAAGTTAATGAAACAAAATCATGATGTAAAATGTTAATATTTAGAGACACTTTTTAATTGTTTACATCAAATGGCAGCCATTATATTTGTAAACAACCCTGATCTTTGGTTATAGTAACATAAAATGTCACAAATATACTGTAAAATAAAATGTAAGTGGTTATAAACAAGGGAACGGCCTGTTTCTTCAGTTCTTTCTGTCTTTTATCAATATGAAATGAGGTGATTTCCTTAGTTTGATTTGTTTCTAAAGACTGTTGTAACTCATGTTTGGCATAGATACTGCAAGAATAGTTTGGTATCTGAAAATTTGTTGGTGGTACACAGCTGTGGACCATTTTTGGATGATGGATGTGCTGTGCTCAGGTTTTTACAAGACTTTTTTTCTACAGAATTTTATCATTCTTTCCCTATACACAAGGAACGAAGTGACTGAAAAAAATGCAGCTATGCAGATATCAAGCTGTCTCATATACTGAAGATAATCTTTATACCAGCCTGCTAATTAAGCGCGTTTTTTGTTATGTAGATAATTTCTAATGCATACTAATTGGAATTCTTTGCTGGTACTGAAATTTAAAGTGGAGATAGCTGTATCTAACAGAACATATTGCCCCAGCTCAGCTACAATTTGATCTTAATTTCCTATAGCATTTCTTTAGTATTTCAGTTTACTGTGTTCATCTAAGGGTAGAATCTACAGGCACACTTCAGAAACTAGGTAGACCAGATGAACCTTGAAATCCAACATACATCTTGGCAAATATCTTTTAAGGGAAGGGGGTGTAATGAATCTTAATATCCTGCAGAGTGCTTGGTTTGTAAATGGACACCCATTGTTGTTGCTTAGATAAAAGCTAAATGTAGTAATTAAAACAGGTGTGTCCCTCTGTCAATCAGTTCTTTGAGAAGGTGGCAGCTAACAGTGAATAGCTTATATAGGATATTATGCTTTTGTGCTAATATGAGGTATGCTGTAACTTAGTTTATAACACGAAACTATCTTCTGCTTGGTTAGTGGTAGTTGTGATCAGTGTATGGAGGATGCTGAAAAATCTTCAGTTATGCCATTTACCTAATGCAGTGCATTTTATGCATAGCATTAGTCTGTAAAAGGATCAGTTAAGTTGGATCTTTAGTATTTTAAATATAACAAAAGAATGAGTCCTTGCATATTCCCAGCTTGTAGGGAGCTGTCCTCAGCTACTGAAGTGGTGTGTGTTTACTAAAACCTGATAATCTTTTTTTAGTAGTTTCAGTTCTTGAGCAGTATAATCCAATGAAACATACAAAATTACAAAGAAAAGAGGATAGTGTCTTGCTTTGGAATGCAGTTGGTAGAGGAGAGTGGATAGTTAAATGCTTTTGGTGGAAATCAAACGTGAATATTGAGAGTGAACACTGAAGCACTGTGCTTCAGGACAGGCTCAGTCAGACTGTCAAGTTCCCAACAATTAACACTCTATTTTCAATTTGCTGCATATATTTAGCTTTTAGTTCACCACTTCCAAACTCCTAACACTGCTACCAGGTAGGAAGAGAGCTGTCACTAGCTGAGTGTTGGCAGAAGCAAGGGCAAGTTCAGAATGGATTTCCTTTAAAGTATAAGATGTGCCAATTGTTATTGCAAAGATATGTGCTAGAATAGACAAAGTGAGCCAGGTAGAAAGTACTTTGGAGCCTTCTTAGAAAAATTGCCTGAGGATCTCAAGTCTGAAAAAAAAAAAATGCATTCATGCTGGAGGCACCAAGGAAAGTTCAACTGTATAGAAGCACTTCTACAATTCTCTCATAGCTTTGTAAGAGAAAATTTTAGCTATTGGGATATATTTTTTGTTTATGTATCCTGCAGAGCATAGTGTTTAGAAGAAATTGTTGCTGGAGAACAGAATGTTCTATATGTTATCTCAATTTGGTATTCTGAATTGGTGACTTACATGGCCTCTCATAGCTTGGTGTGAATAAAACACTGTTAAGTGTGTAACAACTTCTCCAGCACCCTTTTTTGGCATTAGGTTTTTGTACTAATCCTCCATGGCATCTTTGAAAAGTCTGCAGAAGAACTTTCTCTGGCATAAAAGAACCCTAAAGAGCTAGAAGCAAGCAAAATTTGCTGGAAATACAAGACTGAGGTCTGTCTTCCTGTGTGTATCTTGCTGAAAACTGTTGCTGCTGTCAGACAAGCTTGACTGAATTGTTTGAGCTCAGTCTGCTGCTGAGCCACCCAGTAAGAGGAAACAGTTCTGATGGTCAATAGGTAGCTGTGTGATAGGAGCTGGGCAGTTAACTATTACTACACACAAATAGCTATCCATTTATTTGTGAACAGTTTTTACTGTTCCATAGGATTTTCCATATTGACATATGCTATGTTTATTAAAAGTGTCTAAGTTGCAAATGTCAATTGTTCTGGGAGGTGAAAGATTGAGTTCAATATTACTGTACAGCTGCTATAATCACAGTAGAGGCAAAGGAAAGCAAGTTCCTTGGTTGATGACTTAATGCTGTTCTTTAGGAGCTGTTACTCTATTTCAACCAGTCCTTCCTAAACAGAATGTAGACTCTGCTGAGGGTAAGAGATTTATGTATCCTAAGATTAATTTGTTTCTTTACAGCTCTAAGTAATACGTACTTTTAATACCTAAAGCAGATGTTCAGTCCAGTACAGTATAAAATAATACTCTAGCCTTTAATTCATGTTTCTGTAATCGTATATTCAATATAATACATTCTGTGTGTCAGCTGTTTTCACAAGGGAATGTTTTCTGCCTTATGCTAGTATAATTGTGTGACACGTCTGTGCTTTACCTGGGCTTTTAATTTGTCGTGGGGTCTAGAAAATGCCTTAATATGACTAAGAAAGTGTCTAAGAGCCCATATAGGCTATAGACTAATTTTTTGGAAGCTATTCTTAATGATGCAAGTTTTAAGTGTGGCTTTTTCTCTGTAAGTGTATGTTAGAGTCCTTAGTTCCAACTTTAAAAAAGTAATTAAAACTACTTGCTCCTTTGTCCCCATAAAAAGAATGTTTCAGATGCTTCCTCCTCCAGCTGTTCTCACTAGTGGTTGGCATTGGCTAATGTACCTTTTGCCGGGGTCAGTCCTGGTTCCCTGTTCAGGCCGGGCCATTACCTGCGGCACAGAGGCCCCGCATGGACGGGGTGGGGGTGAAGGGCTCCTGGCTCTGCTGGAGCTGCTGAGCAAACCTATTACCTGGCAAACATCTCCCTGCCTGCTGGCAAGGCATGTTATTTGCTCACCCAGACGAAGCTTGGGGCCAGGGCACCCTTGGTTTGTTCAGGGTTTGGTCCTTTACAAGGTTCTGAGTTGCCCGAGCCAACACCCGATAGTGGAAGGCTGAGCAGGGGTGGCCCTGGGGGCAGAGGGACCCCTCAATCCTGTCCAGGTACTTCATGTGCTTCGTAACGATTCTATTATTTTGGACATTTTTACAATATTTCGGGACGATGGGGTGTGTGTTGCCCCCAGAACGCAGGTTTCTAGCTCGCTGCAGAGCAGGTACGCTTTCTCGGGGTCCGCGGTGCGGCCGTGGCCGATAGCCCGGCTGCCTCCGGCTCCCCCTGCACCGCTTCCCTCCCGCCCCCGCCTGCCGCGGGGCTGCGGAGACCATCAGTGCGCCGGCTGCCCTCGGTCTCTCCGGGCTGTGTCCCGGCTCCCGTGCCCGCGCGGGCCCAAGCACCGCCCCGGCGGGCGGTGTAACGGGCGGTGCCGCTGCCGCCTCCCCGGGCCGTGGCGGCCCAGCTGCCGCCCTCCCCCGGCGCCGCGGNGCTCGGGTGTCGGGGCCGGGGCGGGAGGTCGGTCGATGGGGCGATCTGTCGTCCTCCAGCGCGCTGTAATTACAGTCAGCGCGGCGTGTCTTCGGTTCGCCGGCGGACAATGCCTCCGACAAACGAGCTTCATGAATATTAAAGCGAAACAGGTTTCCCCTTCGCGCTGTCAGGCTGGCGGAGGCGAAGGAGAGGGCGAGGGCAGCTGTCAGTGACACCGCGCCCGGGCTCGCCTGTCCCTGCCGGGGCCGCCCCTGCGCCCGGCCCGGCTTCGCCTGCGTGTCTCGGGCTGCCCCTCACCGGCAGCGGTGCCTTCCTAAGGCTTGTGTGTTCCAGAGTGTCTTTTGTTACAGTCATCCTCTGAGTCTGTAATTTGGTTGTCTGCTGTTTCAGAAAGCCTCGTGCTATTTCATTTAATTTGAAACACAAGGATGGAAAGTCAAGCAAGCAATATGAAAAAAAACCCCACCCAAACCTAAACAAACTCCCCCCCAAAACCCTGGCCAGAAAAATTGACACAAGTCGGTACGGCAGCCAAGGTAGCGTATCAGAAATACTTTTCATTAACTATTACCAGCCTCCTATTGACCAGCAGTATCAGGTCAGTAGATCTGTGCAAATTGAATTGGTCATCTCTCTGAGTGAGAGTGGACATTGCACACTTCAGTGTTCTAGACCACAGGCTATCAAGGACTCCTGCATTCGATGGGTTAAAAGATGCCAAAGGGAATCAAAGTCTGCTCTTCCTATTGCTTTTTTGCTTTTCTTCTTCCTCTCCGTCATTACATTATTGCATCACCTAGTGTTAGTTGTGTCAGCTCTCCTAGTTTACCTGCAGGCGTCCTGGCACACCTTATCCTTAATTGTAGCTTATTTATTTTGTCATCTTAGATGAAGTCTGAAATTCCATTGTGCTGGATATTGTACCAATACTGTAAAATGATGCCCTGCTCTCTCTGTTTCTGGCCAAAGGGTGAGATAAGAGTCTGGATATAAAGAGGGTAAACAAGGAACAGCAGTTTCAGGTGCTGACTTCCTGACAGGCAAGATTTGTATGTGTGCCATAAGGCCAAGAAAAATTCCAAGAGGACATTTAAAAGAAAGAGGAAGTTGCTTTTGATGTTTACTAAGGACCTTAAGACTGTCAGCTAGTGTGGTGAAAGCACAAATGACTAGCTTTCGTATCTAATAGTTGCCAGAATAGAAGTCTAAGTAAATGTTTCTGTATTGTGGGGTTAAGACAAATGCTGTACCTTTCAAGACTCTATAATGTGTTAGAGAAGGATGAGCCTGTGGGGAAAAAAATGAGGTCACATACTTGACTAAAGCCATACACTGGAAGAATGATCTTTGTAAAAACTTCCTGAATTGGAAAAGAAGATCAAAAGTATAAATTCTCAAACAGGAAATACTGTAACATTTAAGCTATAAAGTGAGTCTATCTGACAACTCTAGAGTAGATCTGCACTCCCACAGTTTTGGAAAGATAAATAAAATTCACTGATGCTGCACTTTCTGCTTGTAGCTGAGAAGGTTGGCTTTTATTGAAATTGTGCAGGTAAAAATGACAAATGCTACTAAATCCGACACAGGTTTGTTGACTAGGTAATAACCAAAGCAACACCTGATATATATTATTTTATTTAATAATGGAGGACTTTGAACCAGATTAGTAAGGGAACCAGATTCATTTTTCCTTCATGAATCCTTAGTGTCTTGAACTGCTGCATTTTTCTGAAGTGTTGTAGCAGTACCAGTTACAGAGAGCTGCTTATTGTAGGCAGTGTAAGTGGAGTGTGGGATGGATGTGCAGAGAATTAAAGGCTGCTTTTTAAACTTGAAACATGAATGAACATTTTTTATTAAGTTAAAATATTTGAAGCATTTGCCTTAAAGGAGACAAAATCACATGAAGAGACTATGCCTTTAGAGGAGCTCTGAGGAGGGGCTCATGTTGCTTGCTATTATTAATCACAGTGATATTTACGATGTTGTGTTTGCAAAAAATAGTGCTCTTCAGTTCTGTGACTAAACACGAAAACTGGCATCATTGTATGATACCAATAAAGAAGCGTGGAACATTCATAAAAACCTGGTTCTGTGGTACTTTTTACACCAAAAAACACAGAACTGATGCACAGTAAGTGGCACTTGCTTTTACAGTGACAACAAGGAGTGCTTCCTGTGCTTAGGTTGCTTCAGCATTCATATTTTTGTAGCTTTTCTCTATTCTCAAGACTGATAGCAGAGAGAGTGCACTGGGCCCTGGAGAGTTTTGTCTTTCTACATGAAAATCTGATTCTGCTTGAAAATGTCATGCTGTTTCAGCTGAATTACTCCATTGAAAACTTGTGTCTGAATTCTGCTCTAGTCCTCCAGGAAAATGCCTGAAATGTGCCACTAATAGCTAAAGAAATGCTGGGGGAAGATGAGATGACTTGCAATTTTGAGGAGTGATGGTACAAGGGCTTGGAGAGATGATGAATCGGTGCACTCCCTCTGCACACTGTAGAGCTCTGCACGTGATCTTTACCTTCCCTCCCTCTTCTCTATGGGCATGAGAAAAATCTGTGCCTGGAATGAAGGAATCCATTCGGCTCCCCACAGCCCCCTCCTGCCTCTCTGTCCCATGCCCACTGTCTTTTCCAGCTAACCAAGCCTGTTTGCATTGCAAAGCTGTTTTATGTAATCTAGCATGAGATGGCAATGGTAATGCTGCACTTGCAGTGATTAAGGGGTCTTACAACTATGTAATAAAATACATGTTTTTATTTATAATTTTGAATTGTGCTCTGTGTAGATCATTAAGTTTTGCATAGGGAAGAAGTCAGAAATTAGAATATATCCCTTTTATGCAACCTGGAATCTGCGTGCATGTACACATGTATCACTCCTTATGAAACAGTTTCAAATTACATGAGCTCATGCATTTTTAAAAACTTTCATGGTACATTAAAAACATGTCGCTGGCATTTCCTAACCTTTGTGGCCCTCTCTACATGACAGGAGTATTTTCAGAACAGTTTTGTGCATTTGATGCAGTAGTATCTAAAAACTCTACCCAGACAAAGGCTCTGTTTTGATAGCTACAGTACAAAACCTTACTAAAATTCACTTGCTGCAGGGAGTGACTAGCCCAAAGAGTTATTGATTGGCCTTTGAACTAGAAATATATATTTTTAATGCTTGTGATCCAAAGTCTGCATTGTAGTATTCAGCAGCTGGTAGAACAAAAACAGATTTTGTATTTCTCATTTTATATGTTCTTAGCCACAGAATTAGGCATTGTCATTTTAGCATGGTACTAATCGTGGTTGTTGATGAAAGCCCACAGGGCAGATTCCTTGGTGCATCTTTTTAAATCTTGAGTCTGGCTGCTTTGTTCAGTTCTCTTTTGTGCTAGAGGTGTCTGCCTGAGCTCGCAAAGGTAGCTATAGCCTATGAACTATTGGATTAATTTCTTTAGATATGAGTTCCAAAACCAACAATACTCCTACATAATGCAGCGCTCTTTTGGAATAGATGTTTTTGATACCACTTTTTCATGCTGAAGTGAAGGCACTTACCTTTTTGTTACTTTTAGAGGATGGATCAGTTTTTACATATTTGCAATCAATATTGTTTCAGTCTTTTACCTACAGCCAAGTTCTTTCAAATGTCCACTGCATACGCTAATGAATCTAAAATATTTTAAATATCTCATCAAGTTTTTTAAGGGGGAACTTTCCAGTTCCAGAAGCATGTACTTGAGATAATGATTTTTTTTCTTTATAGCAACTTGCAAAGGGAGATGGTGGTTTTGAGAACGTGGAGCTTGGTGTAATAGGAAAGAAGAAGAAAATTCCAAGGAGGGTTATTCATTTTGCAAGTGGAGAAACAATGGAAGAATATAGCACAGATGAAGAGGAAGATGAACAAGAGAAAAAAGACCTGTTGCCACCTGTAGATCCTGTAGGTATTTTACTTAGAAATTGCTACTTCTGGTAACTATCCTTATGTTATAGTTTTTGGTGTCACAAATTTGATTTAGTATTCAGTATTAAAGATTCCATTAATTTTTTTGGCTTTAGGGACTCAGAAATCTGTGAGAAGTATTTTTGGGAAGTTTTACCCTAGAGTTCTCCTCCACTAAATAATAATTAGAAGTGGGTTTAATTTCCTCTAGTTTGTCCTTTCCAGCATTGCCCCCTCTAATAATATTTGCTTGGTATCTTCTTGATTTGTACTGTTGTTTAAAAAAAAGTGTGCAGGGAAGATGTTCATTTCCTTATGTTCATTGACAGTGTAGAGTTGAACCTGTAATTTAGGATTCCTATACCAGCAATTTGATATAATTAAAAGAGTACAGAAGGGAAAGAAACATATGACTAGCAGAAATAAAGGCAAACTGGTATAATTCATTATATATTAAAAAAACAAGTTAAAGGACCTACCTAGTCCATGTATGTAATGTTCATCTGTCTTGTAGGCTGAGATGTTTGTTAACTTGTGCATGGAGTTTCCTTTTATTGTCCCAGATTCAAAAGGAGTCTCAACAATTAAAGCCATTGCCAGTAGTGTATGTTGTAGCTGCTAAAATACCTTTTCCTTTTTGTCAATGATTCTGGATGTATACTTGGGGGTAAAATGAAACATATAATCTGTTTTATTCTGTTGGCCTGGCTGACAAACTGTTTTGTGGTGAAAGAGTGATCTCAAAGCTCACAGCTGTGTGTGCCAACACCACCAGCAGCTCCTCACCCTCTGGCAGTCAGTCCCAGAGAAGGTCCACATCCTTCTCTTCATCTCTCTATGTGCCCAGTCTCATGTTTCTTTTATGACAATGCCAGAAACTGGTATCCCAACCTCCTTTTCTCTAACCTCCTATAACAATTCTTACCCCAATAAATTTGGTCTGCAGTCCTATTCCCTGCCTGCTGATGGGGCTCCCTTCCTGGCCCTCTCTGGGCTTAGGTGCCTGTACCAAGATCAAGACTCCAAAAATTGACTGGCTCCTTCCTGGTGTGCTGGAGTGCAGTCAGGCAGCGAGGAGTTGTGGCTTTGTGCAGCAGCTAGTCCTGTCTGGTTGCACACTGGAGGCACTTGCTGGTGTAGAGCTGCTTGTTCCCACATTTCAGAGAAGAGTCCTTGCATGCACAGAAACCAGTGCACTGCTTTCTACTTGACAGTGCTGTTGAAATTACTTCTGCATCATCGTTTGGCAATTCGTAATTAAGCAATGTTGTGGTTGAAGATTTCTATTTACTCTACAGTAGTAGGCCCTGTATTTATTTGTATGTATCCATCCTGGGAGAACTTGGCTTTGTTGAAGGAACTGAAGAGTTTGATTTTCTGTTCCTACTCTTCTGAAGAACTGCTGAACTCTAAGAGGTTTGCTTTGGGAAGGACTATCAATCAATACAGCTTTTCCTCTTAGTAAAATGAATTTGTCTTGAAGGAAAAAAAAGGGGGGGTCAAGAACTAATCTGCAGTGAGACTATAGGAATTTAGCTGGGATTGGGGTTCCTAGTGATTCACAAGGAAATGTGTTGCGTTACATCTTGTATGGATTGATGGCAGCACTCTCATTCTTATTAGGCAGTTCTTGCATACAACAAAAAGTAACATTAGCCTGAGAGTAGGTAGGATATCATCAGTATAACATACATTAAGTTCATAGTTTGAAAAGAAACGTATTATAGTCACAAACAATGAGTAAGATGTTAAGCTGCCTTGCTGGGTGCTGGGATTTTTTTCCTCCTTAAGGAAATGCAAGAACTGTGAAACTTAGTGAATGTTATGGTAAAGTTCACATATCTTCAGTGTCAGATATCCATGGATGTCTAAGAGATTTCTTTTCCCAATTATAATGAACAGGGGACCAGATGTGTATAATTTTTTTTGTGCCATTTCCTCACAGTAGAAGAGTTCTGCTGTGGTGCAGTAATGGAAGGAGCACAAGCTCTGGTGTACATGTTGTGAGGGCAGAGAAGTGCATGCTGCTGTGCTTAACTAAAGAGCCCTCAAGTGTGCACAACAGCCAGGAATGCTGTGTGATTATTCCCCTGCTTCCCTAAGACAGATTTTTTTTCCTGAGTACCAAAAAGTAAATTGTATGGCTCTATTCTCTTCTTATAGTTTATTAAATCCTTAATTTTTATTACACTTTTTAATAAAAGGACAGCCCCCCCCCCCCAAACCAGAATAGTTGATTGTGGAGCACAGTGTGCTTTACTATGTATTGCTTTTTACCTTGACAGAATTAATTTGATTAGAGCAGGAGTCACCAAAAAGTGAGGTTCACTTTATCTGCTGCATGCTTCATGTATCCCAGCTGAGCCAGATAATCAAAGAAATGTTAGTCCAAGCTGAGCTTTGATGTTTTAGCCAACAGCTGCTTTAAAAATGTTTTTTATGTAGGATCTCTATAAAAGCAATTAAATAGTCTGTTTGCCAAGATCAGCATGTCTAAAACTTGTTATCTCCATTGGGATACAAAAAAAGTATGTTGCAGGTAATAGCTGTTTCTGGTCCAGTTTATTTTGAAAAAAAGCATATTTAATGTTTTGAATAGAAATTTTGCATCATGAAATTTCAAAGCTCGGCTGGTATGGGCATCCTGGAAACTTTTGAATGAGTTCAAGGGAAACAAATATTTTACTGTGTTGTAAAGAAATGTCTTCAGTAAGTACCTTGCTTTGATTGTGCTTAGAGCTAAGCAGGCAATGACAATGTTTGTCTTACTAAGCAAAGTAGTATGTATATATTCTGGTATTTGGATAACCAAAGCACCAGGTGTGGTTGACTGCTACCACTCAAAGGAAAAAAGAAACAAACCCCAAAAAACAAAAAACCAAACCAAAACTACAACAACACAACAAAACACTAAAAACCCCAAACAAAACACTAAACATTCTCAAAAAGAACTGGGTTTTAAATATTGCTTTGAAACAACTTCTGGTATTTCTGTAGACCAGCATTCAGTTCATTAACATTGTTGGACTGAAGTGTCCATTCTATTGTGTTTTGGTTTCATGAATCCAGAACACAGGGTCTTCTTATTTTTCAGATAAGATCATTCAGTATTATCCAAATGTTCTTAAATTGAAATGCTTTAATAGAAGAAATATTTTAATTTTAATTGAGTCTTCTGTCAAAAATTTAGATGTTTGCACGTTATATGTTGCTATAGTTGATTAATGGGGGTGATCACATCCCTAAAATGGGAGCTCTGCCCTCCTTTACATAGTAGGAATTTGCCCCTCCGTTGTCCCCCTCCATGTGGCCCCCGAGCCCCACAGAGAGACATGCAGAGACCACCGGAGAGGAAGCAGAGAGTTTATTACGTGAGTAGAGCTATTTATAACCTTTCAGAGAATCCTAATGGGTCCAATAAGAAGCTAGGGATAACAGCCAATAAGGAAAGGGTTAACTAAGGGCCAATAGAAAACTTAAACAGACTTTTACCAAGGCCACATTCTTTCAGTCTTGGCAGGAGATAGGAACTTTCTCAAAGAATTTTGGGAAGAAGAAGCAGTGACTCAGGGAAAAAAAAAACACAAACTCCATTTTACACAATAGTAAAAGCTTCAGTTTTTAAGGCATTTTTGCTAGCCTCTTCGCACTTCTTACAAGACTCTTTCCATTTCTGATATTGTTTGTTCACTGACACAATATATAAATTTCCTTTTGCTTTTATCTACTACAGTTTATTCTGTATTGGTTAATTTTCTCTAACCTGTTCTCAAAGATAATCATTCTGTTTATCCCTGGAGAGACACTTGCTATAAACTCTTTGTTACATTCACTTATTATGTGAGCAGGCAGAATGTGGACTGTAAGCCTTTACAAAGGAACTGTAAGCAAAATTTCTGTTGGTGAGATAACCTTAGAATTCATCCTGAGCATGTGTTTGCAACAAAGCTCCCAGAGAGATTTAATTTTATTAATCTTCAATGCTCAGAAAGATTGAAACACATCCTTACAGGAAGGTTATCTTGATATCCTGTAGTTAAAAGGGCCTTAACTTTAAATAGCAAGAAGTCCTCTCTTGAAGACCATTGAACTCTATTTTTCTCTTAAGAATTTGGGATGAAGGGGATAAATAGTCACTGACCAAGCAATAACTACTCATGATATGGTAGAAGCTCTTGATGGAGGATGGCATGTGTGTTCCTGATCTTGTTTTCACTGGCTTGTCTTAGATGCTACAGTTTTACATGGTACATACACTGAAGGACCTATTAGAGCAACAAACAGTCAATACTTTAACTGAAAATGTATCTTGATGTAGTAAACAAGGGAGAAGTATCTATTTGGTGGTGCATATTAACTATCAGATATAGGATTTGGTTTTTCTTAAATCAGGAATTTATTTTTTTTTCTCATTTTGCCATTTTCTCTGACAAAGAGAAATGCTATGCAGTTTGGAAAGTTTATACGTTATTAGGGACTGAAGTCTGCCAAAAATAAATATAGATGTGGATTTTTTAGAAACACTATACACTCAGAAGTTAAAGGAAGTGTGTGGCCTCTCTGCAGTAGCCCCATACTAAGAAACAACATCATGTTCTGTTGTTGAACAAGAGGCCCCTTGGTTTTACCAATGATTGATTTCATTACGTTCATTCCTATTTAAATTAAAATTGTGTGTTAAGATTGTGCTAATTTAAAGGTAAACCAGCAGGGGCACTCAACCAAACCAAAGAGAGATTACAAGTCAGAGTTACATTTTACTAAAAAGATTTCAATAAAAACAGTGATACAGATTAAAATTGGTTTTAACCCACTAATAAAAGAGTATAACCCAGCATCCAGGGCTCAAACAGAATAGTATTTGTTCGCCCCTGTGCTGAGCACCGCGTGGTCCCCCCTGAGTGCAGAGTAAAAGGAAAGAAAAACCTGTTGGTGAGGATGATGAACACAGTCTTGTTGAAGTTCTGGTCCTCCTCTAGCTCGGGTGAGTGGTACCAGAAGTCCCCAAACCCAAAGATTATATATGCTCAGGTTCAGGTGGGAACACCCAGTACCTCCCCCAGGGCAAAGCATTTCACAGTGGGTGATTTAACTCTGTCAGTCATGGGATATTTTTGGAATCTTTACTGGTCTAGGTCGTTGCAGCTGCCTATTGTGCCAGTTCCTAACGGCCCATTAGCAGAGCCCCCTCAGGTTGGGTGTGAAGGTGCTAATGCCTCCCCGGAGGGGAGTTACCACAGCTGAGTCACTGGTGTGAAGACAGAAACATTCCCGTGCCTTGCAGGGTCCTTTAACACCCAGCTTGTAGCCTGAGGTGTCAGCTGTGCCCTGGGCAGCTGCTGCGAACAATCCGTTAGTAACAGTCCATCAGAAATTACACAAAGGGTGTAGGATACACAGTTTTGGTTATACACACACACTGATAAACGGGTCCCAGCCCCTGTAACTAGGACAAAGATTTTTTGTAATTTAAAAATCAGTTGTCATAACCATTGTGTTTTCCATTGTAAAGAACAAAATAAAGTCAGGGTAGCTGAATAATATGATTAAGCATTGTAGAAATGTATACTGAAGAGACTGATGGCGGGAGAAATACTGTTCCCTTACAGTAAACCAGTGTACTATGTTTCATACTGCTGCCCCTTGTTTCCAGTCAAGAAACACAGTATCACTGTGTCCTTGAGTTGATTAAAGGCTAAATGTGAAGGCTTCTCTGACTGGCCAAAGAAGGTTGACATACAGTATCTGAGTATGTGATTCTGCAGGTCTGTAGGACCTGATTTGGGTATGGTTTTCCAGTTTCCAGCTCAGTGCATTAAAGCTACTTCACACACTAGGATTAGTTTGTACTGAGCCATTTCTTAACAGCCCTCTTCATACCACTCGAGTGGTTCTGGTTTCTCCAGTTCTCGCCTCAGATTTGCCATTTCTGCTTTGATCTCTGAGGTGCTCTGGGAAGCCCCCCAACTTTACCTTGAGGAGGTAAGTGGGGGATGAGTAGGAAAAGATGATTCCTTGAGTGCTTTCCCTTGTTCGTGGTCATTGCTAGTGGATTACTCTCCAAGCCACCTCCTTTCTGCTGTTGAGTTTCTGTGAGGTAGCTGCTCTGATGGTTTTATGTTGCCTTTTGAGACACTGGAAAGAAATCCCCTTTTAAACTGAGGAGACTGGCAAAGCCTTGCTTGAGAGGGGTGAAGAAGTGGGGGGTGAAGAAGTGTCTGAAAGCAGAGGTTCCCATAAAGCTGAACTGAGAAGTGCTTCTGATGCACCAAACTGATTTTGAACTGTGGTGGGAGAAGAGTATATATAGAATATATAGAGACAGAATCTCTGTGTCTGCTGAGCCTCAGATGTTCCTTACATTTGTGTCACCACAAACTTGTTAGAATGTTCTGGGTCTGAGTTACTTCTGTCACATCGAAGTTCAGCATGTCTTTTCATACTTAAATGTTACGAGGGTTCCTGTAGCTTCTTTCTTACAGTGCACAGCAGGCCCTTGTTGTCCTACACACTGTGTGAATGCTTTTTAACCCTCTCACCTCATCATGAAGGATTGTACGGAGCCCTGTCAATGCCATTATTTGCACCTGTGGCAACAAGCTTTTCCAGCACTTTTTTTGACTTCTTCAACTGAACAAACTCCTCGTTAGCCTGTTTGCCAACTGAGCACATAATCAACAAGCTGGAGGTGCTTTTGTGCGAGCAGGATAGCAGCTGGTTTTGCTTACACTTTTACCTTGGCAGGACATTTTCCATACCCGCTGCCAAAAATATATAGCATCTGGCTTTTTTTCAACTTGCCCAACTCGAGTTTCTTTCTTGACAGACAATTTGCTCCTGCACTGATTTGTAGAGTCTATGCTAGGAAAGCATGGAAGTCTAGTAGCTTGTATCCATGCATACTGAGGCTATATCAGCTAGTCTTTGTTGCTATTATTTACAATAGTATTGGTTGTCCTGTACAGATGTCTATTCAATAAGATCAAAGAAAAAAAGTTACTATCAAACAGTTCTTAGCAAGAAGTTCTAAATACTTAGGTAACTGACTAGAGCAAATGTGTTTTATCAAATAAAAGCTGACACTTTTAATTGTTACTTTCCACAAGAAAAGTACTTCTACAGAGATCTTTTCTGGGGGGGAAATACTTAACAAAGAGCTCACCTGAATACAACAGCATGTTAACTATAAACATGTTTTAGTTCGCAATGAAATTTGAGTTTGTCTTTTCACAAAAGTAAAAGCCTACAGTGTTTTCCCTGTTAGCTTGGAATCTGCTTTTCCCATTTTCCTTTTTATTACATGGTTTGTTGGTTTTTTTTTTGTTTTTTTTTTTAAAGAGATACAGCCTCTTTGTTTATTGAAAAGCATAGTCTGTGTATGCCCGTTATTTTAAAATGAATTTAATTTCTAAATTTTCTTTAAATTACTATGTGTAAATATATCAGTTTGTCTGGAGGCTGCAATATTTTCTTTGGTGGCTGTGAATACACTATAGTCATGCAAAGGGCAATTCTCCCTTTTTGTCTTCCTGGCCTGCCCTTTCTTAAGAGTCTGTGTTCTGCCACTGGAGCACTCCAGTCCATCCACTGTATCTCTGGGATCCAAACAAAATCCCACCCCTGCAGCTGCACACAGAACCCTAATTCCTCATGTTTACCTCCCGTGTTGTGTGCCTTAGTGTGCCTTGGGCACTTTGGAGAGACTTCCTCATGTACATGCAAATTCTTGAGGTGTCCCCACTTGAGCCCTGTTTTATGCATTTTGTGTTCCTCCTTGTTCACATCACCCCAGACACTTGGTTTTTCAGCCTGTCCATCGCTCCCACAGAGCTCTAGTGACTCTCCCTCCATCCCAGCTCCTGGTTTTGTTTTTCAGGTGCAATTTCAATGAAAAATTTCTGTCTGGTTGTAAAATTTGGAAGCAGCCTGTTGGTCAGAGGTTTGAAGGTTTCATTTGGTTTTAAACAGTCTTTTGCTGTTCACTCATTATCCTAATGAGGGACTACTTGTTTATCTCACTTCACTTCATGGCCTGATGGAATTCAGAACATTATGGAAAGCTCTTTCTAGTTATAGGGATTGAGTTGAATGCTTGTCATTTCCCATCTTGGAGTGGGAAACAGAAACCAGAGGTAAACCATGTTGTATTTAGATCTTGTGGTGATACTTTGCTTCGTTTTTCTGATCTAGACTTATTTTAAAGAAAAAATAGGGTGCCAGCTGGCAAATGGGAAACACTGCAGATCTTTCTGCTCAAACTGTTGGAGCTTTTGCATGTTATTTTGTGCCATGTTCATACAGCTATTCACACTACTCTTATTCCTACAGACAACACTCACATGGGGACCCTACTTGTGGTTTCACATGCTGCGAGTTGCAACATCAACCTTATCAGGTATTGCTTTATTTACTGGTAAACCAGTAATGGAATATTGAAAGTCACAAAGTTACCTTGACATACTGTAAACCAGATTTGGGCTTTGCTTACTGTTTTTTCAAAAGTATGAATCAAATTGTATTTAATCTGTGGAGACGTACTCTTTTGGCTGAAGCACTTTTTTTATTTTTGACTTTCAATCAACAACTTCTGTATGGAAGACTGAACAGAAATTACCCTTCTGATCAACACTTTCTCCCTTTTTCTTCATATGCTGGTTTTGGCAAGGGAGTATATCAGCTTTCTATTAGGTTTCGTATGGAACCATTTTGTGTGATGTTACCTGAAAAGGATGCTGCCTAGAATAACTACACTGACAGTTTCTGAAGAAGACAACTAGAAATGATCCAAAGAACACATCTAGTCATGTGCTGTACAACAAACGTCTGAGGTTACAAAATAAACAAGACTATTGTCAAGGGTCTTAAAGTCACTCCTTAGAAATTTATTTGACTTGTGGACCTCATAAAAGTT
This sequence comes from Grallaria varia, assembly GCA_013396735.1. Classification (NCBI taxonomy): domain Eukaryota; kingdom Metazoa; phylum Chordata; class Aves; order Passeriformes; family Formicariidae; genus Grallaria; species Grallaria varia. The sequence continues at coordinate 208,692 of VWZG01006968.1, forward strand.
TGCCAAATTTTAAAAATGCTTGTCCTTATCTGTGTTCTTTCCAAGATGTAAAGTATCTTTATTGGAGATTTTTGACAAATATTATGTAGTTTCTGTCAATGTACACCTAATTTTGAATATTTCTAAAAACTATTGGCAGTCTGTTTTTAATGATTAACCTATCCTTATTTTGGGAAACTATTTTTCTCTAATGTACAGTGTAATTCTGTTCCTTGATGCATCTGTTCTTCGTACATCGAGGTAGATACTGCTTTCCTTTTTTCAGAAGTATTTCATGAATTTGAAGCTTAGTACCTTCTTCTTCCTGCTTCAGTTTTGGCTCTTACATTTGTAATATGAACTGGTCTTTTGCACAAAGCTCAGGATGCCAGGATATGTATAAAATTAGTTATTGTGAATATTCATCGAAGAAGTCAGTAGCTAACTTCTAACTTTTCCCCTGATGATTAACTCATTTGCATCCTTGGGTCACATTTACAGTTTGAAGTGCAGCACATTTGACTTCCTGCTTGCCTTTACTAAAGAACCAGTGCTGTAGTCATCACCATGATAAAGGGACTGAGACTGACAAGTGCTCCCTATTCCATACTTCTGACTAGTACTTACTGGTTCTACTGCTTTAACACAGTAGTGCTCTACAGCTTGAAAGTTGAGACAGCTGAAACCTAAATATTGTATTAATCCACTAGTATGCAACACAGAACATTGTTAAAACTGACTGGAAGTATGTTCATATCAATAAATGTCCAGTTTGCTAGTACCATTAGACTGAACTGCCAGTGCTGTGGATACCCATGTATTTTTGTCAAACTTTAATTTTCAATTAAAGGGCTTATCCTTTAACTGATTCTTAGCAAAATGAACTTAGATCCAAAGCTGAAACTAGCAGAATTCAAACAGTACCACCATTTAGTTTTTCACTGAATTCCATGTTCTTCTCCTTTTGTTCATTCTCTGTCTTAACAATTATTAGCATATTCAGCTAGTAATTACCTATAAAGTAGATTAGCCTTGCAGATTTTGGTTTTATCTTTTGAATGAAGTAGGACTATGGAAAACCATTCAGGAAAATTTGTGATACTTTAAAAAATAAAACCATGCCTAAGAATTTTCTTCTTGATACTAATCACATGTAAACATCTCTTTTAGTGTGTGATTTCCTTGGGGAAAAGATTGCATCTGTTCTGGGGATAAGCACACCAAAATACCAGTATGCCATTGATGAGTATTACAGAATGAAGAGAGAGGTATGTGTGTGAGATGGTTCTTGCACTCCTTTTCTCCCAACTTGCCTTCCCTGGTATTTTAAAAAATAGTATTTGTATTCCAGCATTTAAATGAAGTTTTAGACCCCAAATTTCAGCTTGCCTTCAGTTTTCATTTGATGCATGATTAATGCTTGTCTATCTATCAGCCTTTTCTCTCCAGCTCATCAGTCTTAGGCAGCTGGGTCCTGACTGCTGCTCTGGTTCTCTTGTACAATGCAGTTTCATGTCAACAGTGTGAGAAAGTTGGATGGACAGTTTTGCTGAACACTGTAAAGAGGCAGCTGCTAGCAATATACTTTTCAGCTCTAAAACTTGTTCAACACAGTGTCAAGGGTAAATTGAACATGATATTACAACCATAACTGGACATGACTGATAGGCAGCCAGTGCTTTAGGTTAAAAAAATCCAAACCTTTCATAATCTTCATTTGAAAGACACGGAAAACATATTTAGAGCTTTATTACTTATTTTTGATAGCTCTTTATTATTGAGAATTGAAAAAACTTTAGAGAAGGTAGACTTACCACTTGGTATTTGTGTTTGTTTAACATGGTTTAATCCTTCACTTTTGGCGTCTTGTTTTTTTTCCCCACCTCATCTTATGATCAACTAATGACTGCTTTCTAGTGGAACAAATGTCCTTGCCTTGTAAAAGGAACTGGTATGATCTTATGGAAAGACTTCAAGTTAATGTAAGCAAGTGGTAAATAATAAATAGTAGCATATGAATCTGGTTATCTCTTTTTAGGAGGAAGAGGAGGAACAGGAAAACAAGATGTCAGAAGAAGCAGAAAGACAGCATCAAGAACAACAGAACAAGAAACAAGCTGAAGCTCCTGTCCAGACAGACCAGCCTGAAGCAACAGCATGCTCTTCATTTGTGAATGTAAACTTTGAAAATGAGGGAGATTGCCCATCTCTTGGGAAAAATAAACAAGATGTAGTTCCTGTCCCTTCTTAAGTGTAAAGCTCTGTATAATGTAGGAAATAAGAACTGTCGGGTGGCACAATCTGGCTATAAACAGGAAAAATAGGATTATACTTGTTCAGTGAAATATAACTCCTACCATTCTTATTGATCAGGAGAGAGCTATGTGATGTCTGTTCAGTCTGTCTGCCTAATAAAGGCTGAGGCATTCTGCCAAATTGGCACTTCAGTTAAAATGAAAATTGCACTACAAACATTTGGTCTAAAATCGAATGTGCAAGCTAATTTCTGTGTAAAGCAAGTTAAAATGTCTTTTCTTTGAATTGCTGTGTCTCTAACACCTCTGGATTGCAGAGGCAGTGCTGTTTCCTACTCCTAAATACCTGTTTCTGATTTGCAGTCTGCAACTCGGCTCTCTATGAATAGATTAATAGGAATTAATATACTGTAACTCACAAGTCATTATAATAAGAATCTGACTTCCCCTATTTATTGTTGCTATTGTATGCATGTACTTTTTTTCTGTTGTTAACACAAGAGAAAATGTTAGATTTAATGTTAATTAGATTTAAGGGTCCATTTACTTTTTTATTTAAAAAAAAAATTTCCAAGGGGCTATAAACACTCTTAAGAACTTTGTAACAAGTACCAGCACTCCTGTAAGCCAGTAGTGCTCAGCTGCTCCATTCAGTGCTGTAGCAAAGTACAGAACTAGCATCAGTGTAAGATGCTCTCACTACAAGTCCAAGAATTAAGAGACCCACATGCTTGAGTGCATGCTCTCAGTGGTCCTGGGAAAGAACCTGAAGTCTTGCTAAATTACATTGAGTGCACTGGACACTCTGTATGGTACCAATCTAGAACTATGAAAACTTTTTTGGACATAGGTTGCCCAAGTCCGTGAACTGGAGTCACCTAAACAAATTGCGTTTGATGTTAAATTACCAGTAAGGGATGTGCCTTTGCAGACAGTTTTCACCCCATTAACTAAAAACCACAAAACAAACCTGTGGCTCTTTCCTTCTCTTAAATAAACACAATATGTTCCGGTGCAACAGTAATTTTTAGTGAAATACAGGTGGCTCCAGAGCAAATACTGATCAAGGCTCTTTTACTGGAATGACTATTGTTGTACCTGTACCTTGTAAAAGCTGAATGGTTTACTTTGCAACAATCAGATGTCAGTGCCCCAGTCATTTTCTATGGTGAACTGTTGCAGGTAAAGGAGCAGAGAACCTGCACTAGGTACCATGTAAAACATTACTTCTGTCCTTGAGATTTCTAAAACAATTTTTAAAATAGTCTACAGTGAAATTTTGTGTTGGGTGTCATCATCAATGTCCCTGGCCTTGCTCCCACCATCAGCTAAGGAGCCTGATGTAACACCAAAGGTCAGGTAACCCAGCTCTCAGTTCCCAGAGTTATGTATTTCAGACAACCCTCTGCCTGAACTAGTGTCCTGTACAGCACAAACTCTTCCCCTCATCTCTCTGTAGCATTCCATCAGTTTAAAAAATCTGAGGAGAAAAACTCAATCATCAGCTCTGTCTGTTCTGATACTCTACTGCCTCTTTTTCAACTGTTGGACAGAGTGTGCTGACCACAGTTTAAAATCATTCCTTAGCCCTAAACATCTGCAAGGGAGAGCTTGGTTCAACACCTGGGGAATACACAGAAGACCAGCTTGGTGGGAGTTCTTACACTGTCAGAGGCAGAAAGCCTCACATTGCCTGAGTAACACCTTGACAGCTGAAGGATGCTTTGCTTTTTTCCAAGAAATTAATGTCAGTTCTGTTTTTTACCTTCTCTTCCTACTATATTTGTTGCATCAGAAATGCTCTCACTGCCTTGGGTTTAAACTTCTTTGTATAAGAGACTCTATTACTCACTGTGCCTTAACTTAATCCTTCCTTCAGTTTTTTGCAAACTGTGAAAGTGGCTACTTTCATATTGTTTTAATTTTTCTGTAAATGCATTAATTGGTTATTTTGTATTTAATATAATTTTTGAACTGGAAGTCTGTTATGGCTTTTCTTTTAAAACTGTGTGGTCTTTGAAATTTCATGCCTGTACATAGATGCATGTACCTGTTCACTGTTGTCATCGTCACTAAGTCACACATCCTGGTTGAATACTCAGGCACCTGAATTCAAAGTATCATTCTACTGCCACCCCTTCCTTAGTCTCATGTAGTACTCATGTGTTCAGCACTACCTCAAACTAATAAATAATGCAGGATTGCAAACACGTCTGGCCTGGAGCTATTGTAATTCTATCTGAAAGCTGAAAACATTTCTACAGCTTTCTTAAAGAGTTTCAGTTTTAACTACTGCTGCAGCTCACCTGTACAATTAAGTTAGATTACATGAAATACTTGCAGTGGAGGTTAAATTGGTGAAAGCCTCTATACAGGTGCTTGGATTAGTTTTAACTAAACCTAAAGCTAATGCAGCTCTATTTCTGTTAATGAACTTCTTAAAAGTCAGTTATCTATTCAGTCAGTTCAATGAATCCTTTCTGTTAAGACACTTAAAGCTGGACATGTATAGAATAAAAGGGCCTAAATTCTTTATCTGTTACTGAAGACTGCCTTCACAGAGTACTCAGCAGTGCCACCATTAGAGGAGGCCACAGAGAATGTAGCAGGGGGCTTGGGATGGCCAAGTGGATACAGGCCAGTGCTGAAGACACCAAGAATGACATCCTTACTTTCAGGGTAAATTCACACTTAGAATAGGGCATTTAAATAAATGGGGCTTGGCACACATGAAAAAAAAATATTTATTGAAAAAAAAAATATTTTTGCCTCAAACAACACTTGCGCTTTTTTTGTTTCAGAAATTAGTTCTGTCATTTCTGTATGTGTATTCTCTATCATATGTGGGGGCAAAGGGTGAAGGGGAGGGAAGTAAAATGGAAGAGGAATTGATTCAGATAACGAATGTTTCCAGCTCCCAACAGTTGGCGCACAAGATTGAGATATCTCTATGGATACAGTCTGCTCCAGTTTGAAGTCACGTATCATCAACATCAGCAGTGTTGTCATTATCACTTGCCACAAGGACCTCTCTGTTCTCGTATGTCCAGAACCCATTCAGGTCAATTAGAATGCTGGTAACAGTGTCTCCTTGACTGCTATTGATCAAGTCTTGAAGGGAGATCTTGTAAGGGTCCTTAGGCTTCACCATATCAAAGATTTCATCCTAAGAAAGAAAAGTCAAAATTGGGAGGGAAAAAACCCCACACATTAACAAGCAGAATAATGGCTATTTCATACCATCTGATCTTTGGGTAACTAGTGCCACCCACACGAATTCACAAAAAAGCAGCTATTAAGTCCCTAAGCATTTAATATACAAAGCACACTAACTGGGTACAGCTAGGAGCAGTGTGCTCAGCTCCTCTCTCTCACATAATGGTTTTCTTTTCTGCGGAGGCTTTGGCCTCATAGTGGCAGTATGAAACTCAGTTTACTTGTATAAGCTAAGTTTTGTAGAAGTTCTTGTACTTTTAAGTATTAAAACTGCTAAATATAAAGTAGACAGTAATAAAGACAGTTTTATAGACTGTTTTCTAAGTCACCACTCTGCCCCCCACCCCTCAAGGGATGATCCTGAACTGTGAAATGGACTTACCAAGTGCCTTCAAATATAAGAAACAGCAACATGTATTCAACAGGTATTTTGTCTATTTACTAAGGAAACTACTAGAACCTACCAGGTATCTTACAGAGCAACAACTGAATAGAAAGACATTTTCAAACCTATGAGTAGGACAAGTCAGCTCATATCTACTACTCTGCATGTAATTATAGAACAACCTAGAAACTACAATGTAATTAAACTATAAAATGCTTATTCAAAGATTTAATGTAGTACTCTATCCAGAAAAGCTGACCTTGACATCCTGAAAAGAAACAGGTTCTTGTCCATGGATTTTCATTTGTTCCTGAATTGCCTAGAAAAAAAGAAGTTAGGAATGGCTAGTGCAGTATTATACTGACATGTATGAAAATTTTTAATGTTTCTGCATCTTAAGCTGTATTGCCATATAACAAAGCATTCATGGTACAGCCTGCTACCATTTTTCTTCTACATGTAAGACGAGTGAGTTAAGGCATTATCAATGATACACATCTCTAGGCTCACACTTCTTAATCAGTATGATAAGAATTCCACTTTCATTATGACCAACATTTGAGCACTCTGCAAATGGGATATACAGGCACTTGAATAGTACCCCTCAACAGTTAAAACTTAAGATACACCCTAACCAGAAGGTTACATTTTCTGAGACACTATGAAACACAAGCTAGGGAAAGAGAAAAGACCAATCAGCAGAAAGACAAATTATTTTAATGTGATACTACTTAAACACCTGTATCACCAAACCTATGCCTGCAAGTAACAATTATAAACAAGTGTTTCACTAGCACAAGCTGCACAGCCTTGTCAGCACAGCTGTATCAGCATAGCCTCTGTAGGTGCAGATCTATTCACACAACCATAGCAGGAAAGCAACTATTCAAAGTCAAAAGAAACTGTTCTGATTTCAAGAAAAACTTACATACAACATTCCATGTCCAAAAGTTGAAAGGAAGGACACATTTTGGAGTATGATCAAGCATGGAAAATGGGAACACACTGACTACCCATAGAGGCTCTGGAGTCTCCCTCCTTGGAGAGATCCAAAACTTGCCTGGACAACTGAGCAACTGGACTAGTCATGAAGCTGGCCCTGCTCTGAGCAGACAGTTGGAGCAAGTGACCCCCAAAGGTCCAATCCACCTAATTTATTTGGTGATTCCAAGGCACTAAAAGAAAAAAAAAAGTTGGATTTGGTTTTTCCTTTTTTGGTTTGCTTGTTTTATTTCGGTTTGTTGGGTTTTTTTGGGTGGGACTGGGGTGGGTGATGCTTGCTTGTTAAACAAAATAAAACTTCCCACTGAAATTTATTTAAAATCTTTCCTGGAAGCAACAGGTAAAAATGCAGACCATGAAAAATGCAAGAAGCTTTTTGCAAGCAACACAGTGAGTGAAAAATCCCACAGCTGTCCTGGCCCATCACTGCATTTCATTATTTTAATTTCTTCTACTGAATTTTAGGATTACAGTAGAAATTAAAACCACGGGCAATAACCAATTAGAACCATCATAAGAAATTTTAATAGGTAATTATTATGTAATTTTAGGACAATTTCAATTAAAAAACAACTCAAAATCAATAGAAAGTATTTTTCTAACCAAAATCAAACCAGTTAATTTCAGCTGCAGATTAACTGCTGAAAATACCTTTTGAAAGCTTTCCAATTTTTTTTTTAAATATTTTAAATCTTCTTAGAAGTCATTACTAGCCTCCCTGTGGCTATTGGTAATTTAAAGTGATTTCCTGCAGATCTGCATGCAGAAGCACATAGACTGTAACACTGTAAACACAGAAAATGGCCTACTTGTATAAAGAGACTTACCCTAAAGAAATAATTAAGGGAAAAGACGTTCAGGTGTCCTTTGTTCTCTATATCAAGCAGTTTGAAAATATATTGCAGAGCTGCAGGCTCCTTTCTGTTTTCTAATGCAAGCACAAAGTCCAGGTAGGTTTTATAGTCCTAGAAGTAGATACAATCATGTTTATTACAGTCTTCTTTCTAAATTGATTTTGCAAGCAGGAACTCTATAATTGGCAGCTATTTCATTGTAGGAGACCAGTCTATTTTCTGAAAAAGCCAACATGAAATAGAAAATGGCTGCCACAACTAACGTGAACAAATAAGTTAGGTTTTAATGACTGATGATGATAGGAAATCCTGTCATTTTAGAGGTAAAATGGGATTCCAAACATAAATCCAAATTAAACATGCTACATATACACTTTTAAACAATGTTTAATATATCTTTAGACTGCTGAACATACCCAACTAGTGAAGAAAAACTATATAAAAGATTTTCATTACAAATTACATGCCCAGTGGCAGTAAACCTACTGTTACCCAACAGTGAACTATACGGCCAATTAAGTATGTAACTCTTAGACCAGACTTTGTGGTTTGGCAAATCATGTGTTTGAAAATGATTAGTCAACATTACAAATAAGTATCACACTTTTCATTAATACTGATTCCTGGTCTCCCAATCAAGACCCAGTTATGACAAGGACAGAAATCCTTTGGTCCCATGTATATAACAATCCTGTTCACCTTAACACCAGAGAGTTGTGCTGCCATTCAGAGGGAGCTTGACAGGCTGGAAAAACAGGCTAACAGGAGCCCCATCAAGATCAACAGAGCAACGCAAATGCAAACCCTGTATTTAGGGAGGAATAACCCCATGTACTTGTACAAGCTGGAGGGTGACTAGTCAGAAGGCAGTTTGCAACAGGCCCTTGCAGCAAAGGCTGCTGACAGCATCCTGAGCTGCATCAGGGAAAATTTTTCTGGCAAGTCAAGGAAGGTGATCCTTCTCCTCTACTCAGCACTGCTTAGACTACATCTGAGCACTGGGTCCTGCTTTGGTCTCCCCCGTAAAAGAGAGAGATGAATCTAAAAGTGCAGCTAAGAGATCCCTAATGACCTCAATGATTATGTGATCCTGCAAAAGAACTGCTAAGGTGGCAGAAGAGCTGTATAGTGAATTTGTAATTTATCACTTCACACATGAGTCATCTGAATGCAAACAAAAATAGTAGCTGAACATTAAGGAAAGCTTTAAAAAATATAGATAAGATGATGTTATTTTTACTTCAAATTAGTTAGAATTCTAATTTTTCATAGCTATGGAAGCTTACAATTAAAAACACTTGTCTTCATGAAGAAGTGGACAGGTTAGCTAACTTGCACTAATCTCAATCAAAGTCACTTGTCTTTGGTTCTTTTAAAGAATTGCTACATCTATACATTTTTTCAACATGCACTTTTGTTATCGAATCTACACAAGGCTTTATCCTATGATGTCTGGATGCTGTATCATCCCTGCTTTTTGAAACGAGCAACTTGTCTTGAAGCCACACTGCAATCACCTTGCTGTTAAGAAAATTAATTTTCTAGTATGCTGCATGGTCATTTGTGTGCACAGTTTTAAGCAAAAGCTACTTTACCTCAAGCTACTCTTTATTTTAAAGATACTGATTTTTAGACATTTGCTGACTCAATAAGCCAAAGCTTTTGTGTTGGGAACAAAGTGAAAATATGTGATTACCATTTCACCATCATAGGTTAAGCATTCCTGAAAGACACGATCCAAAAATATATTGGTCAGAGTCCCTGTTCCATACCGGGACAGTTCTTCTTTGCTGAGCATGCCATTGTGATCTTTATCAAGGTTTAAGTACTGACCTAGGGAGGAGACACAGAGACCAAACCATAATATACCTCTATCAGCAAAGAACTGTTTCAACAGGGAAAGAAAAGTTAGCATTTCAACGTTTACTTTGTTTCCATGATAAAATTGATGCAGTTAAGTGGGAATATGTTCGATCCACAATAATATTCACAAAGTATCATAAGTGAGCACAGATTATGGAGGGAGAGGAAGTGGGATTCCCATACAAGGTGTTAGTAGTTCAAATCTAACATAATAGCTGTGTATACAGAAAAAGGAGCAGAAGGCTAAGAGCATATTATTTTAAAAAGATGTGCTGTAAACATGAAAAAAGAGCTAAAGATGATGCAAAAGCAGGAATAGAACAGTCCAAAGAGAAGGTTACAGAGGAATCTTTTACCTTGTGCAATGAGCACAAGGTGACAGATTATAAAACCATGATAAAAAGCATTAGTGGAGAACTGAAACTGTAAACAAAGTCAAAGATATACTGAAAGGATGGCTACAGGATTTGAAAAGACAAGTTAGCAGGAGGATTTAATGTGACAAAAACAGAGGAAAAATAACACTAATAACATGAACAGTCATACCAGGCAGAGAGGAGAGAAGAAAAGCATTCACATATAAGGGAACCTACCATAAACTCTTAATGCAGAAGGAGCAGAAAACCAATTTGTTTCCTGACTTTCTTTAGAAAGTTCTTCATCCCTTAACTAAGTGAAACATAAAGTTAGCATTCAGAAATACTAAATTAAAATACAACAGTACATGCTAAGAGATCTTTACCTCCAGTAAATCATCCAGGAAGCTGCAAGCTAAAATATCCTGTATTTTTATCTTCCCTGCAGCAAGAAAAGAAAAATAAAATTTAAGTTGTTCAGCCAACACATCCATTTGACTATTCTTATTTAGGTGATTGTACTTAAGAAAGAAGTATTCTGAGCAGAAAAAAATTACTCTTTAAAAAAACCCAAAAACTAACTTCTAATATCAAGGATAAGGCTCTAATTTAAAAGATAAAACAAAAATACCTTTTACAAGGACTAAAGAAAACTAGTCTGATATCGTCAGGAGTTATCCTGAAGACTTAAGAGCCAGAAAACTATATTAAAAAAAATGTGGGTGTTCAACATCAACTCAAAATGTAAAATAAAAAATGCAAAAAAAACCACCATGTTTAAAACATTTGTTGAAATAATAGAGTCTCTTAAGTGATGTGGTATTTTTACATATTCAGAAACTGCAGATGTGACACAAAGCTAAGGTGGCAGGATGCACATCTGCTGGTGAAACTGACTGGTGCACTGACACCGCGCTTACAGCTGTGCAAAATAACGGCATTATAACTTCCCACACACCCTCTCTATTTATTGGTAATTACCTCTGCCAGAGCTTATTGCCCACACAATTTTGATGTTTTCAAGTGGCACAGCTAGATCTTGAAAAGACATGCAGCTTGTGACTTAAATCAAACGCATACAAAAAACCAAACTGAGCTACATCTGTAAAAACGATTAGCAGCCTTAACTGCAAACCTTTTCTAGTGGGTCTACATGGTGCACAAAAATTTAATCACAGGAGAAGCACAGCACTATAACCATTCTAGAGCATTTCCACAACTCGGGGGGTATTCTGGCAAGCAGTTTTCTATTTACCCTAAACACTGACAGAATTACCTACTGCTAACAGTGCATTATGATGAAAAAATATCTTCTTTATCAGTTTCTATAAGATAACTATAGTACCACAACTGATGGGTATCTCACAGAAATTCATTCCCTGTAAAAGCAGATTATTAGACCAGCAATAAAGACTCATGGTCTTCAGTGGAGATTAACCTTCAAATGCAGAACAAAAGCCTACAAGGACAACTACATGTTACTTTGAAAACACAAGTAGCTTCAGTGGAAACATTTTAAAAGTGAAAATCTCCAGCATATTTAGAATTTTGAGAACATAGACCTACCTGTTCTCAGAGGATCTAGAAAGAAGAAGAACTTTCTAACTGCTGTGCAGACATAGAAGGAGTAAAAAGATTTTTCTAAGCCATCCAGTTGTGGCAAAGTAGGGATCAGCTCCAAAATATAGTTTTCTAAATCCTTCAGAATTAAAAAAGAAAACAAGTTTTAAACACTACTATTGTTGTATGCTCGCCATATTCCACCCTGGCTTTCAAGTACATTTTGTTAAAATTACAGTCTGTAACAATGCAGGAATGAGCATGAAAACAGGCAAAAAATCTTTTGTCTCCAGGCAAGAAATCCCAGATCAAATATATGCACATGATTCCATGACTGAAACAATCTACTAATATAGTAGAATTTAACAAAACATGAAATTTACATGTAAATATAAATGCATTCAACTATACCTTTTTCAAATATCAATGCATAACTCCCAACTGGACTATCCCATTGCTGAATATTCTCTGGTAGTTTTTTTTTTTTTTTTAACTGGAGTGGTAACCAGAACATTTTTTATTTGTTTTGTAATATTAATTCCTGTAAGAACAGGAGAATAATTGACTGAAGAATAATTTGTGATTTTTACTATATCCTACTAAATCTAGTGAAGTGCTAATGACACAAACCCTTAGTATCTAGTCTCTTTCAGGCAATTATCCATGTTAAAAAGCTAGCAGCACTCTCACCACCAAATGTTTAGAACAGGAGTTGTTATTTATCGAAACAAATGTGCCCACCCCAAATCTATGTTATGCTATAAGCTTTTATGAGACGAGAAAAAACATTTGATTCTTTCTGATGCTGTGTCATTTGATTAAAAAGAGATACTAGGTTAATCAAGAATTTACTTACTGATTCTCTGAGGTAGCCTTGTCCTGCCACATCATATAAACTGAGACCTATTCTTGTCTGATGAAGCCATACTGTGAAACAGAAAACAGAATCACAGTGCAAGAAACCTATGGGGCTTTTGAGTTCTCACCAAAATTTGAAGTTATTCTAGAGGCCACAAGGCACAGTTGGATGTTAAGTGCCTCTTCCCATTTCTCAGACTGAAGCGAATCCATGTCATGTACTGCTTAGATACACTGTTTCAGTCTCTAATTCTGTAAGAGACACTGGCAATATATGGTACACTGTGGCCAAATCTGCCTTAATAACTAGATATGAAAAATGGCTGAGCAGACACCACATTTTATTTGGTATATCATAGAACTCAGAATGACTTGCATTGGAAGAGACCTTAAAGATCATCTAGTTCCAACCTTCCCCATACCCCACCATAGACAAAGATGCCACCCACTACATGAGGCTGCTCAATGACCCATCCAGCCTGGCCTTCAACACTTCCACGGATGGTGCATCCAACAACCTCTCTGGACAACCTGTTCCAGTGCCTTACCACCCTCAGAATAAAGAATTTCTTCCTAGCATCTATTCTAAATGCCTCCTCATTTAGTTTAGAACTGCTTCCCCTTGTCCTATCACTATCTGCCCATGTAAGAAGTCGCTCTCCCTCCGTTTTATACACTCCCTTTAAGTACTGAAAGGCCACAATGAGGACTCCCCAGAGCTTCCTCTTCTCCAGGCTGAACCACTCCAACTCTCTCAGCCTGTCATCATAGGAGAGGTTCATGTCTTTCCTGTGCTGACTCCAGGTGGGGTCTCATGAGTCTCAGAGGTGAGGGGGAGGATCCACCTGCTGGCCACACTGCTTTTGATGCAGCCCAGGATGCAGCAGGCCTTCTGGGCTGCAAGCACACATTGTTGGCTATATGGATTCATTCTCTTTCACTGACTTAAGAGACATGTATAGTAGTGCATTTTCAGTGCACTAAACAGCTGTATCATGTTATGTACAGATTGCTACACAATAGCAATTGTATAGCACAAGACACTGCAGCTACAGGCAAAGGTCCTGCCCTCACTTCTAATTTACAAGAAGATAATTAGAACAACACATGTATCTATTTTTGCCACGAGAAGGCACATCAGTTGGACAATCTACAGGACAATGTGCTTGAGGCCACTGTTAAAGCACTAACAGTGATGAAGAATAAGATTAGGCAGAAAAACTATTATTCTCATACTCAATGTTAGATTTAATTCCCATTTTATGAAAACAGTTCACAAGTGCCTCTTACGCAATATGAGCTGTCCTTCATAACATTCATCTCTTCAAGGTGGCCTAAGTGTCACTCAGAAATGGCAGCGGTTATACAGTGAGGCTGTTTCTTCACTGGCTAAGGTAAGTGCATCATAGATCATGATGTGATTTGGTGACAGCGGCAGCTCTTTTTTCTTAAATTAGTTTTTTTGGTTTAGGAAAAAGGTATCACCATAAATACACGAGACTTAAAACTAGGTGAAATAAAACTCTGAAAGAGCCTCTGTTGTGCCCATCAGGGTAGGCCTTCTTGAAATGCATACAAATTTCACAGACTCCTCTCTTGCACACTGTGCACATCTGCACACCACATTTCCTGCTCAACACATCGCTCATCCCTTGCACCAGGAGACTTAAATTAAGCAGGCTGAGCTGCTCCAAGAAAGGTGCCATCCTCCTCTCCCAAAGCCTCTAGCAGATCTAAGAATGAAGTAGCCAGGGCAAAAGACAATGAGACAGCCTTCCTTTTTGCTAGCCAGCCTAATGTTTTTAAACAGGATTAAAAAGCATTTTTCAGCCCAAGTCGTTATTTACAATATAAAAATAGCTGAAAACATAAGGCTACAATGACAAGCAGAGAAATGTTGTGACTTATTTGACAGACACAGTTAGAAAACATAGACAACACCACTCTGTAGAAATAAAAACAAAAACCAAAGCTATCTGCCTGATCACAGTGGTTAGGATCACACTTGCCATGGGACTTTTTTTTTTTTCTCTTCACAGTATTGCCTGAATAAAAGAAATCAGAATGACAAGAAGGAGAGGGATTTCAGAGGTAAGGTAGATTAGCAACTCCTACTACCCAGAAAAAAATCCCAAGCCTCCAGAAAAAGTTAAGGGCTAGATCCTACTGCTGTTGAAGAGAACATCAAATAATTAATAAAGCTGAAAATAGCCTTAAAATAAAACAACTTCTTAACACAGAAGAAGTATCAACTAACCTTTCCGCATGACATAATTGAAAAACTGCATGATAGATATCCTTCCATAAGGATCATTATGGAGTAATTTAGCAAAGATCTTCGCTGTGAAGAACTGCCTGCAAAACGTAAACACAAAGCTACTTCTATGCATCTGGTAACACTGCACTGACAGATCCAGTTTCAGCATTTGAAATTTACAGATACTGAAAATGTTTTAACAACAGAGAATTTGTTAACATTACAGTCATCAAGTGGGATCCTACAAAGTAACAATGGTAAACTCAATAAAAAGCAGCTGCCTTTGCTGCTCATGAGACTCTTTGGTGATGTGGGAGAGCTTTTATTCAATTTAGTTTCTCTTTAGTACAATATGTTGTAGAAGATTGGAAGCTACTAAACAATATGCACATAAATAGAACTGCCAGTTCTGAAAATTAATCTGCTTTTGCCCAAAACTCAGTCACAAAGCTGTGTGCACAACATGTAGGAGCATAAAGGAGGAATATTCACTGTATGCTGTACACAGAACACCTGGTTGGAAATTCTGCATCAGAAGATATTAAGGAAGGCTGGGCAATATCACTGGAAACATGATTTGCAGTTCAAATATAAAATGTACAGTTTACTGATCACTAACATCATAAAAATGCTCATGCTGACAAAAATTTCATCTTCAAAAGGATGCAGCACCGCTTTTGCAGGCATCTCTATCAAAAAGTTCCTTCAGAGATGCAGAGCAATACACATTCACAAGGATGTAAAGCAACTAGTTCATCAGTAACTACATGGACATGATTTTACCTCACAATTAAACTGTTTCCATCTATTTTAGCAACTGAAACTTACAGCAGCACTTAAGTTTCACCAAAGCGAACGTATAGAAGAGAAGAAAGTCTTACTTGCATTTTGGCCCAGCTTTTTCACCAACTTTCAGGAAGTTCTCATAATTGATCATTGCTTCTTCCCCAATCATTGGTGATGTCTGGTGTTTGTCCAGTAGAAACCATAGATTCTTAAAAGATATTTATATTTGGTTTATGTTTCTAGAGATATGACTGTGCTTAAGATAAAGGGTTAAGAAACTCAGCAAAAATGTGGGTTTGATGCAAGGTTCTCTGTTAATCAGTACCCACATCAGTTCAGCCAGAAAAGCAAGAAAGCGCTGCTTCCACTGCCTTAAACTGCTGTTAAACACATGCACTCTCTCTCTCTCACTAGGATTTCTAGAGCCACACACCTTTTGTCCTTGTAGAGCGGTAAAATTAACTAGCTTTGAAGCTTCTCTCGGTGATACGTAAACAGAACTTATTTCATCATCTGGGCCCACCAGGAAAATCATTGCAATGTGCTGGAAACTCAGAAGCCATTAATTTAGTCCTCATATACATCATAACTCTACAGGAAGTTTTACACTGACATTACCAGCCCAAGCGTATGTATATGCAGCACTTCAGCTTTAGCTAGCACTTCACAACCAGTCTGTGTGCCAAATACAAAGCACC
This sequence comes from Grallaria varia, assembly GCA_013396735.1. Lineage (NCBI taxonomy): Eukaryota > Metazoa > Chordata > Aves > Passeriformes > Formicariidae > Grallaria > Grallaria varia. The sequence goes on from VWZG01006968.1 coordinate 224,761, forward strand.
TAACCACAAGATTCTGTGAACAGTTAGGAGATAACCAAAATCCTTTCAGAAGCAATGACAAGACATACAGAAAATATTTTCATACCTGCAGCTCTTCATTATCCAGCAGCTCTCTACTCTTTCTTTGCAGAAAGACAGCTCTAGATTCTTCTCTTAATTTCTGAAGCAAGACTTCATCTTCAGCTGGCAGCTAGAAACATTGTGACATTTTAATTTTCTGCACAGTGGTACCATCCAAAAACTACAAAGCAAGTCCTGAGTCATACACTCTGGTGAAGCTGTTTACATGACAGAAAACAGCCAGTTTACCACTGTTGTATGGTACTTGCTTCTGCTACAGGAATATCACTTCCTACTGACTCAAACCATTTCAATATTGATGTATTTATTTAAAGCAGGACATCTTTAACATGAGAGATGGAGATGTACCTCATACCTGATAATCCACCCAGGAAGCACTTTCCCGTGGTTGCAAGGTATGACGGCTCACACATAAAAGACATTTACCACTGTGTTTTCACTCAGGAGAGAGCAGCACTTTCTATTTTTTGGTAGGCCTGATTCTCAAAAGTGTGCATGTCTGCTAGACTTGTTTTGGCCAACAAATAATATAGAAGAACACCTAGTGTGAAAGTTCTGCCAATACATATGTGCCAAACTGTACAGCACTACTGGAACTTGGAGAGTTGCATAGGTATTCATCAACTGAAACACAGGTACTTGAGACCCTAACTGGCAGAAATGCAAGATCCTAAAGAATATGTGACCATGAGAAGTTAGACAGCAGCTGAGCAGTCAAGTTGACAAGTACTATCAATACCCAGATGTCAAACTTGTGCTACCATCCCAACCTGATTCATCTCACACCTAAGTTGCTGGACCAAGCATTTCTACTGGGTGATGCAAGCAACAGATCTATCTTCAGTCTGCAAGACAATGACCCACCATCTCCATGAAGCAGCATCCCATTGTGTCTAAACAGGAACCAGAAGACACGTATTTATAACACCGGTATGTCGAAATTTAGTTAAAAGTGGAAGTGTCTCTGAAAGAGAAATAGGACTTCCTATCTTTAGCAAACAGCCTGATGAGCAAACTATCTCATGGCCTTTGATGAGACTCAGTAATTATTTAAAACTGTAGAAATTCACAACTGTACAAAACAAAAAATTACAGTAAGCTATTCACACCACTCAGATGTCAAAATACTTTAGCTTCTAAAGCTGCAGGGTTCCTTTGAGCACAACTTTCTTTATAACACAGAACAGCTTCTTGTCAAAGTTCATCTGGATACCACACTTACCCTGTAGTAAAATCGTGGGATGTTCGTATATGACGTATTGCCACTTGTTTCTCCTCCTTTCCATTCCATGTAATATTTCGTGAACAACTCCATTTCTTCATTTTTTAGCTCTTGTTCACTTTTCTTGGCTGATTGACACAGAAAAGAATTTTCGTGCTGTACTTCAGAGTGGTAATGTAACAAGGGGCTTAAAAGACAGTTAATACTGAGGCTTATACAGCTGTGCTGCTTACTAGGATATACATTAGGTAGAAATGAATGGAGCACAAGCCCATTACATAAATTTATAAGAATGTGCCGCATATATATATTTCGAGAAAGGTATGCAACTGCAGCAGATACACGGGCTTGCCCGAGACAGCAGCAGGGCTCCTGTTTCACAGTGGCAGCGTTGTTGAAGGTGCTGCTTACTGCGAGCAGCAGCATCGGATGGCCTTTCTTTCTGCCAAGTGGGGATGTCCCAGCACACCCGCACCAGCTCCCTGCGCCAATAAAGCGCCCCCACCAAGGCTGCCGCGGGACATGTGCCGGGCAGGCCGGCCCTGGGCTCCTCACCGCGCCCCTGCTGTCACCGACCCTACAACAAACAGGGGCGTTTGTTCCTCCGCAGCGGGGCCCCGGGACCCGCCCGGCCCGTGCGGACCCCGCACCGGGCGAAATACGGCAGCCCCGGGCAGGCGCTGCCTCCGCAGCCGCGGCCGGCGACGGCACCCGGGGGGCGCTCTCCCGAGGGCGCTCTCCCGTCCGTTCCCGCGTCCCGGGGCACTCACGCGAGCGGCGGGCAGCCAGGCGAGCCCGCAGCCTCCGCTCCCACTCCATGGCCCCGCACCCGCAGGGCGCCACGGGACCAGCCACCCCGCCTCCGCGCGTGCGTGCGTGCGTGCGTGCGTGCTGCCCAGCCCGACGCACCTGCGCGCCTCGGAGCTTCCTGCCCTCAACCAATATGGAGGCACAGCCCCGCCCCTCATGTCCCCCGTCCGCCCCAACGGGGCGCGCCGAGAGATGCGATTGGCTGCGCGCCCTGGCGCGCGCCCCGGCCGCCGCGTGCCCCGTCCCGCCCCGCCGCACGCGCCCGCCGCCCTCAAGTGCCGCGCCGAGTCAGGTGGGCCCGGCCCGGGGGGTGAGGGGCAGCGACAGGGACAAGGAAAAGGGAGACGGAGAGACTTCCTCACGGTCAGCGCTGCCGAGGCCCGCGCCGCTGTGCGCACCGGGAGCTGTAATGTTCGGCGGCGGGGCCGGGCTGGGCGGGGTCCGCGGGTACCGAGTGAGGGACGCGGGGCCTCCCCCTGAGCCGCACCAGCCGCCGGACCTGCCGGTGTTTACCTTTACAACGTAACACGTCCCTGGGATTTTGGTGTAGTTACCGCCCATGGGCGGGCTCTGCCGCTTTGGCAGCGGCGTTACCGAGATTTGGGTCTGGGGGGAAACCAGTGAGACGGAAGTTTGTCATGAGTTGCAAGATGCGAGAGAAGCGATGTAGGAGCTACGTGGTGGGGCTGCCTGAGGGATCTGGGTTGGGATTCCGCTCCTGAAGTCGAGGTACCTTGAGCTTCCTGTTTGCTGGCATGCAGGTGTAAATACAATGGGAAAGCACAGAGCAGGTCATGGTGTCGTGTTGTTATTTTTATTTTCAGGAAATCTGCCTCGACTTGGACGACGGCAGGAAGAAAAAACCCTGTGATTTTTGTGTAGCCGTGTCAGAGTTGCCTTTCTGCTACAACATCTTCTTTGCAGTAACCAACATACAGAAATTACAAGATGCAAACCTGCAAAGCATCTTTTCTAGAAAGATTCCCTCATTTTGGATGAATGTCCTCACAGTCTAAGAGATTGATTTTTGTGAAAAAGTATTTACCGGTGCTTGTTTTTATGAGAGACAGAAAGGACTCCCAGAACAAGCATTTTGAAACAGAATCTTATGTAGCTTGACAGCCTTTGGGCTTTTATTAATAAATATCCCCATACAAGCTATATTTTTCATTTTATACCTGAGAGCTAAGAGTGAGATAATTTCTTCTTGTGATGGCACTCTTTTCTCAAACTAGTCAGCTGGGTTTGCAAGCTTTGCTATGGAAATGTCACATGTTCTGGCCTGTTTCAAGATGCCAACAACTGTTTGCTACCTCTTTCAGCATCCCCAAGAGGGAAAAAATTAACTATTTCAGTTTTGTGACATCTTCCAGCACTGCATTACCAGTGGACCCCAAAAAATCTGATGTCTTACCTACCAAGAAAAGGTCTGAAATTGATTGCGAAGAAGAAAAACGATGGGATGAGGAGACTAAAGAAATACCTGAAGGAAAACTCCCTTTTTCTTCAACTGCTGGAGCTGCAAAGAAATGGTCAATGAGTCAAGCTGTGTCAAGGGATAAGTTTATGACTGTACAACCTCCAGAAAAACCTTTGCAGCCTGAGGAATGGGACAGACTAAGGGAAAACTTCCAATTGCCAGATATATTTGAAGAAGCGATGTTGAAAAGAATGATAAAGTGCAACAGCCACATTGATGTGGCCAAGTCCTTGCTGACCCATGTGGCAAAGCGTAATGGTGACATTGCGTATAATGTACTGATCAAATACCTGACACTGTGTGTCCAGCAGGGACAGGTTTCAGAAATCCGTGATGTGTATGATATAATGAAAGTCAGATTTAAGATTTTAGAAATTGGGGCTTGCAACCTTCTTATCAAGGGGCTGAGTAATTCAGATCAGTGGAGAATGGCCTTGACTATTTTGGAAGAAGCAAAAAAAATTATGATTCCCTCACGGACAAGCTATGAATCGTGTATCAAAGCAGCCAGCCGTCACCAAGAAATGAAGCTTGCCTTTGAACTTTACAAAGAAATGTTGGCTAAGAATGTAGTCCCAACCTTGGATGTCCTGCAATCTTTTTTTGACTTCAGCAGGGGTATGAAAGGTGCTGAGTTACAAGAAGAACTGTTTGGCATCCTCTTATATTTGAGAGAGAATCAATTATACCCTCACAAAACCTTTATGCGGAGTATAAAGCTATGGTTTGAAAGGTAAATAATGTTTTCACAGCATCATGGGGATGGGTTTCAGATAATCCCACAGATTAACTCCAAGATCCCTCAGTATCTCAGTTTGGTTGTTGCTTCTCCTCAAGCGGCAAGTTATGAAAAGATGCATTTTACGTTGCTCCCAAGTTAGTGTGAAAGTGTAAAATTCTTACTGATTTCACCTTTTATTTTACCTGTTAAATATTACTCCTTGGGACAGAAAGCAGGAAACTGTGATAGGTCATGCCTGTCCAAAATAGCTAATTCTGTTTTTTTCTGGGATGATGCACAAGGAATATTGAGATGTGTATGAGGGTTTTTCCTGTAATCTATCAGTGTAGAAATAGTAAGTTAGTTGAAAGTGAGATAGTTTTTTTCTTTAAAGAAAAGTGGCAGCAAATTCAGTTTAGCTTAAGTGAAGGTTAAATCTATTGACTTTGTATAGAATACTAGATGAATAATCTTAATATGAGACTCTGTTTTAGCACAGTATTTAACAGGCCGCACAGTTTGTTTTTGTGAGTAGTGATGGTCAGACTGCAAATTACAACTAGTTATGCTGCACATGCACAGTGGGGTTCACCTGAGCCCATTGCATGTTTGTCCTGAGGTTGCATGTCAGCCATCTATGACTCCTTTTTTAACTGTTGTCTTCAGCTTACGTGAGCTACAGAGCCATTTTACAAGTTAGTCTTCCTGAATGGAAAATACGGCAGTGGGAATGCACTACCATTACTGGAATGGTTTATGCATGTGCAGGACACCAACTTAAAAGTCATTGGTGCGCCACGATTATTTGTATTGTTCTTAAAATTTGGGTGCAAAATAAACTGGGGAGATTGATGGTGTGAGTTCTCTGCATGTTGTTCAATGGGATTCTTTATATAATATTTTCAGGCATTAGTAAATCATATATGAATCTTTGTATAATTTCTTTGCAGGATAGATGATGGATTTTTTTATTTCTAAATGTTGACCAAAATATAATTATTCTTTATCTGTTATTCAGGCATTATTAAATAAGAATCTAATGTTTTGGTTTATCTTTACCTCTGTACATATTAGTATACCAGGAGGGAACTGGAGAGGACACCTGACCAACATTAAAGACAGGTAAATGCAACATTTTTTTTAAAAATGAGGTGTTGTCTTGATTATTCTATCATGAAATCTTCTTTTGTAATTTAAAAAAACTAACTTTCCTTATATACAAATATATTTTAATCCTTGAGAATATGCTTTTGTTGTGATATATGATTTACAAACTCCAGTTTTCAACTCATTCTTGTACATTAAACAAGACCCAACATGCACAAATGGAAAGCAGTTACACTAAGCAGAGCCAAGATAGAAAAGCACAGTGAAAAATAAGAGGTCCCATTTTACTGTGGCTTATTTGTCTGCTGTTTGGGAATTAGCGACTTTCTTTTTTGTTGGCTTTTAAATACTGTTGTTTAACACAATATGTAGCACAGCAGCTTAGGTGTGTAAATGCGTATCTTCTTGAAAACTGATACTGTTTACACAATGCAGTTAATTTGTACAGATGGAAAGTTTCTCCCTTCCTACCTGATTTTCAGTGAAGACTAAGTTGTTCTTAGGTTTTCAGAGACATAGCTTGGATACATGTTTACATTACAGTGCAGTTTTCCTGGTTTCTGTGAACTGCTATTTTAAATGCTTTTTTATTTGAAACCTTGTTCTGTACTTTTGTAGCAATTTGGCAGCTATAAATGTATTAATTATAAGAATGTCTCCAATGAAATTTAGCAATTTTAAAAGTCTAAAGTCAGTTGTCCTGCCTAAGAGCTAACTTGTCTTACTGTCTGTAAACAGTTGAAGACTCTGAGAGCTAAACTAACTTAGGTCGCCTGACGTTTTATTACAAATTAGGAATCCATGAACAAAGTGGTCATGAGTTGTGATACGGTAGTTATTTTGTTAGAACTGCAAGAATACTTTTTATTTGAAATAAAGAAGTTTGAGGTAGCCTACTTGGATAAGTATTTGAATAAAATTAAAATGGTTTCAAGAAAACAATATGAGAGTTTAGTTGTGTTTAAATTATATGGCTGCTGACAAAAAAAGATCCTTAGGATTTCAGATAGCTAAAAGAAAAAATTTCATTTTTTTTGTTTGTTTGGTTGATTGTTGATGTTGTTGTTTGTTTTTTCTTTTCTTTTGTGTTTTTTTTTGGTCCTAATCATAAGGGACTAAGGTCTTAATGTAACTCTGAAACTCATGTGGTGATTATTACTAGACTCATCTCTGCAGTCAACATAACTGGTGTCTTAAAACATGAGTCTTGAGTTAAAAAATCCAGAACTATTTCCTAAACTGAGTTTGATAATGTAATAGGGTTATTCATAGGTTATTCTGATTTTCTATAAGTACTGGCAGTTATGTCTAAGATGCTCACATCGAGGATCTTTTCTTCTTTCTCTAGTCCTGAGTTCATAGTTTCTTTGAACTGTGACGTTCAGATGCTTGAAGACCCTGCAAACAAACCTTGAAATTTGCTGACTATTTTTCTTTGAGAGTTACAAACTGCATTTTCAAGGTCAGCTATAGAAAGCTGCAGCTTAAGTTTTTTGAGCCTGCGTTCAAGCTGCTGCAACATCTGACTTCATGCTTGATATGCAGGTGCCATGATACTAGAATCTATCAAAAAAAGTAGTCCCTCCAAACAGTGGGTAAATTGTTGATTAGCTGTAAGTACAGCTATATATCCTACAGAGATGAAAGCCTTCTGTGTCGGAATTCTTGGCATGAAAGCCTAAAATGACCAATGAGAAGTTACAGAAATTGCAAAGAAGCAACCATAGACTAAGGGTCTAGTCTTAAAAGATGCTGAGTGTTGTTGTGCCTGTTTTCATCCTGTTCTCTTTGGTAATTCGCATTGAGAATTCACAAGAAGAAACTTGCTTCAGGAGCTTTGGTTGTTTATGGGTGATTGAGGTGGGTTGACTTTTTGGGGTATGGGAGGGTTGTTTCTTTCACGTAATTTGAAAGTTGTAGTTGCAGAAGGATCCACATTCACTATGGAACAAATCTTTAGGCTTAATGATCTTGTTAATATTGTTTCATAAAAGTTCATTAGGCCTTTCTTTGTTGCCAAACTGAAGTTACTTAGTGCAATTAGATGTATTTAATGGTAACTTTACAGCTATATGAGCACTCCTCAGTCTCATTGCTTGTATTAATGTGTAGGCTAAGCCTGCAGTGACCACAGTGGCTTGAGCAATTGCAGCGTGTTGTTTGTCTACGGCAGTGAATGTCCATTGTTGGGATTTCATATATAACTTTTCTTGATTCAGTAAATGCACTGACAGCATTGCAATTAATGCAGTCTTGGCTTATGATATGTGCATTAATATATACTAGACATCAGTTGTTGGGAGAATTTAACATTTCTGATTGCAATGGTTTTAGAAAATTACAATGACATAGCTTTGGCATGTCTAGGATATCTCTCTGGAGACAGCCAGGCAGAGTAACCTGTTCCATTTTAACATTTAAAGCTGAAATCCTCAGTTCTGAGATTGTGCTTAATAAGACATTTGGATCGATTTAGAGAAGAGTGGTTACTCTTGCTGTTCAAACCAGCAGAGCATGATAGAAAAGAAAAATGTGAAACATCAACAGCATATCCTTCATATAAGAGAAGTTCAGGAGGGAACAAGTGGTAAAAAAAATCTTTGTTCATCAGCCAGGAAGAACCAAAGACCCATTCAGACCTAAGTGTACTTTTACTGTCTGTTGGAGAAGCTACTGGATTCTGCTTTTTTTCTTGGTACTGTGGCTGGAGTGTCCAGTCTGGTGATGAAGTTGCAAGGTGGATCTCCTGTCTAATATTCTTGGCAAGTGCTTGAGAACAGACATGAATGACTGTGGATTTTTTTAGTGTGTAAAGATGTCTTATCTCACCATTTCTTTTTCCTATTCTAAACCTTGATAAACAAGGCACGCATGGCTTAGCTTTTTGTGGTAGGAGCAGTCATTGGCACAATAGTGGAGCACTTCATTAGTGTGTTTTCTTGTTGTAACACTTTGGATGGATTTATAGCTAGACCAAGGCTCTGTGGTGTGCCTGCCAGCTTCAGCTAGCATGTGTACAGCTGCTTCATAGGGTCTGGCCAGGCCAGTGCAACGCCATAACCTTCCCACATTGAGATCAGGGTTGTGTGTATCCAAAATGGCTTTCCCTGTAGTAGGGAAACTTCCAAATGTTAGAGATGTGGGAATTTGTGGTAATGCTGAGAATTGAACTCCAGTCTCTCAAGGCCCAAATAAATGCTGACGAATATGTAAATAATTTTTCTTTTCCCATGCTCTCATGCAGGGTTTTAATCCTAAATCTTCAAATGTCTCTAGTGCTAAATCTTCGATCCTGATCACATTAAATCACATGAAAATATTTCTAGTGACTTTAGCAGGTTTTGGATGCATCACATGAAGAGTACTACTAATTTTCTTATGATTTTTCTGCGTTGGGGTTCTTGTAAAGAATTGTGCTCATAAACAGGCGCTTGATAAGTAATATTTAAGGTATTTCTAATTTAAAAGCCTTTTTCCTTTTATTTTCTTGTGTCACTGTTATCACAGTGGACAATGTCCTGTTTGCAACCATCAGTTGGAGGATAGTGACCTCACCGAAGAGGAGTATAATAATCTCAGCGAAAGAATAAAAAGGGATGTGATACATGGAACCGATACTTTTAGAAAGACAAGCCCACAGGTAGGTCTTGCACCCTGTCAGGTTCACTGGCTAGGAGGGTCATAATGTTCAAACACTTAGAAAACACCACAAATATTTTCTTTGCTTTAAAACATTAATAGGCAATTGGATACTGAAGTATCCTATATATCTCTTTCTGTTGTGTTTATAAAATGGGTCTAAATCTTAACATCTTTTATATTGTCTTTGTTCTTATGTTTTCAGCCAGCTGCTAATGGATACTGAAATAATTAAAATGTGGGGTTTTTTTACATTACAAAATTAAAAAGGTATGTAAATATTTTAATCCCTCAAGAGCTAAACTTTAAATATGGAATAAGCCCCAGTAACTAGAACCAAACAAGACATCTAGTATTTTGAGCTTGCAAAAAAAGTTAAAAGAACCAGTTATCATTTTGTTCAGTCACCTTTTACAACCCACCAAACAATCAACTACTCCTCAGTTTTAAAGATACACTTTCATATTTACAATTACAGTATAAATTAGCTTTTCAAAGGTGATGATAAACACATGAGAGGGTGTGACTTCAGTAAAGTCTTTGACAATGTCTCCCACGGTATTCTCTTGGAGAAGCTGGCAATCCATGGCTTGCACAGGTACACTCTTCGCTGGGTAAAAAACTGTCTGACTGGCTGGGCCCGGAGAACGATGGTGACTGGTGCTACATCCAGTTGGCAGACAGTCACCGTCAGGGTTCCCCATGGCTCAGTATTGGGGCCAGTCCTGTTTAATTCCTTTATTGATGATCTGGATGAGGGAATCGAGTGCACCCTCAGTAAGTTTGCAGACAGCACCAAGGTGAGTGGAAGTGTGGACCTGCTGGAGGACATGAAGGCTCTGCAGAGAGATCTGGACAGGCTAGATCCATGGGTTGAGGCTGGTTGTATAAGGTTCAAAAAAGCAAAATGCTGGGTCCTTCCCTTGGGTCACAACAATCCCAGGCAGTGCTACATTCTGGGGGAAGAGCAGCTGGAGAGCTGCCCAGTGGAAAAGGACCTGTGGATGCTGTTCAAGAGCAGGCTGAACATGAGCCAGCATGTGCCCAGGTGGCCAAGAAGGTCAATGGCATCCTGGCTTGTATCAAAAATAGTGTGGTCAGCAGGACTACTGAAGCAATTGTCCCTCTATACTGGGTGCTGGGGAGGCTGGATCTCACATTCTGTGTCCAGTTCTGGGACCTCACTTCAAGAAAGGCATTGAGGTGCTGGAGCATGTCCAGAGAGGGGCAGTGAAGCTAGTGAAGGGTCTGGTGTGCATGTCCCGTGAGGAGCAGCTGAGGGAGCTGGGGTTGTTTAGCTTGGAGAAGGAGGAGGCCCAGGGAGACCTTTTCATTCTCTACAGCTACCTGAAAGGAGGTTGTAATGAGGTGGGGGTCAGTCTGTTCTCCCAGGCCACTAAGTGACAGGACAGGAGGACATAAAAGCAAGCTGTGCCAGAGAAGGTTCAGGTTGGACATCAGGAAGAATTTCTTCACTGAAACAGTGATTGGAATAGACTGCCCAGGGAGGTGGTGGAGTTGCCATCTCTGGAGGTGTTCAAGAAACGACTAGATGTGTTGACAAGGTGATGATAGGCAACAGGTTGGACTCGATGATCTTGGAGGTCTTTTCCAACCTTAATGATTCTGTGATTCTATTTCTGACACCTTTTGTGTGGAGATAACCGATTTGGCAGTAGCAATATTGAATGAAGCTGAGCCCCGCTAGATGGAGCCCACACCACATCTTAGGGTGGGCTTGCCTTATCTTTATGAATACTGATGAAGGTTTGCTGCAGCTAGCACCCTGGGTCTTCACCGGCTCTGAAAATATGGAAGAGGACACCAGGTTTAATTCTTCAGGCTTTGTGCAGGCACAGACATTGCACGTGGGGAATAGCTGTGGGAACTTGAAGTGGTTAATGTTGGGGTGTTCAGAGTACATGCAGCCTATTGTGCAGACATCTAATTTCCACAGATTTTTCTCTTCAGTTCAGGACTTTTGATCTGATCTAGCTGTGAATTGTAAAGGAGAATAAAATTATCCTTAAAAATACAGCAGTAATTTTAAGGATTTAATGGGTACAGGTGTTCTATAATATCATAAGATAACAAAAGGTTGTGTTTTATTGCATGCTGTATGGCTTGGAAATTTCAGGTGTATCTAGTACACAGGGCTAGATTAGCAGTAACAGTTGAAGACAGGCAGATTTAGGCAAGGAGTGCTGGCTGACAGGACCTTCACACTCAAACTGAACAGTAGTAGAAATCATTAGAAGTTATGTTCCCCCTGTGTGAGAACCTGATGGATGAAATAAATGCAATCTAATGAAACAAAGACTCAATACACTATATTAAGTTTTGATGCCAGTATATCCTGTTAGTCTTGTGTGATACCTGAAATTCCATCATTTACCACTCTGGTGCCACCCACTTCGTGGTTTCAAGTTGACCTTGTTCCAGTTCTGTATTAGCAGGCAGTCACAGGTGGACTGAACAGTCATGAACTTGGTGTGTTTACTGTTGGCTGTACAGCTCAAAGTCTTCTTCCTCAGTGAATTTTGAGCATGTTAGTGGGGGTAGTGGTGAAACAGTGTCATGATGTATCAGATGTTTCCAGAAATAAATTTGGGACTTTTTACTTGCCTTTGTGCTGTGAAAGCAGATGTGTGGTGATGAAAATATGCTGCCCATTTTAGGTGTGCCAGACTGTGCAACTTCTCCTGCAGCCAGGGCTTTCCAGAGGGGAAACTAGACAATGATGCTGAAAATAGGGTGTAAGCAAGTGTATCTGAAGGTGGGGAGTGTCCACTATCCAGTCAGTCACTTTTTTGTAGTAGCCACAATTCAAATACAAAACATTTTAGCTTTGTATTTCTATTCCTATTTCTTTCTCCTAACTAGTTTATTTAGTTCATCTATGAAATGATTAATCGGGGAAACAGTTCGAGTTGTTTCGAGCTCTAAACACTTTCTTCCCAACAATATTTCAAATTTAATATGTTATACATTTTTTTTTTCAGTGAGTCTTTTGTCTTACTTTTGCAACAGTGGTTTGCTGAGGATCCCCCAAAAGCAGTCTGTTGTGCATGATTAAAAAAATAAATATTTTTTGTAATTAGTTTTAGGAAAGAAAATCAAACAATGTAAGTTTGTATTATCAGAATAGTACTGAACACTATTTACAAATACGTTGAAAGGATGGCTTACATGAATTATAAAATGGATTAATTGTGATGAGGAAATGCCTGTCACATTAAAATAGACATCAATTCAGATCCATATGCACAGTTGTTGAAAGGTCTACTAGAATGTCATATGATGATCTAATAGCGAGCTGCAGCCTTGCAAGCTGCCATAGAGAGAAAACAGTTGGAGTAAGCCTGTCACCTTTCATACCAAATTTCTACATGGTGTTTTCAGTCAGATGCCTGTTTACTCTGGCTGCATTTAATTGGGAGCTATGCCATTGAACCTGAGAGGATATAATTGGTATATTGAGAGGCGGAATCCACTTCTGCTGTGATGACTTTCATGTTGCAGCCGCTCCTGGGTGTTTCTCCCAAATGCACAAATGCTGTAATTTCATTCTCTTTGTGGCTCCTTCATACATCTGATAAGCCTGAAAGGGTGGTTGTGCAGTGGGAAGGAAGCAGATGGGAGATGTGTGTGTGCTGTCAAGAAGGCAGGAAAAGATGGGTTTGTGGGCATGTAAATCTCCACACCAGGTCTGGAATAAGTATGTGAAGGTGTTTTACATACTCCTCTTGAACATAAGGGACAGGATGGGGAAGACTGAGTAACTCGTTCATCTCAGTGTTCTTTTTTCAACTGAATGAGACGGTGCTGTTTTCAAGGAGCCTTGAAGATAAAGCTCTAACTCTAATATTTTAGATTAATACCTGTTCTTTTCTATAATGCTTTGGTTCTCTTTCCAACTCCATGATTTGCCCCAAAGCCCTGATGTACCTGAAGGGGGCTTAGAGTGTATGTCAGTCCTGTTCTGAAAAAAGTAGTTTACTGCTTCCAAACCCCCTGTATACTCCAACATCTAAGAGGCCTCTGTCTGACAGTCTGCTCTAGCCCCATGTGGTAGTGCCTTCAATCCCAATTTCCAGTGTGATCTTCTCATTCTTCTGCCTGCTTTGTTGACTCTCAACTTGTGGTCGCGTCTCAGCTGAATTGCCTGCAGTTGAGCTGTTTGCAAGGTGAGCTACTTTTACCTGCTCTGAGATGCCTGGGTGATTATGGCTGTCCATCTTGCACCTGGATGTCATGGCTTCTTTGCCTGATCTCAGGGAGAAAGGGAAGGCTAGTTAATTCAGTTAGGCCTTCTGTGTCTCCTGAGAAGGTCAAGGGTTATGAGTAGAAACTCCCTTCCAAGCAAACAGCTGATAGTATGTGTGCGGTGTGTGCCACAACTCAGGATGTGCATGCCATTTACCTCCTCTACTTCTATTCCCATGTATGATAGCTCCTCCCTGTCACTGCCAGGTTGCAAAGAATTTTCTAAGCGAGGTAAGCATGTACTGGAGGAGAAGGCTGAGTTGAAGTTCTACCATGGGTTCATGTGCCACCGTCCCTCCTAGGTATGTGCAGGAAAGGGATCAGATTCACAGTTAGGTGTTTGTCTTCTACAATAGGAGTGCAAAAATTTTGCATGTTTCTGAATGCTGTAAAGCCCCTTTTCCCTGGGATGAGGGCTGTTTCGGGTAGGAACAGGTCTTGTGGTTTCTTAGGTGGGAATGATTGAAAGTTATCTTGTCAGTTCTGTGGCAGGGTGTGTCATTTTGCTAGAGCTCAGTTAGAATGCCAGCACTTGGATTCAGACCTAGCTTCTGCAAGGACTGTGCTGGCAGAATGAAAATCCTGCTGGTGCCGACATGGATTTAAAACTTTCTGTTGGTTCTGGAGAGGGATATAGGGATGGTGAGCTGTAGTTATGGTTAGGATTAGGACTAAGTGACAAAATGGTAGAGATTTCTGTCCTTGATTTTTTTCTTTTTCTTTTTTCCACTCTCTCCAAGGCCCAAGAGTAGGACGAATGCTGAGGTTGCATTTGATGAGCAAGTTATAAGTAATTTTTGGATGGCTATGATTTACTGGGTTTTAGTAGTCTGTGGTTTCAGGATGGCAAAGATGGAAGAACCTCTTATTTCTGAATCTAGGAAGTCCTGAAAGTGTGGTGTTTGGGGATACTTGTTTTGAACAGCAGGTGCTTGAGGACTTGAGCTCAATTTATTAGGATTGAGTGAGAGCTAATGCTGGTGGAGATAAATGTCTTATTGGTAGCCTTTTGGTACATATTGGTGTAGATCTTAGGGTAAGAGTTGCTAATTGGGAGTTAAAATACTTGAAGCACTCACTTAATAGGGTTGCGGTTAGGCCAGAGCATTAAATTAGAGGTGGCATCAGTAAGGACAAATGTGCTGCCTAGTCTGCAACAGCACTGATCAAAAAGCTTTCTTGTAGCTGTTGCTTGTTTATGGGATGGCTATTGCAGAACAGTTTAATTCTACAGGTTTTGCAGTATAGCAGATTGATGACTAAGTCCATTGTTGCCTTGTCGCTAATTCTTAGTTATGGGAAGGATGTGGTCATTAGCTTGTAGATAAGGATAGAGTTCGCATTTCAATTAAATACTCTGATATCAAGCCTGAAGACTCCTGGATCATGATGATGTACAGTTGTAGGTCTAGGGAAACCTACAGGTATTGAGACAACATTTGCAGATAGGGTTAAATGTTGGGGTTTTTTTTTCTTGTCCCACTTTTTTTTTCCCCCCAAGATCTATGCTAAGTATGGCCACTGGACTCAATCAGTATAAGGATTAGTATTCAGTAGGAGAACTGCCTTAGGAGCCAGGTTTGCTGCTAGATCTCGTAATATCCACAAGGGTAAAGGAGAGCTGGTCTGAGTAGGACTTAGGATTAGGTGTGTGTTTGTTTCAGTTGCAGTGTTTTGGCTAGACCTAGAGTTGGTTTGGAGGTTAAAGGGCACACTAGCCTCAGAGCTTGACCCACTACTCAGTCTTGTAGGTTTAATAAGGACAGAGGAGAGACAGGTAATGGTTTATGGTAGGTGTTGCAGTAATAGAGTGCTCTGTCAGAACACTGCAGCCCAAACCTCAGCCTTTATCCTTCTTTGTGTCCTCCTGTCTCCATTTACTTCAGGATGGATGTTACACTTTTCTTATTATATGATCTGCTGGAGGGGTGGGAACTTCTGGGAGGAAGGAAAAGGAGGGGAAAAGGAGAGATCAAACGAGAAATAGGTAGTAAGAGACTATAAATACAGCTGGATTTTTCCTAAAGTTTCTCTTGCATCTTCTCTTACTCCAGAGGCTCTTGATAAAGGAAGCATAGAGAAGCATGGAGAGTCTTTTGGCAGAAAGATAAAGGACTCAGCTGCTTCCTTAGCATCAATAAATAGATAAAGATGAAAACATTATAAATTGAGTGCAAGCTTCCTTGACTCAATGATCCCAGTGGTAGAGAATCTTCCTTGGGGAAGAGTCAGCTCTTCTGGAGTGATCCTCGTTTTCATGATTCATATAACTATGAATGATTTGGATTTTTGTTCAGGTCTTTAGGCTACCCTGCAACGTAAGAGTGTACTGTCTAAACCTATTTCATTGTCCTCCACAGTCTTTTGAAGTTACTTCTCTGTATCTGGAAATTCTCCTCACCTGAGACATACTCCAGTTAGTGTGATCAAGTAAGAGAAATCTGGTTCTAATCTTACTTCTTTAGCAGCAATTGCTAGGTTAAAATATAGCTGCTAACCATAACTTGTTTTAACTGTATGTCATCTGAAGATCTTGCTAAGCAAAACGCAAACCTAGTTTGCCAATGCAGTGATTTTTCTCAGATCAGTATCTTCCTTACATTACCTAGAATGTAAAAGAAAAAGTAAAAGTAGGAGAAATTGAAGAATTTCACTGAAGTTTAAGAATGGCATACCTTGATAAATTTATTTTTTTTTATTGTTCATTACTTGATCACAGAGACAGCCAGGATCATAAACATGAAGTTCAGAACAGTAACTTTTAACCAAATAATTAAACTAATATGAATCATCCAAGTACCTGATTTTTAAAGGGGATTATTTTATCAGGAACCTCTTGGACACACAGTCCTTTACTTGCAGCTCATGCATTCCACTGAGTTGGGTCATGAGGCATGTTTACATAATGCAGAGTGCATACACTACCATCCTTTTTTAAGTGTTCACTCACTGCCTCTTAATATTACTAAGTTCTGTGATGATACTTCTGAAGTAAATTAAGTGTGAGTGCATGTTGATTTAAGAACCTTTGAAATTTATCTCGTGGAACTTAAATATTATTGAATGGCCTTTTACCATTTGGTCCTTTGATCCATTCTCAGAGGTCCTTCTAAGCTGAGGACCTGGTCTCTAGCTGTGGAAAAGACAGGTCTCTAGCTGTGGAAAAGACAGGTTCTCCTGATGCTGTAGAAACGTATATGGTATTGTCTAACACAGGGCTTAACTGCAATTGATGATAATTGGAATAGTTCAACAAATTATAATAATTTTATGTCAGCTGTCCAATGTATTATTTGTTAGGATTTGATTACATTTGTTTTAGAATATCAACAATTTAACAATGTTTTCATTACACTGTAATGATCTTTTAAGTTGATACAGTTCCTCCAGAAATCTGTTAAAAAAAAAAAAAAAAGTGCACTTTCTTCCTATATTAGCATCTTTCTGATGCTAAATTTAATTTGGTTTTGTATTCATCATTGGTTTGGCTTCTTCTGTGCCATCCCCTTTCCTAAATATCTGTCAAATATTTCATATTTATGGGAATAGGTACAGAATTTTGAAAGCGGCTGCTGATTTTTTTGGGAGGGGTTATTTTTTGCCTTTTTTTAAAATTCTATAACTAGTTCAGTGTTTTAGTACCTTATTATGAAGTCTTGTGTCAGGTTTTTTTGAAAATCTAGTCAATGCCATCTGATTCTATTTTGCCTACCTTTCCACTGATACAAGGAAAGAACTTTTAGAGATTCTCTTTTGCAAAAGGTATGCACATTAACTTTACCATATCGTGTTATCCCAGAGAGTTTGCACAATTTTTAGTGATCGGTTCAAATATACTACAGCGTGCAAATACTGGGTGCATAGGTTTGTAATTCTCTAGATTGTTTCTAGAAAGACTAAAATAGAGTATTTGGTGCCATTCAGTCCCCCAGAACAGTCACCGTTTCTTTTGAGATTGCAAATATTAGTAAGCATAAGCATTTGGTGGCAGTATGATCTTTAAATTAGTAACTAGCCTTACTGCCAGCTGTTTGTTCCTGCCCCCTTTGGCCCCTCCAAGTGTAATAGGAAACAAGTGAGCACAGCCCATGGTAAAGGCTGTGTCCCCTGTGCCAGGGCACAAACCTAGATGACAAAATATTTTGTTTTCTTGTGGGTGTTTTTTCAGCTAGTTCAATTTCTTGTTCAGATTTGCTTCGAACATTTGGACCAGCATAGCAGAGAATGCAGCGTGGGGTATATCCAGCTCTCTGATAGTCATGTAGCGTTTTTCCACGTGAGTGCTGTAGACTGTCTGTAATTAAGTGCTAATCTGCCTTACTCACATGGGACGCTGTCTTTTCTATTAAGTTCATGATGCATTGCTTTTATATTATCTTTAAGGCCTTTTCCAACCTAAATACTTTTATAATTCTATGATTCTATTCCACTGTCTTTCTAATAATGCCCATTACGTTGCTTTTAAGCATTTAAGTCAATCTTTTCATCATTTAACCTTCTATTTGGTGGTTTGCCCTAAGAGGAAGAAGTTCCAAAACAGTGGTTTTAATTTTGAAAGCATTGTGAATTCAAAATATTTCTGCCTTTGTGAAGTTTTTTTTGTCTGTTTTCAAAGCAAGCTTGTTATTGTTAATTTCTTTATTCTTGTACTTACAATGATAGCCTTGCAAATATGGGGGCATTTCTGCACTTAGGACAGCAGCACAAACTGTTTGTCCCACCCTCCATCCCTAGAGTGCTCAGGAAGGACGTTTCAGAAGTGTGCTACTTGGATTACTGAGGTCCAGGTTGTGCGTCGGCATTGTTACCGACCCTGTGCTGTCTGAGGTAGGCAGCCAGAAGGAAGTCTAGGACAACACTGCCTGCTGTTGACCAAGGGCTGTGAGCAGGCAGCACAGTGCACAGCGAGGTCATCAACGTGCCTGCATGTACCTTCAAGTACCTTCCTCTTTGTGATGGTATCTCTGAAAGCTACAGCCACAGGAGTTCGTGACTCTGGGGTTATTTGAAAACTCTAGAGAAGTATATAACAGAGGCCAAACAAATTGTGTACAATCTGGAGTAGTAGTGATAACCATACACAATAGTGAGAAAAGCCTTCCGTTTAAAAAGGGTTTGAAGGGGATTTCCAAGCTGTGAAACTGTAGAGGAAATATTCAAACCCTTCAGGCATAGCAGCAGATTTAAGAGTGATCCAACAAGGCGCCTTAGTAAAAACGAGCTGTCTGGATTTCAGTTTGACAGCTGAATTTTATTTCTCACACTTAATGCACATTCCTGTGTTTTTCTTCTGATACCAAGAAACATTACTGAAAACAAAGCAACCCCCCATTGTATTTTACGAAACTATTAAAAAGGGAATTTTTTTCATTTCTCTAAAAGCTGCTCTTACAGAGTTGGAGAACTTCCTGTTTGATAACAAGGGTAGTTACATTATAATAAAGAGCAGTACAATACTCTGTTAATTATAATTTACTCTTTCCTTGCCCATGTCTTTTAACATGGAGAGGGGAAGCACTGCTTCTTCTGTTGTACAAAGCTTAAACTATTGTGAATGCTTTGGGGAAAAACATGTCTTGAACATGTAATTTTGTGTTTATTAATTTTATTGTCTGTCCACCATTCCAGAACTGAACAAAAACTTCATTGTTTTGAAGAAGTGACAAACAGCCTTTTGATTTTAATAGGATTCAGTGGGATTCTTTTAATTTTTCCCTTTAAACTCTGTGCATTGGCAGGAACATAATAGCCTTTATTGCAATTAGAAGTTCTCTGTGGATTTGCTCATCTATCTTCTTTGTGTGTTAGATTGCTTTAGGTTTTGGCATTTGGATCAGTAGACATTTTGGATTGTTCAAGAATTTGACCAATTTTTATTTATAGTTGCCAACATACTTTCTATTTAAGCTTAAGAAAAATGTTCAAGTGATTTAACCTTTCTGTGTTCTGAAATGTGTCACACACTGAGATCCATTATAGACATTAAAATAATTTCAAAAGTCTCATTTGGATTACTTTCACTGCTCTTACCAAATGATATGCTTGTTTAGCTGTGTTTTCTTGGTTTTGAAAGACATGGTAAACATGTTACTATGCTTAACACAGTATCTGTAAATGCTAGTAATTAATTCCTTCCCTCAATTTTGTTATGCTTTTGAAGCTTGTGGTGTGTGTGTGTGGACTGGTATTGGAAGAAAACTATTGTATTTCTATTTATAAATTTATTTATAGAAGTTGAAATAGTATTGTCTTACCAAAAGGTCCTGTTTTCATATTTATTACTACTGTTATTCCAAATATTATTGGCTGTATAAGCCAGACTTTTGAAGACTGAGAGCATACTTACTTAAAAAAAAAATATTTTTAAAGGAGTGGTTTAAAATAGCAAAACGAGTCTTTTTTACTTTCTTTCTTTTTCAAACAATAATTCCTATAGTTCTGTTTTTTAAAACCAACCTCTTTTGCTTTGCTGCAGTACTCCAGGCTGAGAGATAAATTTCTTAAAATGTTGTAGTTTCATTGTTCAATCAGTTAGCATAATCAGGGCTATCTGCTGGAAAAGGTGATCTCAGTAGTCTCACCTACTACCGGTCTCATTCCATGTCCTGGCTGCATTTTTATACCAGGACAATCCTCTGTGTTGTGAGGATTGTCCCCTGAACAGGGGGACTGGTGGAGGCTAAAGACTGTTATATGGACTCAGTTTATCCTCTTGAGTCCTTCTCCTTGTGCTAGTAATGTGTGTACGTGGGAAGGTGAAGGAGCAAGGCTAGGAATGAACAGCTGAGGGAAGGGAGAAGGTAGAGACAGCTTTTTCTGTGGCAGCACCAGTACATACCAGTATAAAATGATGGTGAAATAGTGCATGAGTCATCCAGCTGGTGTGGAATACCAAAAAAATGTGACCGTGCTTTTGCAGAGATATGAATGGACTTGAGCCTACACTGGTGATTAAACAAAAAATTATTTTAAAACGCTTATTTACGTCAATATACATTCCATCACCAGCTTTTACTTTCAAATTGATTTAATCAGTGTGGTGTCCATTTGCAAAGAAAAGGGGGTTTTTTTAGTAGAAGGTGAAGTGAATCATTTTTACAGGTTGCATAGTGGGCATTCCCCTGTTTTCCCAGTAAAGCAATGAATGAAATCAGGTGGGATTTTTTAAAATTCCCTTTTCTTTTGTGTATGGTGTGGAACAGGATATCCCTGGAGCCACCTGTGAGGCTGTGCTGCCCTGTGTGTATTGCTGCTGTGGGGAGGAGTGTTCACGCAGTGCATGGGCTGCTGGGGGAAGTCCTGCTGTGAGGTAACAGCCTTGCTGTATTGCAGTACTTTTCCGTGGCTCCTAAGTGATAAGAGGGTCATAGCAATAAGCAATGCAAAATGTGTTTTTCAAGTTTTGTCCCTTCAGTTTGAATCACATTTCCAAGGCTGGAAAAATGGAGTTTTCCTTGGAGACTTTTTGAGATTAACCTGGTCAAAACAAGTTACAAATCAGTGTAAGGTTTGCTGTGTTTGTCTTGGTGCTCCTACCTGGAGAGAGAGAGAAGAGTGTGTTTTGCTACTTGTTGGCTTATTGAAGGAATTCATCAGAAGTGCCCTTTGTCTTGAGCAGGATTTTACCATGTAAATGCTCCTGTGGCATATGCAGGGCTGTGTGTGGATCACACCTTGTATTCTCTGTTTGGTATCACAGAATCTGCTGACTTGGAAGAGACCCAAAAGGATCATCAAGTCCAACTCCTGGCCCTGCACAGGACCCTTCCAAGAGTCACACCATGGGCCTAAGAGTATTGTTCAAATGTTTCTTGAACTCTGTCAGGCTTGGTGCTGTGACCTGGGGAGTCTGTTCCAGTGCCCAATCACCCTGGAAGGGGAAGTGAATAACTTGCTTCTTTTTGCCTAAACCAACCTCCACATCATCACTGTACTGCATTGATGGTCATCATCTCTGGCTTCTGTTGATCAGCTGTACCTTAAGTGCAGCTGTGCTCTACTTCCTTTACTGCTTTGAAAGAAAGTCTTCAGGTTTTTTTAACAGTTAGCTAATGAGGGAAATATCTTTGGGGAATTGTGGGTGAATCATCCCTTTATAACTGTGGCTGAAGTAAGATCTGCATAAAATCCGGACTAATCTCAATCTCTGAAAGATCAACATCCTTTGCATTGTTTACTTTCTCTCTTCACAGTCAGTTGATCTTGGTTGGACACCAGGTGCCCACTAAGCTACTCTGTCACTCCTCTTCTCAACAGGACAAGGTGGTAGAGGGAGCAAATGAAGTGGAAAAATATCTTTGCATCATCATAAAGGCAGTTTATTAAAGAAAAAGCAAAACCCACATGAAAGCAAAGAAAACCAAAAGATATTCTCTACTTCCCATTAACAGGTGATGTCCAGCCACTTCCTGGGACGTAGGGCCTCAGTATGCATAGCAGTTGCTCCAGAAACCAAAGGTTCATAATAACAAATGGCCCTCTCCCCTCTTTCACCCTCTTTTTGCTCTTAGCAGGTGTTGTATGGATGGAATATTCCGTAGGTCAGGTTGAGTCAGCTGTCTTGGCTATGTCCCCTCCCAAGATTCTGCCCACCCCTAGCCTACTAGTGAGGGGGAATGTTGGAGAGACAGCCTTGATGCTGTGCAAGGACTGCTCAGCAGCAGCCAAAACACCGGTGTGTTACCACCCCCTTTCTAGCTACCAGTGCAAAGCACAGCACTGTAAGGGCTACTGTAGGGAAAATTAACTCCATCTCAGCCAGACCCCATACACTCCTACAGTGTAAGTCTGTGGGTGTTAGAATAACCGTTTGTACTATGTCTGGATGAGGTAGCCTGCTGCTCGTTCCCAGGCTTTGCCCTTTTCCCTCTCTGTGTCCAGAGAGAATGACAAATATGGAACTCGAAAACACTCTCTCAGGGGAGCAGACCTTAATCTTCCTGTCATTATTTAATTTTTTTCTGGAAAAGGAAAGAGGCACTCTCGTGTGTTGGTGGGGAAATAAGGATGGTGAGGAGAAAATGCTGTGACCCTTGGGATTTTTAGTCTGTCTGAGGCTTTTCACCAGAGTCTTCTGTATTTGGTGTCATTAATTAAACTTGGTCATTTGTCTTTTGCACTTACTCTGCTATTAACTCCTCCTCTCCCTGTGTCGATAAATCTCCTGTACCAGCAAACCTTCTCTCCCTGTTTTGCACAGTTTTCTTGTAGAGATGCAAAACAATTGAGCTCCTCTGGGAGGCTGGCAGGAGCATACTGTCTGTCAGGTGTCTGTTGAGAATGGTCTAGGAGACATGGACAGGAGGAGATGGCAGGGAAAGATGAGGTGGCCAGAGGAATGACACTGAAAAAGCTGTGGCATCTCCCCAGGTCCAAATGTAAATCCCAGAGAGCCAGGAGCTGGTTTTCTGAGGAGTGCTGAGCCTATCCTGGTGCCTCTCAGCGGGACCCTTCTGGCAGCCCTCCTCCATCTGCCCTGCTGGAAGAGGGAGCCAAGCAAAGAGTGAGCAGAGGAGCACACAGACCTACTGAACTCCTCTGCTGCTTCCCCAACTCATGAGTGTTCCCTCAACAAAGCAGTCTTCTGTGGCCATCAGGGAAAACCCACTCTGTCAGGAACTGCTCTATAACTATTGTTGCTGAAATAAAATACCACTTCCAAAATTCTCCACAAAGTGCTTATTTTGTATTGAACCGAGCCCATGAAGACAAGCAGTATCTTTCATTAAAATGTCTACTTGACTAACTATATTACAAGTAATATTGCCATTTTTTGGCATTAGGAAAATAATGCTCCATTGCAGTGTTTACCACATTTTTCATCTGCTTGCACTTTCTTTTGACTTCTCCATTTTCACTTGTCTTTGTCTAAGAGCTCGTCTCTTTTGCCTTCATTTGGTCTGCATGTGTTTTGCTTCTTGTCATCTTTCCCACATTTCAGACAGCCATCCAGTATTGCAGTGATGACTCACCTGATTTTGAACCATGGGAAGTCCCTTGGAAGGCATAAGCCCAGAAGTCAGGAACCCATGTTTTTTGGTTTTGCACTTGTTTCTCGTCACCCCCATCCCTGCCACTGCCTTTGCTAGTGACTTCTTTCTCTGTCTTGGTGTCCCTGTCAGATGGCAATGACAATATCTATTCAACTATAGAAAATACATTGAGTTTGGGGGAGGGAGGAGGGAAAACACAAATGCCAACAATTTATTTTTGAGTTGTTCATTTCCTTGCCCAGCTTTTTATACTTTCTCAATAATGACATTTGTTTAAGCCATGCAGAAATGAAAGATCACATAAAAGGAGATTGATTCCTATGGTGCTAGGCTGAGTCCTGTGTTCTCATCACTGTGCTTTTGACTAGTATGCCTCTTTTCACCTGGAAAGTATTCCTGAAATTTTAATATCTGAGTGACGCATCCTTATCTCCCTTGGTTGGTTTGTATTCTTAATAAAAATAACCCTTTTCCTAGTGTAATTTGTCATAAGCATTCCAACTAAATTTGAAGTTGGTGATTATTTGTTACCATCTGACAGCAATGCATTTTTTGGACAAAGAAATTCTTTCATTTATTTCTCTGGAGAAGAATTGTATATGCTGTATACATTTTTGTTTGGGTGCTGAAGGGATGTTTTTTATTTAGACATATGTTGGCATATGGCTATGTGGGAGAAGGCAAGATTAGAAAAGTACTTGTTGAATCCTGAGCAGAAGGCATGAAATATGAATTGTTTTGAGTTCCTATGAAAGTTAATTTATAGCCTTGGTTTGTGAAAGCTCTGTCAGTGATAAATAAGTCTTACTTGTTACTAGAAAGGTAATTTATGAAACTAGGTCACTGCCCACCAGGATAGTACAGAGTTCTCGTGCCTATTAAAAACAGTCAGAAACAAGAAGTAGAAATCTTATACAAGTGTCTGCAAAAACCCACTAAATTTTTCCTCAAAAATCAAGGGAACAATTCCTTTATTCCTATTTATTACAGTTTTGTAGTCTGTTCTTCTCCTATGGGCTCTCAAACCTAAAGCAACTGTGTTTTTCCTTCTGTTGGAAAAACATTCTGTTCTATGGATGCTGCTGTCTTGCTCAATCACTGCATTACATTGCAGACCTAGTAGGAAGGTTCATTGTTTTGCTGGCTTTAAAGCCATGTGTTAGTTACTCACAGATGCTGTCTATCTAAATTAATATTTATTTAAATATTGACTGGCATTCAGAGATTTCAGAATTCTTCCAGAGGACCTAAGTATGATGCTTACTTTGCACTTGGAAATGTTAAGAACTAGTAGCAGTGTCATTGTCTACTGGTTTGTAAGGTTGCTTTGTTTTGCAGCTGTTGCTGACAATGACTATAGCATGTATCATTATGAAGGTGTTCAGTTCAGATTATAATTCTGAAAATCTGCATGACTGTAAAGCTTTGGATTTTGGTTGTAATGTAGTGTAAAATTTTATTGGAATTATTTACTGTAACAGTTAGGGCTTTAAAGATGCTTTGGTTTGGGGTTTTTTTTTGGTGTGGTTGTTTTAGGAAATACACAAGTAACGATGGGAAGTGTAGCTGGTGATGGAAAAGTGAGGGATTTAGGCTTTGTTTCTTTTTTAAATGAAAATTGAATGAAATTTCTTTCTGTTAAACTGAACATATTATCCCCCTGTGTTTATTTATTTATTTCAGGAACTTGAGGCCTTTCAAACATTTATGGAAAATCGACTTCCGTTTGATATTGTTATTGATGGACTCAATGTTTCCCACATAAAACCCAGAAGGATGCAGTGTGAAAATGTAAGTGCTGTTAAATACTCATTAAGAGTTTTGTGTATGCTGATTGCAAAACAAAGAGTGCCTCATTATTAGTTATCCTCTAGAGAAACTGATCAAACATTTTTGTAGCATGTGCTACAGTGAAGTTCGAAGAGTTATCGAAGTTTCACAAATTAAAAATGATTAGTGCGGAAATGGTGGGTCTTCCATATTTGACTGTGTTAGCTGTAAAATGTCATACCTGAATTTCCTCATGTATGCGGTGGTTATAGTTACAGCAAAGGTATAGATAATCACATTAATAGGACATACACTGTGTCAGTGTGTAAGTTTTCATAGTAATAGGGATTTGGGGGAACAGAGTAAAACTGCCATATAAAAAATTTACTCTAATATAGTTATGCTGCTAAGAGTCGTTCTTAAAATAATTCCTTATTTAGTTCAAACCACATCCTGTATACAAGTAAACTTTATTTCACTTCCTATTGCTTTGAGAATTTGAATCCTGATCGTACAAGGACATACCATCAAACTGGCTTCAGTTTTTTCCACTTAATGATTTGCAGAAGGAAAATCCTGCTTTATTTTCAATACCTTTTGTTTGAGAATTCTTGGTATTCCCTTGTAGCATTTCTCTAAGAATTGGCTTAAGATTATTTGTGTTCTTTTGTTAATCAAATATTTACTTTAAATTAGGAGTAACAAAGTAGCTGCTCACTTGTATTTCAAAGCCAAAATTTAAATTTTAACACTTGAAATTAAAAATAAGTTATGAGCTTGGTAATAAAGGAAGAAATTTACATGTAGTAATCACAAGAAATACATTTTTCTTCTAAGAACTACTTAAAAACTGTTCTTAGGAAGTACTTACATGTAGATAAAAGTGAGCAAGGGAGGCTAGATAAACTTGCTGAAAGATGTTTGTTTGAGAGTGCCAGGGAAGTTTCATGAGGTACTGTCTCACAAAGATGGTACTTTCTTTACTATGAAAATAGAAAAAAAAAGTTTACAAGTTTTTTGGGTGAAATCAGGGAGGAAATGTTAATTATCTGAGAATTCCAGACAGAACATAGTGGCACAATGTTTTAAGATATGGGAAGACAGATCTACGCTGCCAAAGATGAAGAAGAGAAATGAATATTCTTCTTCCATGCATGCCTGTCACACTGGGGGAACTTTGAACAGGATTCTGAATGATCTATAAAAGCTGGAGGCAATGGAACAAAGAGCCAGCCTGGTTTTGGCAGATAATTACTCCTGATTTCTGATCAGATCTCTTACTAGGACGTATTAGCATTCTGAGCAGCCTAAATTGCCTTTGAGTTTTTCCTTAGCTTCTGCTGTATTGTAAGGATTTTGGGATCCATGATGCCAAAGAGCTCCATAAGGACTGTACGGAGGCATCAACTTTATTTAGGTTGTTCCATATAGGTACAGGCCAGATCTCTTGAATCCCAGCTGTTTACAAATTAAGAGGATTTTTAGGAAGACTTGCCTTTCCTTGCTACACAACAGAACAGTAACTTGAGTTTACCCCAGCTTATCTCCAGAAGAATGTTCTCTTAGCTAAAATTTACTTGTCCTATGAGTTATGTTGCTGTTAATTATTTTTGCATTTTGTCATGCACAAAAAATGTTAGTAATTGGAGCTTCCACCAACCAGTCTTGCTGCTGCTGTTTTCTGGATCCTGTTGTTGAAAGTGTGGAATCATTACATGAGATAGAATGGACATGCCCATTATTCCTGCCATAGGCCTGTAGATGTTCGCTGGCTGAACAGTACCTCTTTTGGCATGGGAAGTGTGTATTTGCACTCTAAGCCACAAAATAGCTCCTCACTGCCCAAAAGAAAAAATCTGCTAGACACATGGACTACTAAAGACTTTTCCCTGTATTGACCAATTAACTGAGACACTGTCTTTATACACTTACAGTATTAACCATAGACTTTATAGCTTTTTCCAACTGGAAACATTGTTTAAATGTGAGATCATCCTGGATGCTAGTGTATTCTGTTTTAATTCTTCATGGCTCTGAACTCCTGTGTTGTGACATGTCAGGAAAGGACCGTGTCTTTGTTCTGTTTTTAGATACTTCTGGCAAGAAATATGTATTCTTGTTTTCTTGCTCTTTTTTTCAAGACTGCCAAAACCAGAAACAAACCCACAAAGCAAAGCGATCCTTTCTTCTGTCTCCAAACTTTTCTTTCAGATGAGGGAAGGGTAGGCCACAGGAATCTGTTGCTTTTCTGATGGCTGGTATTGTTGCCAAGTAGTCCCCCATCTGTGAATGCTGACCTCCCTGGATGCTGTGGTCTGTCCTTTGGGAGTTGACTCTGCCATAAAACATCATCCTTTGGAGGCTCCTATCCTCATGCCAGCGACAGCCGAATGGAAAATGTAGAGTGGCAGATTGGGGGTGTTTACAGCGTGGCTTAGTAAGTTCTTCAGTGTACACAGGGAAACACAGTGCAGAACTGAGAAGATGGAGAGGAGGAGTTATACAAGCAAAGTGGGCGGCACAGCGCAAAGGATGGAAAAAGCCAAGAATGAAGGCTGCTAAGGTCAGGTTGGCTGGCTAGGAGAGCATGACAGGCCCATTTTGAAGAAAAGGTTTATGCTGTGACCTCTTCTGTTAGTCTCGAGAGGTAATAAAGGAGCAGTGTTTCCAAGGACATGTTAAAGCTGCCCAGCCTGTGTTTTACTTGTCAAAAAGCTAAGTTATTCTAAGTCTCCAGGTGGGAGTTAGTCCCTGTGCTTTTCAAGGGTTCATTACTGAAGCTGGTAGACTGAGTCAGGATATTGTTTTATAAACTTTTTTGTTACAATATATATTTAGTAAAGAGAAGAGGAGATTGTTGGTCTATTTCTAACACACTCTGTTACTATTTGAAAATTATTAGTTTCTTTGCAACACGTCTGTAATGTAATTTAGAGGGCAAGGCAAAATAGAGGGCATTGTTAGACACAGGAGAAAGCCTAAGATTTGTGTGATGAAACCAGAGTAATTTAAATGCATTCTGGTCTTTATTTAAATTTAACAAAAAGTACTGTTCAACTCTGTGATTTAGCTTTCAGAACTGCACCTGTTTTGCTGAAGACCAACTCTAACTCTTACTCGTATGATTGGAATAAGAAAACATTGATAAAATATTCCTCTCTTTTGAAAGAGCCCAACATTTGTAATTCTATTTAGAGATTCCTTAGGCATCTTGGGAAAGGGCTGGGTTGTATGAACAAGGCACAGGTACCTTGAATGATGAGAGGAGACAGAAAGCAGAAGCTGAAGGAATGATTTTTATGCATTTAATTCCCAAGGTGTTCTGACATTGTAGGAAACAAGATACATTGACTTCCAGTAGCTCTGTGTGACTTCAGTCCTCACAGCCACCAGCTACTTAGAAGATCATCATGAATGTTGTGGACATGGCAGATTTACAGGAACATCCTGTGGCAGTTTCTCTGGTATATGACACTGTTGGTTTGTAATTACAATACCCCATTTTTCCAGGTTGGTTTTATACTAAGGCTGTTTCCTGGTAGAAATCACCATATGGCTGCATCAGTTACTGAACAAAATAGAGAAGGCAGCATGAGGGTGGGAACAAAGATTTTTTTGAGGACTAGGGAATTGTGAGATCATCTAATTTGAAGGCACTGCACACACAGTGACTGTAAAATTGCAACACTGGACATTAGTCAGCACTTCTTTTCAGTCCTTTGCTTCCTTAGTGCAGCATTTTATATTAGACATTAAACTTGACTCCTAATTAAAAGATACTATAGAATGGAAATTATTTTTGCTATATAATCCATAGAATAGAAAAACCCCAGAATCTCCCAGAAAGTCTAAAATCGTTCAGTATTGTCTTCTGCTGCTGTTTAACACTGTACCTGATGTATATTTGCCTGAATGAATCAGTCACTGTTTGTACTGCAAACATGTAGTTTATAAATGGAGATATCCCTGCAGTTTAACTAAGCAAAATTGATTCAGGCTGTGTCATGACGTTTAGTTAATCCTTTCCTCCAGATGTATCTAATTACATAAATCCTTACCCAGCACAATAACATTTGGTACTCCTTGTCCTCTGCTGCCGTAACTCTGTAGTGCCCTCACCTTTCGCCTTGTAAAGGTCAAGAGAGGGAATTTCCACACACTGATTTTCCATTTCTCTTACTAAACAAAACACCACATAATTCTTAAATGGATTTTTTCCTGTTTATCACAATTTTCTGAAGAAGTATTCTTTTGAAGTGAGAGGGAATCCCAGTGGAAGCAGGATGTCTAGGCTCTCGTTTTGGTTTCAGGAGAGGAATGAAGGGACACTGCTTTGCTCAGCTACCTCTGGACTGTGAAGGACCAGTGTGGGAGGAGTGATACAGCATGATCAGCAAGAACAATTTAAAGAGTACTTTTCTATTTTTAATTTATATTGAATTTGTTATATTGTAAATCAAGTATGCAGCCAGCTCCTTTTTTTAGCTGTACCCATCCGGTGTTAGATGTAACTGAATATACATTTCAAATGTGTGTTGGATCAAAGCTAACTCACAATTCCCTTCTTCAAACAGTTTGGCAGCTGGAGTCAGCTCTGCCCCAACTTAACCCTCTCTATTCTCTGTATAAACTCAGACATCTAAAAGATTGGTAAAATAGTTCCAGATTGAGTTCCTTAAGGCTGACAATGCACAAAGGAATAGTTTTTGCTCTTGGCGGGTAGTTCAAAGTGGTTCCTTCTAAACTTATTCAGCACTTCTATAAATGGACTACATAAGTTCATGTAATTCCCATGTAAATTGCAGTAGGCCTGTACAACAGCTGAGGAAGCCAGATCCTTGCTGTTCCACTCCCTCCCCATCCCAGTCTGGTGGCAGCAGCTGGCGTGCCACCCATACCACATCTCTGGCCTGAAGCAACAGTCAGCTCCTGCCAGGAAAGGCACCACACCTGCCCTACTGCACCACTGTCACCGGCTGCCACTAAAGGCCAGGCTGTGACTGCTGTACTTGGGGGTGATCTGTGTCAGGTACAGGGGACACGGCATGTTTTGCCTCTGTTTCTTGTCTCTTCCAGGGGAAGAGCAGCAGACTTGTTGAGTGGAGACGTCTCCCTGAATTGGAGAAGGGTTCTTGGTCTGAGTGAATTGTGTTGTCGCAAGTAGCATAATTGTGTGTGAACATATTAATGCATTTTTGGTTTTCCATATTTTAAATATTTTAAAAATAGTATTTATCAAGGCTATCCAAAGTTTAAAACTAATATTATAACTTCAGTTATTCTAGTGGTTCTGTGGTGGTTATTCCTATACTCCTGCCTACTTTAGCAGTATGGAAAAGAGTAGGTAGAGAGAAGTTGCAGTCTTGTAGGGAAAGCTGGGAGCAAAAAAAAAATTTTCATCAAAATATGGGAGAAAAACAGGATGTAGGATAGTAGTCTACAGGAAAATGGTGAATGGTAATGTTAAATTTTTGGAAAAAGGCCAACTTTGGCTAGAAATCAAGAACCTTGATGCTTTGTAATTTCAGCTCAGGACTATCATTTTGGTACTTTATTCACATTTTCAAGGCTTGTTTACTAAATATAAAGACACATAACAAGACAAAAAACCCTAAAAAGAAGGAAAAAAACACCCCAAAACACAACAGGGCATCTGTGACCCATCATTTTCCTGGTTTAATAACCCAAATCAATTTTGAAGCCTCATTCTTTTTCTTTGAATTCTCTGCTCAAGTGCCTAAAAATCCTCTATGATTAAATAAGGAGAAAAAATTATTAAAGCTTGTCATGTTTGGGAAGAGTAATGAATAAAACTTTCTCTCCTGAGTCCCATTTACTCAAAAATTTTTGAGGCCATGAAACACACAAAGAAATTAGCACCTGTGCATACATATATACAAATACACGTACTATTATGCTCATGTTCTCATGCATAATCCTTATGAGTCTCCAAGTCTTTCTTAACTGTGCAACATGCATGAAAGATCATCTGCACAGTTATTGAGACAGTGATACTTTGTGCAAAATATTAGCTCTACTGTATGAGTTGTCCTGCAAAAGAAGCAGTTATTAATAAATTTGATCAAAAAAAATCATGCATAGAAAATAATTTTTTCTTCTTTGACTCCTTTGGCAGCATCTGTGATTTGTTCAAGTACTTCGCTGTCTGTAAATGAAGCAAGTATTAAGTTGATCCATGAGTCATTCTCTGTTCAGAATCAATACATCCAACAGAGGTCTTATTTGTCATACTGTGACAGTTCATCAATTCTGCCTCCCACCAGCTCTGGTCTTACCACTCAACAATGCAGTCAGATGTGTTTGTTCATTTGCTCTCAGCATTGTCCATCTCTTTTTTCTTTCCTGTCTTGTAATGGTGGTTCCATTGTGCATTTCCATGATAGTGAAACATTGGCTCTGTTGCTTGAGACCGGAGATATTTTTTTCTTTGCAACATGTGTTTAATTTTTTTAGACCTGTATTTTCATTTCCTGTAGGTATTGCACAAATTCATAAAGATGAAGATTTTTGGTGTTTTCACTGAAAATCACCTTCAGCCTGTATGTAACATGATCTTAGAAGAGAAAGAAGCTCAAGCACTAAGGGGTACCCTTGAAACTTCACCTATTTTTACTGTTAGAGTACGTGACTAGAACATTCAGCATTGCATTCATATCTCGTCAGTTAATTTCTGGGGTTCCTTGGATATCTCAGCAGGAGAATTGTCCTTCTCTGAAGACACATCTCAGAGATTGATACTGATCTGCTGAAACCATCCCCCTCCCCTTCCATATTGGGGCCATCCTAAAATAGAATAGATCAAGCTCAAAGGTTTTGGTCACCAGATGCAGAAGAGCAAGACTGTTAAGCTTCTCAGGAGAGCTGAAGGAGACTAGACTCATTTGCCTGTGAAACCTACAGGACAGGCTTGGCCTGCAGCTTCTCTCCCTGCTGTTCTTCTGAAACCCGACACCTGTTTGTTCATATAAATAAAAAGGCATTTAATATATTCATCTTTGTATACCAATACACAGTAAGTGAAGATGTACTGGACATCAGTGTGTCAGAGGTTCTAGAAGTACTCCTACAAGTGGCTGGCATGTGTGCTTCCACTGAGGAAACACACGTGTTGACTACACACCTTGAGCCACCAAGTCTGGCTCTTCCCATAAGGATATGCTCCAATGTGCTTTACTGCTTCTGCAACACTGGGAGGGGAGAGTAGGAGACAAATAGAACTTAAGAAGGGAAGCACAAAGTCAGGGTGGCTACCTGTGATTACAGGGAAACTTTTTCATAACTTTTGAATTCTCAACATTGTGAACTGGCCAAGAGGAACTGGCAGGATTCCCTGACTAAATGCCTCAACAGTCAACTAGAAGCAACTGTTTTTCATTTCAGAGGCTTCCACTCTGATTTTGCATTTCCTGGTGAGAAGAATAGAGAAGCAGAAATTGATCAAGTTAAAAAAAAAATCTTGACTATTAGGCATTTTGGCAGCTTCTCCCTGTTGCTTTCTCCCAGAGTCAGATTATTTCTGGTGTTGCCTCCCCTTACTATTTGCAACCTTTGTTTCTGTCTTATAGAAACGAAAGAAGCCCGTGTGATTAAATTAAAGATCTCTGTTGGTTTCCATCTGGTATTTATGATTTCTGCCTTTGTATTTGGTGATAATAGCAAATCCAAATTAAATGTAAGTACAGGAGCATCCAAGCACCAAGCATACCTTTTTTTAACAAGGGAATTTGCAACATGTCTTTTATAACAAGAATTCTTCTAATCACTAGGAATATAAGCTTGTAATTTAGCAGAAGAGAATGAATATGCCTTGATGATTCATGCCCCAGCGAACTCGGTAACTGTAGCAACAGGTTGTTTGTTGTATGTTGTAGGGAAGTCCTGCTAAAATCTAGGTGAAGTCAAATGAAGGTGTGTTCTGAACTGGTTGACTTTCAATCTTGCTGCTTCCGCTTCTCCCTTAGAAACCACAACATGAGTTTTCTTTGGGCAGCTTGAGAGATTCATGTAATCATGGAATTGCTATCAGTGTGGAATAAGAGTTGTGCTGGGCCTCCAGATTGGAAGCCTGGTCTTTAGGGAACTGAACTGCTTCTTTAGAAGTGATGGTCACATGAAAAGTCTCCATAGTAGTGAGAAGCTATGGGAAGCAGGCCAGAGAATGTGAAGGTTGGGTTACTAAAGGCCAGTTCTCTGTAAGGATAAATATTTGATTTGAACATGAGAAATGCTGGTTTTAATGTCTTAAAGGCAACATAGATAGTCCTCAGAACAATGATTGCATTCAGTCATGTACATCTGGATTTATTTAAATATTTGAGAAGCAGTCAGTTTTGGGTTCATGCTTGGCTTTTACATCTGATACACTATTTTTAGTAAAGGTGGGAAAGAGAATGTATTTGGAAGCTGTGTTATCCGAAGGAGAAAAGGTACAATGTAACAAAAGCCTAAAGTGCATTTGGATATATCTATGAAGTTATGAAAGCCTAAATTTTTTGAACAATAGGTTATTCCTAGGGATTTCAGCATGTTGATGTGGTGTTTAATGATCCAGTGATCCATTAAGCTGAATTTGTTGTATTTTCTATAGTTGCGTTTTATCCTACTTGTGTAGTAGGAGTGGAAGAAACATTTATATGTAAGTAATTAAATATATTTAAATTGAGGTTATTAAATTATTATAGCCTGCAATGAAGTTTAAAACTGAAGTTAAAGTAATTTTATTTGTTTTAATCTTGACTCATAGAAAATCAAGCACAATTGTCCACAGCTTTAAATCTAAATCTCTTCATAAACAGATTGCTTCATGTTGTCTGGAACATGGAAATAGGAAGTTTATATCTAAGAGACCCATTACACCAGAATTAGCATTCCATGCAGGGAACCAGTAATACTGGCAGTATTCTTGCTGAAAACCAATTCACAAGAATTCCTGTTTCAAACTGAACTTACTAAAAATGAAAAGAATTCTTCTTATCCAAAATACCATTGCCCATTACAGGTGACTTTTTGTATGAAACACTTCTTAATGCAAACCTCACCTTTTCCCAGTATTGATTTTGTATATCAGATGCAGAGATGACAGGGAAGAGGCTATCCCTATTCTATCTTTTACTGACTTTGTTTAAGGGTACATTTGTGCAGTTCCTCCAAACAAGGAAGGGGAAAGGAGGCAGGGCAAAAAAAACAAAAGTCAAAATAAAATAATCCCCAGACAAATTCAGACTTATGCCTTTATCTGTGGTGTGAATCTAAATTAGATCAAATTAGATTAAACTAATATGTTTACTTGTGCTGATATAAAGAGGAGATTTCATTGAAGTATCTGTCACTCCTCTGTGGGCTGCTACCAGAACCATGCCATTAAGCTATTATTGTATATACTGGGACTTGTAAATGATTTTATTGCTTGGTAGCATGTGAGGAACAGGAGTGATGTAGTAAGAACACCACTACCAGGAAAATAATAAGAAAGGTATGGCTACCTTTGCTGCTGCTGTTCCTCAGATTTTCAGGAAAAAAACCTAGCCCACACACTGGTTTCCAGGACAAGCAATGCGTATCTACATGGGTTCTTCCTTTCTCATATTGAATAAACTGTAGAAAACATGTGGATTTTCGGCCCTGACCCAAGCTGAAATAAACTGCAGAGAAAGGTCCTGAGTTGTAGGATTACCTGAAAATGAGCCTCGGCTCAGATGCCCATCTTGCTGGAATAGCAGGACATCAGTCTTACAAGGTCATTCTTATCTCCGTGTGCAAAACAAGAAAACTTTCCTTGGTACTTGCAGATGCTCTCTAAACTCTTTTCCTTATTTGTTCCTTAACCTGATATCCCTTCTTACTTATATGATTTTAGGTCTTCTGCTTTGTATTTTTCTAAATGACAGGGAATGAACTGAAATTTTAAAATTCTATAAAGGTATTTACTTATTAGTAGCCATGGTACTGATTGGTATACAATAGAAATCTTTATTCCCATCCTCTAAAAAAGATTCCTATGTCAAGATCTTAAAAACTAGTAATTGAAAAACATTAGATGAAGAAACAACCTTATAAAGCATCATTTGTGTTGTTCTTCTTTTTCTGTGCATCTCCACAAAATAAATGTTCATATTTTCTATTCTATAAATATTATTTCCTACATATGATCCCCCAAATTACATTTTTAAATCACTTTGAATGCTTAATCTCTGGCATTGTACTTACTGCCCTGTCTCGTTGTTAAGGAAGCTTTTTCTTATTGAGAAATTCTCTATTTACATATTTCATACTAATCTTTACATGTATCCACTGATTTTTCCTTTCCACCCAGATACTAGCTTCTGACGCTGTTTCTTCCCAATCTATTATTCACCAGTTAGTTCTTTAATAGTTCTTTTCACAGTTCTAGCTGGAAATATGTGTTGGAGTTATAGTGTGTCAGGTGAGTCAGAAGCTAAAGAGGTTGTCAAAATTATGTAGACATAATATACTCTATTTTCCAACCAGTTTAATGAAGTATGAACTCCTAATTTTGCCAAATATTTTCTACCATTTCCAACTGCTGCATTGTCCTATCCTTACACAATGATTCCTGTGACTGGTAAAACTGAACCTGTCCTTCTGTCATATTACCTCTTAGATAAATCAGGAAGTATTAGTGATACTTATAGCTGTCCTTATCATTGTCCAGCATTTATCCATTTACCTGGTCGCTTCTGTGCTTGACAAAAAGGAAATGGTGAGCTGGCAATAATATTTCTTCTGCTTCTAATATTTTGAATCTTTTTGAGTCTTGAGCTTTTAAGGAGTCATGTTGACATGGCTCCACGGGCAAGCTGTGTACAGCTCATAGGTTCTGTAGAGCTGTTCCTGCCTTATCTGATATACCAGTGTGGGAAGATAACCTTGCTGATGCCTTCCCTTCTTGTTTGTTTCCTGATTGTGTGACATTTTGGTAAAGTAGATAGTGCTTACACTACACAGTGAAAAAAAAAAAGTAGAAGTATGATGCAGGTGTTTTTTAGAGCTGGAATTTGAGCTTCTGCATTCAGGGAGAGTTTAAGAGAAGTACAACAGAATACCTATTTCTTGAATACTACCTATACTACTACCAGATAGATAGATAGTTTTCTTCTACCACAGCCCTAAGCTGCCACACATTTGAGTAAATAAAATGAAGTAGTACTAAGAAGATTGCAAGAAAATAGGCCTAGAACAGAGCCAGACAGTCCTAATGTTGATTTACCCTGCTCCTTACTAGGAGTAGTCACCCTGGGCTTGACTGGTGTTCATGTCACTACACTGCTTTCATCATCTGAAGTCATGTACATGATATCCCTGTGAAACACTGCACTGTATTGTTTAAATCCATGTATGCGTAATGGCTCTAAGCCTCAGTAGTTAGAGGAAGTGTCTTAAGTAAAAGCATTGGAGGGGTTTGACATTTTCACTTCTCATTGATATGTATGCATCTTCATATCATGCCTTGAAGTGTGAAAATCTCTAACTTTCCATTGAATGGGCATTCCCAAATGGGCTTTCAGAAATTCCAATGCTATAGGTTAAGGATTTCTTTTTCGTCATCCCACTCACTCTCATTTCCACAAGCCCATTCAGTCCGCCAGCCTAGCTAACATAACTACTGGTATGACACAGAGTTTTTAACCTTTGCTATCTGATAAATTTGGTAAACAAAATACTTCTGAGACTGTGGTTCTGTCTTGCACTTGAGCACTGCTGTTCAATCCTGAGTGCTCCAGGAGTTGTTAGCTGGGTATCTGCATCTTTTCCATGGAAATGGACAAAGGAAGGAAAGATGCAACATAATTCCTCGAATATGCTGGCTGCAATAGTCATATGCAGATACCTGGAAACCATAATTCTGAATCCCCAACTTTAGCTTTAAAAATATAGATCCTTTTATGAACCACTGAAAATAGGAAGTGGTTCTTATTTGGCTTCTATTGTCCAAGTGGTACTGCTGGTCATATTTTCATATTCTCAAGCTTATTTCTCTTGAGGACAGGAAAAAAATGACTAAAATTTTTCATATAACCAGTTGTTTCGCAGGAGTTCAAACCTTTGACAAATGCCAAATACCATCTGTAATTAATTTGTAGGAGCTAGCAGTATTGTTATCTTTGTCAAATTGCTGTATCTTCTCTTATCTGGCAGGGTTACCAATAGTAAAGTGGCATGAGTCTGCAATGATGCTTGATCAAAACTAATGACTGCATTAAGGAAAATAGTGCTGGCCCGCATTTTACTTCACCTGAGATGCACTCTGCATCAGATTTTTGTTGGTTTTGTAGGAACAGTGAGTTACTTACCAGGGTAAGCCTTGAACCAACTGAGACAGTTGAACCTCTGCCTCATGGTACTGGCAGTGCAAGGTGTACTGGTATATGAAGGTCCCTAGAGTTTTCTCCAGCATGGGAAATACCAGTTATGCTCTTAGCAGTATTAAACAGATTTCCTCCTTTTGGTTCCTCCTTGATGAAAGCCTTGATCCATGATCACCCTGGGATAGGTGGGTCTGACTGACCACACAGCTGCTCCTCCGTCTCAGATCTTTGTGCTTTAGTTTGCTTCTGCTGATTGTTATACTGTTGAAGAAGAATATTTTATATGTTCCTGTTCATATTAAACAAATTTTTTTCTCTTTCTGACCTTCAGAGAAGTCACCACTCATTTCAGTAGTGTTTGTTAATGTATTTATATATATGTTAAAAGCTGCAAAAGTTCTTACTGGAACAGTTGTTTTTGAAGGTATATAAAAGTTTGTATTGTAATCTGTAGCAGGCAACTGGAAAATAGCACTAATGGGAAACAGAAGAAAAGCAGTGCAAAAATTGTGTTATAAATATTTGCTGCATGTTGTACTGTAATTCTTTTTTTTTCCACTGCAAGCCATCAATTTATTGATGCATTTCCTTGGTTATCGCGTCATTTTACCAGGATGCTGAGTCTGTTGACCTGTGAGTATAGAAATAGTCTTTCTTTTCAAGTTTTTGTGGAACTATCAAGTTTATTAAAACATGAGATGTTGCTGCAGAAGCAGAGGTTTAACGTACCTTGAACAGCATCATGCCTGTGACTTCCGTAACATCATCTGTGATCTCCCCAGCTGCTGTAGCACCTTTTTCTCAAAGAACAAAAGTACTCGCTGGGACTTTTTGAATCACAGGTTGGAAACGGGGAAAACATTTAATATCAGAGTAGGTCAGTCATGCTGTGCAGACATCTGCATAGAACAATGGCGAGAGCTAAAGTATTGTTACCTTTTAAACTGTCAGTTTCGGTCTTACAAAGACGGTGTCAGTCCTGCACTAAGTTATTTCCTATCTATGGAAACGATCAGTCAAGCTTGTGCTTTCATTTTCATAACACCCCATCACCACTCCTGCCACCACCACCCAGAGATCCTGCTCACATTTTGGGTTTTCAGTACTTAAATATACCTTCTGACCCACACTATGAAAATCTTAAGACTGGCACAGCTGCATTTAGTTCATGAATGTTCCTTTCTAAAAGCTAGCTTTTTACATGGTTTCCAAAATGAAAAATGGTAAGAGGAGGTCCCTTATGTCCTTAAGTCTTTGTGTACAGCTGCTACAGTAATAGTAGAAAAGCAAGAGTATCAATGTGATGGCAAAGACTGGATTTTGAGTGAAAGATGGCAGATCCCTGAAGCTGTGACTTCAGCTGGGACTACTATTCCATTTACAGTCAGTGCCTCTGATACACATCTGATGCCTATACAAAAATAAGTACAACAACATACCTTTTCATTTTTATATAAGTTTCTTCCTAAGAATTGAATGTGCGTATAATATTGGTGCAATGAAGCAATGTGTTGTCATCAGTAAGAAAATACTGTTGAAGAAACAGCAATGCAGGCAGAAAGAATTCAAGGATGAGAACAAAGGATAGTATTGATATGTGGAAATGCAAAGGGAACACTTCATGCCCTTTCAGATTTTATGTTTTTTTCCCTATTTTTGTATAATTACAGAGAGACAGGATCACCTAGCTCCTGTTCTTGGTGTGGAGGGTTCACCCTTTTTATTACTTTGGAGATCTCCAGGTTTTTGTACAAAGTAGTAGGTTCTCGGGAGATGTCTGGATAAAATAAAATCCATGGAAGTTCTCCCATATATATTGTCAAGATCTATTTATAGGTCTATATGTCAAGATATATTTATTAGTTGTTACAAGAAAGAAGATGAGTCAGAGGAGAGATAAAAGTATACAATGGTATCAGCTATGTAGAAAAAATAGAGAAGATCAGGAAAAGACAAATATCTTTGCCCTTTTACAAGACTTATGAAAGAATGACATTCAGAAAATTCAAATTCATGAAAGGAAATGTTTTACTTCCAGTCCACAATTAAAATAGAAAATGTTATGTTTTAATTAACATAGAAAGAGTAAGCTGCTAGGACTGGGCTATCATCATCATGGCTTGGCTTCGCAAACGAAGATTTGGGAAGGGCTCTACCCACGCTTGCTGCAAGCACGCTGATGGCTAAAGAGGCCGATGCGAGATAGGCAAGTCCGGTTGCAAAAGGCACAGCAGAAAGTCTCCATAGGTGGTGTTGGTGAGGCACGGTTCTTTCTGCGTTGTCTTTTCTTCTCCAGACTGATTCTGCGTGCGTTCTCAAAGGACTCAGCAGCGTTATGGATGGTGTGTCTCCACGCCTCCCAACTGGAGGCCAGAGTGGACCATTGATGATAGTCAATATGGCCAAGGCTGAGGTACTGTTTTAGAGAGTCCTTGTATCTCCTCTTTGGGGCTCCTCTCTTGCGGCAGCCGGTGGCAAGTTCACCATAGAGCACGATCTTAGGGAGGCGGTGATCCTCCATCCTGGAGATGTGCCCTGCCCAGCGCAGCTGCGTTCTCAGCAGCATCGCCTCAATACTGGTGACTGCTGCCTGTTCAAGGACAGACACATTGGTCACGTAATCAGACCAGCGGATGTTCAGGATAGTGCGGAGGCAGCGCTGATGGAAGCGTTTGAGGAGACGCAGGTGGTGGCGGTAGATGACCCACGATTCAGACCCATATAAAAGAGTGGACAGCACAATGGCTTTATAGACACTAATAAACTGAAGGACTGGGCTATAGTTAATTGTGAATTGGACATTTCCCAGTTGCTGCCCTAGCAGAATGCTGCTTTGGATTTCAAATTCACCCTTTCTCTTACATCTTTATTCCTATTTCATAATTGCTGAGCCAACATCAAAGAGTCTGCTAGAATGTTTGTATCAACATTACATTTTTTGTACGTGATTGGGAAAGAAAATGGTATTGTAGCTGATTAACAAAACTTTTGGATGGAGAAACTTGATTGACACTGCAGTGGCTTACAAAATTCAACTTCCAAAAATGCAGTTAGGCAATTGAAAAATATTTATTTGTCTGTGTATATCTTGAAATGTTGTAAGAGTTGGAAAAAATTGCCTGTTTTTCTCTTTTGTAATTTGTACTATAAAATTTAGCAATTCTCCACCTGTCCATATCTTCTTTAGTCATCATTTCCACAGTTCTTGGCATTGTTAATTTAATAACATGCTATGTTAACTATTGTCACTACCCATTTTTCTTTCTTTTATTTGTGCTTATACTTTATTCATCTGAAGTTCATGATGATGAAAATATTACCATTCAAAAGCAGAGACATTCAAAAAGTATGAGCAATAATGGTCACACTAAAAGATTGGTCAGGTGTAAGGTCTGACAAAGTGGCTGAGATCTTTTATAAGTGGCAATCCATTCTGAAAAGCCAGACTGCAAAAATAGTGCTTCCTCCACCTGATGATCCCACTCCTACCTCCCCAACCTTCATGACACATACATACACTTTAATTCTGTGTTTAAACTGTGCATATGTTTCTTCGGTCTCTGCATGCATCCCATCGTGATTCTTTTCATTTTCCTAGGAATACTGCTTCACTGACCATCGATTAATTACTTGTGCCCTTTAGGAGTAAGACAGAGCAGGATATGACTGTAATTACACTATATATTAGAAAATACCTATTTCAAAACCTTTTTTTCTTACATAGTTCTCTGCTGGGAAGGATAGGGACCTTTGCTTCCTTATCTGCATAGGAGAAATTCATACCAACCTGTACTTAATTTACACAGTTTTGGTTCTATGAGCTGGCCAATAGAATAAAAAACAGGTGGCTCTTCAAGCTTGTTTGAAATTGGAAACTTTACCTACAGTTTATAACATTGCAGAATGTAATGTCAGAGACTATTTACAAACATACTACTCCTACATTCAGAATTGTTTCAGAGATTATCCTGAGCAGGTTGCACCTTTAGCTGAAATCAAATAGAGTTGTATTTAAAGATACCTCCGTTACTGGCATAATAGCCAGGGAACCATGAATACAGGAAGATATAAATTGTGCCATTACTTCTGTAACTGATCTGAATATATTTACAGTTATTGTGCTTTATTCTCTGCACTACGCAGGATTCAAGAGGGTTCATTAGCTTGGATGCAGTCCATGGAGTATCATTGTAGTCAATTTTGACCTGAAAGTAATGTGTCTACATTCATGCAGTATTGTCACTTGAGCCAAGTCCTCTGGGCAGTGGGAACACTAGACTGTGCAGGAGCACTGCGTGCCTTGGTAAACACTTGGTACCAGTCAGTTTGGACCTGCCTGCAAAAGCATCCTCAGCCTCCAAATACAAACTTACTCTGCAAACAGTAGAGCTATATTTAGGCATCACCTCATCTAGCAAACTGAGGCTACTGTACCATCCTCAATCTATATTAAATCAACTTGAGTATCTGCTTAATCAATAATAGAGTTGACTGTGAAGTCAAAAGTAAAAGCTAACATCTAAAAATGAACTGTGAATTTTAATGAATTGTGATAGGGAGTTAAGACATATCTAGTGAATGTGTCAAGAGAAGATAAGTCAATTCTAGGTGTGGAGTCAATGTAGACAGGTTAAAACTTGTTAAACATTGTATGATTGCTGTCATTGACGTGCGAAGTGCTGTCACTGGTGGAGTTTTGTATGATGATGTGTTACATCAATCTAAATAGTCCTACTGTAATACAGGATACAAGTATTCCCAACAATATTGTTTCTGCAGTATTGCAGAGATCC
This sequence comes from Grallaria varia, assembly GCA_013396735.1. Lineage (NCBI taxonomy): Eukaryota > Metazoa > Chordata > Aves > Passeriformes > Formicariidae > Grallaria > Grallaria varia. The sequence continues at coordinate 266,989 of VWZG01006968.1, forward strand.
CTAACGTAATAAGGGATAATTCCCAAGAATTAGCTGTTGGCTGTCTAAAGGGCAGAAAGGTTGATTAATCTTAGTGACTGTTGCTCATCCATCACCTGTTTTCCCTTCTAAATAGCTACTCCCTTGCTAGTCAGGGGCAGGTAATCTGTAGGGGAATCAAGAAATGTGTTTGCTGCTCCTGCATTTGAATAAAGAGGACTTTGAAACTAATGTGTGCTGTGTCATCAGTAACAATGTAGAGAATATAAGAAGCATTTGTATTTGGTGCTGTGGTAATGGTACTGAATCTGCTTTGGTGAAATTACCAGGCTCAGTGAGAAAGTCCAGCCTTTCTTGCAAGCAGCACACTTGCCTTCCCTGAATAACAGGCTGTGCTGTGGGAAAAACCTCTGGCTTCCCATTGTGTCTCTCTCCTGTGTGTGGGACTAAAGTACACAGGGGTTTTCTGCACTTCTTTTCTTGGTCTACAATATCGGAAACCAAAAAGGGAACCAAAAATGGTGAAACTCTTATATAAACGTGGTGATGGTGAGAATTTATTCACAGAATCATAGAATATCCTGAGTTGGAAGGGACCCACAACCGTCATCAAAGTTCAACTTCTGGCCCTTTGCAGGACATCCCAGGAATCACTCCGGGTTGCCTGAGAGCATTGTCCAAATGCTTTTTGAACTCTGTCAGGCTTGGTGCTGCGACCACTTCCCTGGGGAGCCTGTTCCAGTGCCCAACCACTCTCTGGGCAAAAAACTTTTTCCTGTTATCCAACCTAAACCTCCCCTGGCACAACTTCGGGCATTCCCTCAGGTCCTGTCACTGGTCACCACAGAGAAGAGATCAGTGCCTGTCCCTCCTCTTCCCCTCACAAGAAGTTGTAACTGCAATGAGATCTCCCCTCAGTGTTCTCTTCTCCAGGCTGAACAGACCAAGTGACCTCAGCCGCTCCTCATATGGCTTCCCCTCAAGGCCCTTCACCATCTTTGTAGCCCTCCTTTGGATGCTCTCTGTGAGCTTAATATCTTTCTTATATTGTGGCACCCAAAACTGCACTCAGGGACTTGTGGCAAGGCCACACGAGTGAAGAGTGAAGTGGGACGGTCACTCCCTTTGAGTGGCTCCAGTTTCTTGCTAACCTTTGGAGAGAATGCTCATGCTCAGCCCTGCCTGACACAGTGTAGTTACAGCAGCTCTGAGCTGTGGTCTGCGTTGGGGCTTCCTCTGCAGTTTCACAGCTACGGTGTATTTGGTGGGAGGCAGCACCAAAACCAGGTGAAAACAGCAATAATGGAGCAGTGTGTTGCTCTTATTAGCAGATAGTCTCGTTGCAGATGTGTTTTGCTGTTAAATGACAGTTAGTGAAATCAAATGTTTAGGGAATGTCAAACATGATTTATTAATAAAAAATGTGATTTAAATATTTTTTTGAGTGACTATTCTTTATGCTATGCGTGTATACAGGTGAGTCACCTTTTGCTGAATCACCGTGTGCCTCCCAGCAGCAGTGTTGAGGGGTTTCCCATGTGACAAATGGGAAACTACCAGTAGTACCTAAGGAGAAAGGCTGTCCTACTGCAAGCTGACCTTTGAAACTGGGGACATATGGCACAGCATGATATAGTGATCAGAAAGGGTGACCTGTAGTGAAGCCTTAGGAAGTCTGTGTCCCGCTCTGCTCATAGTTCTTTGTATGAGGTAGAGTAATTAATCTATCTTCCTTGTGCTCCATTATGCATTCATGTGAAATGGAGATGTCATTATGCATTCACTTTATAAGGCTATTGTGAAATTTAAAGAAAAGTAATTAATCTTGCAGTGTGACAAGGATTCCCTGCTCTCCTAGTTTAATTCCTATGTTTGATCCCCTTTAGATTGTACAGAATTGTGAATGTCACTGCAAAACTATTTCCAGGAATTTGTGTAGAAGAGCACCCTTCATATGGGAAACTGTTAATATTTATTCTCACCTAAAAAGTGGTTCTTCCAGGGTATAATTGATTTTTAAAACATGAAACTACTAGTTACAGCATTTTCAGTTGCTTTATTTCACATTTGCAAAGCTCTTATACATGATATGAGGAGTTCAACATCAGCATGATTCTGTGGAGTATGTGTTCTCTTTCCTACTGCTCTGCCTCCCCATCTCTTCTGATTTCAGCTCCTCTGATCCAGAAGTTCCTGTCCTGGTGTGTGAGCACAGATGTGATTGTGCCATGGTCTGGTTGACAACATGGCCCAAAAAATAGATTGAATCAGTATACCAAACCAAACCAAATCAAACAAAAAAAAGAAAAAAGAAAAAAAAGGTGCATTGTGGTATGAAGGCAGTAGCTTGGTGGTGGAGAGGAAATTCCAAAAAAATTGCATTGTTGCAGAAACAGAACTAATTTACTTGTGGCAAACAAGCTCCTATCTCTGGGAGTGTCTCAAGAAAAGATAAATTGTCTACACTCAGCTAAAGTATCATACAGGTGTGCTAGTTTTGCATTGATTCACTAAAGAAGTACATGACTACACACTGGCTCCATCAGTGTCATTTGATAAGTGCTGTGAATGCAAAATTATTGTAAGTAAAATGTTAAGGTTTAGGAGAGGCTTGAGAATTATCTAATTAAACAAAGACTGGGACAGCACGGGAATAGTTTAAATGTAACTAGCAAATGATGAAAGGGGTTGCAAGCAGAACATATTGAGCATGAGTTTCTTAAAGAGTAATCTAGAGATCTTTGAAGATGATCAAAAATTCTGTGTAGTTCAGAAAGAATATAGCATATTTGCGTTGTGTAGTGGCAGATATTAACTTTTAGATAACTTCTGGAAATACTAGATTAATAAAATACCCCTGTCTTTTTAAATGAGAGATCACTACTGCTGGTTTTTTATTAGCAGTATTATGTTCAGTTAGTTTCCTCTGTGGCTAAAACAAATGTTACTGTGCATCTCATGTCTTCCTTTCTTGAGAAGCAGCCAGGCGTGGGAGTAGCCACACTTAGGAAACCCCCATGTAAGTTCTGTGACTCCTTGTAGACCACCCCCATTAAATGCCTAAGCCTAAAATGAGATAAAATGCTCTTTAGTAAAGTTGTGTCAGATAAGGGAGTGTGCAGGACAAAATGACTTTTATCTTATGAAAACAAAAATAATTTGTCTTCTGTGTTTTAGTTGTGTAAATAAGGTTAGTCTCTGTGGTAAGCAGAGGAGGGACAGTGTGTTATGCAAGCAGGAGTTTCAAAATTCTGAAATGCTGATTCCCTTACTGCGACTTAAGCGTAGTTTGAGTTTTTCCATTGCAAAACTGTAGCTAATTTATACCAACCTCTCAATTTTTTCCCAGAAGCACTTCACGGTAGAGAACCTCATGTGCTAGTAATATGTAGGACAAGAAAGTCCATATAACTGACAGGTGCAAAGTGCCACTATTTATAACTTCCAGAAAGAAAAACTTAAAGGAGGTGGATACAGGACAGTTAAGTCTTTTACAAAATTGGGAATAGCTGCCATTGACCACTCTCTATCTGGAAATCTAGATGCTGTTGTGCTGCACCCTAAGTGCAATTAAAAGGGGTTTCCATTTTTTTTACTGGGGGTAAACTCTAGCAGTTCAAACACTGGCAAATCCTTACTGACTTGCAATACCGCTGGTGCAGCTATGGTCCTGAGGCTGTTTGTACCCATAATCTGCATGTAGCACTTGTTTCTTGTGTTGTACCGTGAGGATGATCTTGTTGTTAAGTTGGGTTTTTTTTTTATTTCAGATTGTATGGAATCAGTTCCTGAAGTGTTCTTTGAAAACCATTAATTTTTTTTCACTTCACTGTCTGCTAATCTTCCCTTAATGTAGCAAAACATTAGGCAAAAAGAAAAAAAATATTTTCATTCGGAATTTGTAAGGGGTTCCTTAAATTACTCCTGGTTGATATTTCTGCACTGTTGACTTCTGTACAAGAAAATGTGTGTGGATGCAGTAGGTACATTGCTAACTTTTATTAGCTTTAGTGAACTCACATTAACCAACTTAATCCTCCTTTTGTATTTGTATCCAACTATTTACAGGGCCAACATACAAGAATCAGAAAATAAAAGTGACTGTAAACAAGTAAAATTGATGAAGTAGTTTTTACTGCCCAGATGAGACATTCCATAAAGAAATGTCAATATTGAAAAACTGAATTTTTAATAGCCTCCTAATTTAATAATATGTGACATAGAGAAAGTACATTATTACTTATTACGTGAAAAACTTCCAGTAACATAAAAATGGTGGCTTTTTATCTTTCCATTCTGTGTTCCCCGAGAAATTCTGAAACTTTTCTCCAAAGACATAGGGCATGCACTAGAGAGAGTGCCATTTTTACTTTTACCTGCCATTTTATGGGCAGAAGTTACTGTTTTTGGCCTTTTCCTGCTCACATGATGTTCTGTTTGTTTTGACCAGGGAGAAGCAGATTGTAGGCACACATAGCCAGTATTGGTTATGATCTCCTGGAAGCAGGAAGTCAGTTCCGATAAGTGCTGTTAGGCTCTTGTGCTTTGCATTACACCAAGCCCCTATGTCTCTGTGAAAACAAAGCCTTCAGTCCCTCAGAATCAATGCTGCCAACAGCGGCAAAAATTAATGTAGAAAGTCTTCTGGCCTTCTGTCCCAGATCCTCAGATCCAGATTCATGGCACATTTGTGCTTGTCCTTTGCTGTGAAGGTCAGTCCCACGCTCCCTGCCTTCCTCGCCTCCAGTGACGTGTTCCCATCAGTCATTGAGCCTTTGACTCAAGTATGTCTGTTGGGTTACTACAAACTCAAGACCACAGAAAAAAGTCTTTTGTTGGATCAGTGAGCTTGTGGGTAGTTGTGACGTTGTTAGATCTGACGCAACAGAAGTACTGAGAATGTGCAGCCTGAGAGGACTGAGTGGGACCACGCCTTTCCCCTCCTACTTGCAGGCAGATGAAACTAAATGCATTGTAAAATTGTGCCCAAGAATTAGTAGAACGATTCTTTCTAGCCCTTGAATCAAAAGCTAATGATAGCAAATAATGGTCAGGATGACGGAAAGGAGGGGAAAGCAAGAGGAGGAGAAAGGCAATTGGAGGTACTGAAGGGAAAAAAAGTAAAAAGGAAGAGGGAAGTAGCTAGAAAAGCAGGAAGAAGGATTAAAGAAAAATCAGGAGATTGTATGTTGACAAACAGCGTTAGCAAATGCATGTAGATTTAGGAAACACCGTTCCCTAGTGATTGAGCATACTGTCCCTGGCTTTCAAATATGATGGATGCTTCAGTGTCAAGAAACAATTCTGTTTTTCTGGGCACAAGTGAAATGCCCTTGCTTTGTGAGTAATGACCTGGATGCTGAAAGCCAGAACCTTTGTCCTCCATGAGCGCAGTCTCGGTGAAGCAGGGGGGGAAAGCCCCAGGCGCAAGTGCCTGTCCTAAGAATCATTTATTGCGGAACAGGCACAGCCCTAAGAGGTTGATGAAAAGCCCTTCCGAAGTGAGTTTACCACCTCAGGATGTTGGTTCATAAGTGGGCGATAGTGTGGATGTGGCTTTCACGAAGCCTTAATGCTGAGGTCGCGGGTCTCCGTGTGCTGCCGCTCGCTGTCCCCACGGGGCAGTTCTCCCGTGCCGCCACCAGGGGGCGATGGCGAGGCGCTGTGTCTTGGGGCGCTCACGGGACTCACACCTCGGTGCCCCGTGTCCTAAAGTGGGTATTCCTCAAATCCCAGTGTCAGTCAGTTCCCTCAGCTGACTCGGAATTTCTGACATCTCCATACAAGTCTTCCCGATTTCATTCATGTAATTCAAGCTGCAAGAGCTGGAAAAGGTTTATAATAATAATGTATTTTCTGTGTGATTGAGAGCAGCTTCCTACAGTGAATTGGTTTGTTGTTTCTTTTTTTTTTCTTTGTCATTAGAGAGCTACTTTAGCTATCTACTGAATTTGTATATGAAGGTAGTCCAGAAGTTCCTCTAGTTGAAACTCACATGTGAAAGTGTTTCCTGTCGGTCTGTTTTTACAGATAAAAAAATCTTTGGTTTTGCTTTGTTTTCTGCAGCTGCTTGATGCAATTAACTGTCTGGCAAAAGAGAATGTCCGGTTGCTTGTGCTGGGCCGCAAACATATGCTGAGTAACTCCTCACATTGGAAAAGAGAGATCATGAATGAGATGCAGAATAAGGCAGACTTCTTCTTTGCTGAAAATATGTAAGTTGAAAAAAATGATTCGATGTAGTAGCAACCAACACCTGATTTATGTGGATTTTGCTGTAGGTTTTAGTACCATTACTAGTATCTCTATCTGTGTGTGAAAGAGAAACATATCCCTTGCTATATTTGTTTCAAAAACCAATACATATTAAATGTTGCATTGTGAAGAATTTAATCACTTGGAATCATACTGACAGCTGTAAAGTTTATTAGGATTTATGGCTGGTAAAACCATTGCCAAGAGCACAATGCCCTGAACTTGCAGAATTTCTAATAGCATCAGTGTACAGTTGTGGTCTGCTGCTGTTTGGGGGTGTACTGATGAGTTTTAGCAGTTCTATTCCACATAGCTCTGTATTAAACTTCGTGGGAGAAGATTATATTGTTGTATTATCAGATTGTGATAAGAAGGAGAAATGCTCTGTGTACCATGCAATTAATTTGTACTGTACTCTAGCTTTTGGTGCCCTGTGGCAAGTAGTTTTTTATTTTGCCAGGGAACTAGAGTAGTGATGGGAATTTTCAGTGTTGCTGATGAATAGATCTTGGATCAGCATTTGAATCATTTCCTGCAACCACGTACTGCTTTGTGAATGATGTTTGTCTTTTCCAATTGTTTTTTTAAGCTCTGAAGATGATCCCTTCTTGTTATATGCTGCTCTCCGCTCAGGCAAGCATTGCAAGTTCGTTACTAGAGACTTCCTTCGGGATCACAAGGCTTGTCTTTCTGACAGTGTGACGCGTCATCTGTTCCGTAAGTGGCAGCGTGGACACCAGATAGTGTTATTCCTTTCTAGAGAAGGAAGGCGTATAAGTTTTTTGGTAAGTTTCCTGCTGCAATCAGAAAACACAAAACACAGAGCATATTCATTGAAGATACACATTTTCAAACTCTGGAAGTCAAAATAGTCATATTAGAGTTTAAGAAATGGATTTGTATCAACACACTCAAAACTCCCAGGTTTACTGAAAATTCACTGTGTTCACAAAACATGCCACAAACAAGAAAACTGTCAGAAAGCCAAGACATTCTGCCTAAATGTTTAAAATGTAAATGTAAATACAAGTTTGTGTATACAAATCTTTCCAGTGCTGGAAAGTCAATAAACATTACTGGCACTCAGTAAAACCTGAGTGCCAATGTTTTATTTTATTTTAAATTTTGAAATACCTTATTCTCGTCTGTAGCACTGTTATAAAATATCATGCTTCTAATTGTACAATAGAATTTCATTGATCTTTATTTTAAAGAAGCAGGAAAATACAGGTATTCCAATATTCACTGTAATATTAACCTAACATATGTATAAAATTTCACGAGGGAAAGCCCAGAATAGTCAGGTTTATAGCCAGTATTCAGCTGCAGAAATTACAGACTTCCAAGAATAATACCGTGTTATAGCAGAATACTGCTGTTATTGTCTAGGAAACATGTATCCTTGTGAGTCAGTACATTAACAGGAGTGCAGCTGTTTCAAGATTTTTCTAGGGAAAAATTCATCACTCGTGCATTCTATATGCATTTTTTTTTGTTATCTGGTCTGTCTGTGTTGTTATTGCCTACTTAAAGGATTACTGCACCCTATGCAGATTCGTCTTCTTCCTTCTGTGGTTAAAAGTGTAAAATAACATTAATTTATAAACAGAGATACGGGCTTGTAAGAATGACAGCCTTTCATTCAGTGTTGCCATACATACATTTTGTTTATGGAACCAAATAATGAACGTAGGGTTACCTGAGTAACACAGCTTTAGCTGCTCCCTGTTTCATTCTTTTGTACAAAGGGGATAGTAATTTTCACATCTTAATTCCCATACAAGTGATTCGGATGATTGATATTCCCAGTCATAGCTGTCCTCCAGGTTATTCTGAAAGCTGTCATGGGAAAGTAGTCTTCCAAGACTATACGTACAGAGTGATAGCATATACTGACAACCATAACTGCCAACCAGTAATTTTTCTTTTGTATTTGTGTTATATGTGTTGAATTAGTATACCTATAACATAGTAGACCAGAAAAAACATTTATTATATTTCTTTGACTTGTTCTGAAAGTATTTGTGATAAATTCTTTTCCTGTTTCTCCTTGGGACAGAGCAAATCAGTTCTGTAAGGATATATACTGGAAGAACAACTACAAGATGTTATTAATGTCATTAAATCCTCTCAGTTCAAGTCTCTAAACTCCACACCCAGAGCTAATTCCTATACAGTTTCATTTAACTGAACAGAAAAACAATAATTTTTCTATTTCTATAAATTGAGTGTATTATGTTCAAATCATTATTATCTGGTGCTGATTGAAGAATTTTAACCTTTTGTAATGACCTTTTGTAATGACCACAAAATACTTGGAAGATATTTTAGTTTTTCCTCCAGTTCTAAAATTTAGAATCTGTTTGGTATAAGGAAGTAAAACGAGAGTTGGTAAGAGATGAAACTATAGAGATTTCTAAGGTAAGCATTAGAAGTCATAACTACCTGTAACTGGTATTTTAGTAATATATTGTATAAAGTCTAAACCCAATGTTTTTCTGTGTCTTTTCCCAACAGCCAGCTTTCCGTTATGACTGTGTGGTGCAGACTACAGGTGATACATGGCATATCCCCTATAAAGATGTTTTTGAGGAAAAATATTCTTATGAAGTACCAAGAAAATGGCTCTGCATTCAACAGAAACGATGAAGAATGTAATTGCACAAGCTGAAGCTGCTTTTTTTTTTTGTTTAAAATCATTACTGACTATAAGAACTCAGCAGGACAATTATGGGATTAATACGTGAGGCCTGTAACTAAGGAAAATTCAGTGACTGCATTTTGTAAAAATCATTCCTGCAGTAAATCTGTTAACATCAGTGCTGGTCTAGCAGGGATGAGTTAGGTCCATTATTTCCATTTTTACAGGCAGTTTCTGTGATTTGAATTAAAAACTTTATTTTTCCTCTTGGAATGTCAAGAATTGGTGTTTTTTTATCTTTTTTTTTCCTCAAGCATTTCATCTACACTGAAATTCATAAACTCTGTATTTCAAAGAAATTAAGCAGGACTTAAAAATTACCTTCAAGGTTTGTGGGGCTGAGGTACCTTACAAGAGTGTTGCACAATGTTTGCCTCTAATAAATGAAGTTAAGGGGGACAAATAGTATGTTTACCTTTTGCCAGGCACACATAAACCTAATACTTCCTCACACTAATTAGAATTAATTTGATTGCATAGAGTTCAAGAGATTTGTTATAGCAACATATATTAATATTTTGTTTGGAAGAATAAGGAAACAAGCAGTGGAATATTCTGTGGTTCTTTCACTCTTAAATGTGCCGCTTCTGACAGGATTTTGTGTCACTGCAATACTTTACATATGAGAATGCATGAATTTTTTAAATGAAAATTGATAACTAGAAATTCTTAAAGACATTAATAGGACAAAACTGATTTTGTAGAAATATTTCTGTAAAACCTGTCTTGCAGTGCACCATGACAAGCTTCCTCAGGATTGTTGGCATTCAAGTGTGTTCCCTGCTATTTATTTTTCCATGACAGAAAGCAATCCTGACACTTGCTCTACTTTTGGTATCAGTTTGTAAACCAGCAGGTGTGATTTGCATACAGTCATGTCCTTCAGATACTGTGCAGAAAGTGTAGAGGAGCTGAGTGCCTCTTAAGGTAACATTGAACCTTGGTTTTAAATTCATCGTATTATTGGTAGTGTTCATCACAGTCCCCTTTTCTTACACAATATGACAGCTCCTATGGGGTCCTTCAGGAAAAGCAGAGAGATTGGATCCAGTTCTCTCATCCCTCAATACATTTAATTTGTCAGAAGATTGTTTTTACAATTCTGTAAATCAGAGAACTGCCACATCACCTTGAAAGTGCAAACACTGCTGTTAAACTAAGCATCTTCTCCTGTACAAGACCGCTTAGCTGTTGCTCTGTATGAGGCTCCCTTACCCTCTGTATGAAGTTCCACAACAGCATAAGCTGGTGTGAATCAGTGCTGTTACAGTCCTCATTTGGTACTAGCCTCCTCTCTGCAATCAAAGAAGAAACATTAATGATCAACCCTACTTTTTCATTTGTATATCACCTGTTGTATAGATGCACACAGTCTCTAGAGGCTCAGTTCTGACTGAGTCTATTTATTTGCATTTTATTTAAGACATGTGAAATATTTGTGTTGCTGTGAGTCTTCAAATTTCAGATTACTGAAACAGGGCACTTCAAGATAACAGTGAATATGAGTATTTTCTTCTGAGCATGTAAAGGGAATTCTGAGGGCTTCATTGGCAATAAATCTGAGAACCAAACTGAAGCGTATCAACATCTACGGGCAGATCCAGTTGACATCTACAGCTGTTTATACAGTAGTACAATAAAAATTCAATGTAATTTATTAGATAAGTGGTTCATGCTGAATGCCAGAGAGGCAAGTCCTGCAAACAGTACAGAAATTGGTACCCCTAAAAAGACACTGACTGCCATTGGCAGCACACTGAGGGAGAACAGGAATTGGAAGGAACGAGCCCTTAGCCTGCTTTGTGCCATGGAGACAGAGACACACTGGCAAGATAAGAGTTGAGGAAGACTGAACTGATTCAGCCTGTGCTCCAGCTGTTCTGTGAATAGCTTCATCTCCAAGATCACCCACTTACTGCTAATATGTTAAAAAGATGTCAGTGAAGACAGTTGTCCTTGGCATCCAGCATTTTTCTTCTGAAACAATGCTGTACTTTGGAATCTGACAAATTTGCTGTGTAGATGGAGCAAACTTCTGGAACCTATATCCTTAAAGTGTCATAACTTCCACTCCATCATGTCCATGGTATTGAACAACTTATTTTTTCCTTGGTCTGATTCAAGTATGGAATCTTTGATTCCAAACTTCAGAATTTCCTCAGTTACTTTTTGGCAATCAGGCTGAATGCTTGAGACTTACTTTCATTTTCCCATACCCTTTTTCTCAAGGGGAAAAAAAAGACATTAAACTCTAGTGTTACAGAATGGAAGACCTTTGTATGTGGAAGAACTGTGAGGGTAGGGGTCATTATCTTGAAGAAACAGTGGTCTTAAGAGACAGGTCATAAGAATCATGAGTGTTCTGGAGAGGATGCCTAGGGATCGACTGCTTGCTTGTGCCTTCAGGATAAAAGTGGCACCAAATGGTACTGGCAGAAAGAAAGTTCAGATAAGAGGTGAGGTTTCAGAACAAAACCACACAACATGTTACGCTGAGCTCTGCCCCAGCATGTCCTGGATTCAAGAAGTTCACGTGAGTTCATGGGGAGACCAGCAAGTTCATGAAAGGGAACCAGCAATGGTTACTAAATAACTAGACACTATCCCTGCCTTGGGAAGTCCCTCCAGATGGTTGGAAACTAGGAGGGGGTTCCCCGAGTGCATCAGTAAAGGTGCTCTCTCTATTCTTACTACTTTTCCTTGGGCATCCCCTTTTGGCCAGGGTTGGAGACAGAGCACTGGGCCAGACTTCCCTGTCTGAGCCAGCATTTTCGTGTTCTCTGTTCCAGTGCTTGCGTAACACCTTTAAACATTTCATGCCTGCCCACGAAGTGCTTCGATCAGGAAAGGGACAAACTCCATCTTTTCTTCTCCCCTGGTGAAGTATTTTGAAAAATTTGAGAGCGTAAACTTTTAATGTGTGGCATACACAAAATGCACCCATATTCTGCTATTCCAACAAAGAGTAAGCTCATCTATTAATAATTTTAAAAGAGGTGTGGATACCAAAACACAGCTTTTCCAATTTTCTTAATGACCAACTTTAAAAAAAAATGTCTTCCCACAAAGAGTAGGGGAAATCCAACATGATGAAAGGTAAAAAGAGCACATATGCACGAGTTTAAATGTGGGGAATTTCCCATTGTACTGGACACCGATAAAAAGCCTTTTAAACATCACATCATAACGCAGCTGCGGCAACAATTACTTATGAGTATTTTAATCATGTTTTTTTGAGGTATTTGCTTCAAAGTTATTAAAGAGAAGACATGGAAGTATTTAGTTTGGTGGATTAGGAGGGGGTTGTTTTCCTGGCTGGCTGGTGGTGCGTTCCTTGCGTTCCCCTCGGTTCCCGTGGGCAGTGGCCGGGGCGGGCCCACGGCCCTGCTGTGTCCCCACGGCCCTGCCGTGCCCCCAACACTCGGACGCTCTCCAGCCCCGGCCGGGCCCGCCCCGCTCCCCCGGCCGCAACGGCGAGGCCCGCACGGCGCATGCGGGTGGAGCGTGACGGTGCGGGAGCGGCGCCCGCCTCGGCGCCTGCGCGGGGGAAGGGAAGAGGGGTGTGCGTGTGACCCGGAAGCGGTGCTGCGGCGGCGGCTGCGGCGGGCCCTGCACGCGGACATCGCCCCCGGCGCGCGCCGCTCCCGCCATGTCGCGCGGCTCCAGCGCCGGGTTCGACCGGCACATCACGATCTTCTCGCCCGAGGGCCGCCTCTACCAAGTCGGTGCGTGTGGGACCCGCCGCCACCGAACTGCCCCGTCATGGCCCGGCCTGCCCGCGACCCCGCCCCGCCGCCCGGGCGGCCCGCTCGGGAAGGCTCCGCCAAGCCTGGCAGCCCGTGCGGAGCGGGGGCTACGCGGTGCCTCCCGTGGCTCGGGAGCCTCGGGTCCCGCCGGGCCTGGTCCCGCGGAGTGGGGGGAAAAGCCGGGTGGGAGCCCGGAGCAGCGGCCGTCCCTGTCGTGCCGGCGCGGGGACCTGGGGAAGGGATGCTCGCGTGGGACTGGGAAACCTTAGAGCCAGGGTGGGCTCTCTCGAGTGTTCCCTGCCACGGCGGGAGAACCTCCTGTGAGTTCCCGGTGTTCGATTTCAGATTCTTGGAGAGCAAGCTTACAGCTGTGCAGAGGCTGTTTATTCCTCCTTATGTGTTTCTTGTGTATCTTGCAAAGCCTGGAAGCATTGCGTTTTGGAAACTGAGAATCACGATAGCTATTTGAAATGGGACTTGAACTGCCTCAAACCCTGCATGCCAGAGTGACAAAGGCAGTTTTTGGACGTAACCCATGTGCTTTGTTACACCTAAGTGCTGTGTGTTCTCTAAGCAGCAGCCATCCTTTGTTTTCAGGCTCCTTTAAATAATCTGCAGTTAAGCGCCAGGCTAGCTTCAGCTTCCTCTGTAGGCCACTGATTCTTAATTCCTGTGTACCAGACTGTACAGTAGCACGTCATGGTGCTCCTTGTGCAGGATACCCTGGGACAGCGCATTCTGGCGGAACAGGTGGCTGAGAGTGTTCCTGGAGGATCCTCACAACAGGGACAGATGAATTGTTTTGCAGCATCATCCTGATGCCATCTTCCCCTGGAGCTTACTGGCTCTTCCCCAGCTGCAGTGGCTTCATTGCACATCCATTACATGGTATGTCTACATCCATCTGTTCCCCAGGAAAGGAGGCAGCAGGGATCAGACTGCATGAATTGTCTGTGGTAGCCATTAGTTTATTTTGTGACTGCCCTTGAGTTTCTCTCAGAAAGAAGCCTATGTGGATTAGGCTTCTTGCGCAGGTAGCCTCACCTGAAGCAATCCTTTCTCCAAGGAGGAAGTAGGAGGGTGCCTGTGTGTGGGTGTCTGTACACAGGCAGAAAGTTACTTGTACTAGATACCTATGTACAGGTACTGTGTTATATCTGAAGCATGTGTAATGCCTGTACACAACTCGCTTGGCAAGCGTTACACATACAGACAGTAGAGACAGTGCTTCCTCACACAGACTGTTAGTGGTTCTGTGATAGGAGAGTCATGGGCTTCGACCTTCCTTCACCATTTAAACAGACTGGTTGGTCTGCATCAATTCCTGGCTGTTTCTCTGTTGCGGCGCTATTTGTTGGGAATGCTTTCTGCATTCTGTACTAGAGAGGAAACCGAGCCTTGGCCTTACCTCCTGGGTATAGTCAGCCATTAGGTTAATGTATGAGAAATGTGTGGTACCTCCATACCTTTTAACAGTGTCTTAGAAAGAAGTATCTGCATGTGTATTTGAAAGCCTCTGCACACAGCCTGAAGCTGTCTTAAAGCTATTTTAAGTACCTGTATGCCATAGGAAGAAAAGTATGTAGATGTGCATAGTTAACCTCAAGCAAGAGTGAGCTCACTTTACTTACAGCCAGGCTGGTAACTCGGGCATGGTGCCACATGAGTGTCTCTGCTTGCCAGCATCTAGCCACAGCATGGGCAGAAATCTCATGTTTGCTTGTGATCAAATATCCAAATGTAGCTATTTTTCTTTTATCTTTGTCCCTGTGCTGGATTCAGATTAACTAGGGACTGTCAAGGATGAGCATGGACATGTGTTGCTTTAAGATTGCCTTGAGGCTTGAGGTTTTTCTGGAATTTGGCAGTACAAGTATGGAGATTACCAGCATAGTGATATTGGACTGAAATGTTTATACTTTGTCTTGCCTCCTGCTCCCAAAGCTCCAAAAATTCATGTGCCTTTGAAGTGATCTCATATTAGAAAATTAACAGTTATTTCTCATTTCTGTGGTTAAAGTCCTCAGAACATCAGTGTTTTCTTGCTACCTATTAGTTCCAGTCTTGAAAGGTGATGTTTAAGTGGAGTTTTGGGAGGTGAAGAAAATCATTATGGTCAAATTTCTGACTGTTGTCCTGCATTCAGGGAACAGCAAGGGGCTGCTGTTTTCAGAGAGAATGTATGCAATGCTGCTGAAGTACTTACATAGCAGTAAACAGACTTAAAACACCACTAGGATCTTGCATTTGTTACACTGTAAGAGCCACTTCAACTTTTGGCTTGTTTCTTTGAAAACTGAGTGGTGGAAGTGGTAATAGGACCAGTGTCAGAAGGGACTGTGGTTCAGCAAGCCTGGTTGTCAGTACTTGTGAGCAAAAGCTGGTTTGTGAGGGTACCTGTTCCTGCTGCCACCTAAGTGTTACAGAACCACAGAACAGCTGAGGTTGAAGGAGACCTCTGGAGATTATCTGGCCCACCCCCCTGCCTGAGCAGGCCCACGTAGAGCCGGTGGGCCGGTGGGCCAGGACTGTTCAGTCACCATCACAGGAAAAAATGTTTTTAGGTGTTCAGATGGACCTCCTGTGTTTCAGTTTGTTCCAGTCACCTCTGATTCAGTCCTGTCCCTAGGCACCGCTGAAAATAGCCTGGCTCTCTCCTTCTGCTTTATACTCTCCCTTCAGGTATTTGTACACATGAATAAACAAGTGTTGCAGAGCCTGGGCATGGGGCTTCAGTTTGTGGGTAGTGCTGGCTCATGTCTCACTGGGTTCTGTGCTTTGCTGCAGGCTGGCACTGATCATCCCAGGGGAGGAAAGTGAAGGGGTGAGCGGAGTTGTGCATCTAGCAGAGAGAAAGGGAGAATGTCCTTTATGGCATGTTTGAGTAACCAGTAGGTGCTCTGATGTCTGAGAGTAATAAATACAGTGCCATAGATACATGACAATCAGCCCTTCCTCAACACTGACTCAGCAGATTGAACATTAAGATCCTGGTACTGCAAGATTATTTTTTTTCATCTTCATATTATTACACTTCTGTTTCACAGTCTCTTCCATAAATGCCAATGCAGCTTTAAAAACAGCTTGCTCCCATTATTTTAGAAGATAGTTTTGGCAATTTACTAGGCTGTTTGTAGACATGTTCTAAATTGTGGTTTCACTTGCGTAGCTAACAAAAAATTCACCTATATTTAGCTGCTGTCTGAAACTTGCCTTTCTTAGCCAAATATTAGGAAGTTCTGAATATTTATCATATATTGCCAAATAAATAATTTTTAAAGTTGTTGTTCCTACAGCTTTTGAAACCATTAATCAAGGGAAATTTATTAAATGGATCATTTAAAGTAATTCTTAATCCATTGTACTTATGCAAATAACGCTGTTTAGTTGGCATCTGCGTAGGTTTCATTTTAAAAAGTGAATAAAAGCATTTCAGAAAATGTGATAATACGGTTAAAACCAGCCTCCTGTGCCTGGTCCATCGTATCAGTTTTCATCTATATCAGTTAAGGACTAGAAAAGAAATGTATATTCTCGTAATGGTAACAATGCTTTGAATACTAAACTTCATGTCAAAAATTCTTCTGTAAGAATTTACGGTTACTGTAGGTTAAGGCTGAACCATTTTGATCAAGTTCAGAGCGGCCTTTTTGTTTTAAAACACGTTCTGTTGCTGTTAAGTTTGAACAGAACAAAAAAGCAAATTATGAGAAATATTTGAAGGAAGCAGTTGACAGTGGTTTTGTGAAGAGTGTCAATGACTTTTAATACTTATCAGAAAGTTCTTGTGCACATTGTACTAAAGACCTTAAGGACCCAAGTCCTTAAAGTGTTGCACAAATATTAAAGTATTAAAAAGGCTATAACATGGAAAGATTCCGGGGGGGGGGGGGGGGGGGGG
>VWZG01006968.1:283731-355122 GCA_013396735.1 Grallaria varia
GGGGGGAGGATGTGTCGAGTTATAGTTGTACTAGTATATCTGACACAAGTTTTTTTATTAACACATATATTTTTCTAGAATATGCGTTTAAAGCCATAAACCAAGGTGGACTTACATCTGTGGCTGTTCGTGGGAAAGATTCTGCAGTAATTGTAACACAGAAGAAAGTACCTGTAAGTATGTTTTTGAGGGGGGTCTGGAAAGAGAGTAGAAAAAAAGGTGGGGGTGAGACTCCACAACATTGATGTTATATTTATTAGCACTGACATATATTGCTGTTTGAAGTGAATATCTAATTGTTGTTCTGCTTACTACAAGTTCTAGTTCCATTCAGTGCTCAGCTGTAAGTTTCCTCACCAAGTAACACAAAATATAAAGGCGATCCTGGTGCTTTAGCATGCATACATAGCTCTGGCTTGTAATGGCTGAGTTATCCATAATCAGTTCCCCGATTTCTCTAATTCCTAGTGAGAAAATGTTATAGCATGCAGAACAGGTTTTCATGAGTGCTTCAGCTCAGTGATGATGTATTGTGGACAAACCAGGGGAAACTCTTGGGTTTGAAGGGCAGCATGCAATAAGAGAGCAAGATGTTTTATGTCAATTCTGAAAGTTTCTTCATAGAGAAAAGGACTGTGATGTTGCTCATGTCATCCTTTTCCAGATACTGCAGTTTTTATCTTCCCCTCTTCTCCAATTTGTTCCTTCGCATGCCTGAAAAATAAGTGTTTTCTATTAGATTATTTCTGTTTCTTCTTCAGGACAAGTTACTGGATTCCAACACAGTGACTCATTTATTCAAAATTACTGAGAATATTGGCTGTGTGATGACAGGAATGACAGGTATTTAATTCACCATCTTTTTTAAGAATCTAAAGTGTCAGATTTTTTACGTAGTTTGCTAGCTTTGCGTCACATAAAACAGATAGGTGCTCTACGAGATTTGTTCCATTCAGTCTGGTTTTGGAGAACTTATCTAGTTCTGATGGGTGTATTTAAGGACAATGTAAAGTTGGACCTTGAATTTGCATTCTTAGGCAATGCTAGAAATAAACTTGGTGTATGTTCAGTGTAATTAATATTAGTTCTCTCTTTCTAGCTGACAGCAGATCCCAGGTGCAGAGAGCCCGCTATGAGGCTGCTAACTGGAAGTACAAGTATGGCTATGACATCCCTGTGGATATGCTGTGTAAAAGGATTGCAGATATTTCTCAGGTCTATACACAAAATGCTGAAATGAGGCCCCTTGGTTGCTGTAAGTATAGTGTATGAAATTAATCTGTTCTGTTTCTTGGCTAAGCTTGCAACTTCACGTCTAAGAAATTCTCACCAATTTTCAAAATTTGTAACTGAAAGAGTAAGAGGGATGAACAGACAAATGAGAGCAGCATTGGAAGTCTTGAACTGGAGCTGTGATTTTACCATTGACTCAGCCTTTGAAATTATGTAGCCTCTTTAAAATGCATTATACTATTTCATCTTAGTTTTTGGGTCCTCGTCTGTTTGCACTGCACAGTGAGGTCTGTGAGTACAAAATACTCTTTTCATGGTGTCTATTTGTGGTGGTCTGACCTTGGCTGTTTGCCAGGTGTTCACCAAAGCCTCTCCATCACTCCTCAGCTGGACAGGAGAGAGAAAAAATACCATGAAAGGCTCATGAGTGAAAATAAGGGCAAGGAGAGATTACTGACCAATTACTGACATGGACAAAACTCATCTTGGGGAAATTAATTGAATTTATTACTGAATAAATCAAAGTAGGATCCTGAGAAGTGAAACGAGATTTTCAAAACACCTTTCCCCACCTCCTTCCCAGGTTTAACTATTCCTGATTCTTGACCTCTCCCCTAGTGGCACAGTGGTATGGGAAGGTGGGTTATGGTCAGTTCATTGCACGTTGTTTCTGATGCCGCTTCCTCTCCAGAGGTAGGACTCCTCACACTGTTCCCCTGCTCCAGTGTGAGGTCCTTCCCATGGGAGACAGTCCTCCATGAACTTCTCCAAAGTGAGTTCTTCCTGTAGGTTGCAGTTCTTTGCAAACTGCTACATCATGGGTCCCTTACATGGGGTGCAGTCTTTCAGGAAGAGCCTGCTCCAGCCTGAGTTCCTCTCTCCATGGGGCTACAGGTCCTGCCAGGACCTGCCCCAGTGCCGGTTTCCCTTGGGGCCACAGCCTCCTTCAGGCATCCACATCCAATTGGTCCTCTGGCTCCTCCTCTTCCTCTCACATGTTCTCACTCTATTCTCTGTCTGCGTTTGGTTCTGACCAATAACTTGGGGTGTTTTTGCTTCTTAAATGCATTATCCTAAAGGTGCTACCACTGTTGCTGATGGCTCAGCTGTGGCCAACAGTGGGTCCATCTTGGAGCTGGCTGGTATTTGCTCTGCTGGCCGCGGGGGTATCTTCTAGCAGCTAGAAGCCACCTCTGTAGTCCCCTCACTACTGAAACGTTGCCATGCAAGCCCAATACAGTGTGCCTGGGTAAACATCGCTGTTGAAACAGACAGATGGAGAGTGCAGTTATGCTGTTTTATCTAAGTAGTATGTATAGGACAGTCTTGCATCATTTTTGCTCTTAACTTAACCATCATATAATGTAGAGAAGTGCTAAAAGTATTTCCCTTGCAAATATTTCTACATGTCCTGTTTTATAACAGCACATGCAGCTTAAATTAAAAAAAAAAAAAAAAAAGTTGTTTGAAAAGTCTTTTTTTGTAGATATTCCTGGTCATCTGTGTATTCTGAAGTTGGTTCTGACTTGGTTTTTCTCTTATGTTTGGCTGTAAGCAAATCATAACTGTACTGATAGGCTGTTTGGGAACTGATGTAAAAGACTTAAAATGTTTCCTCAACTACTTTGTCATTAAACATTCTGTCTGAGTTTCTTTTTGATTGGTTGAGTTTTGCTAGTTTTTTTTTTTCTTTTAAGGAGAATAGTTTCAGAATTGATGAATCACTTCTCGTAACTATAGGAGGCCCTAGCACTTCTCACTAAAGAAGCAACACTCAAGGTTGCACCACAGTTTCCATGATGGGGCAATTTTCCTATGCTTGTAACTTTCAGGAATGATTGTTTCTTTGTCCCCTTGGCATTTCCCATGTCTTGACACTACTGGAAATTTCTTTTTTAAAATACATGAATAAAAATGTATTTTTCTTAATTTCCCCTTTTTTTAAATAGGAGGGATTTTTTTTTTAGTATTGCAGTAATAACTGCTCAGAAGTTAATCAGCTCTAATTACTAGTTAAATGTTACACAATTGTAAAGTGGAAATAACTGAAAACCTTGACCTTGTTCTGTTTTGGGTTTTTATTGCAAGTATTTCTTTTGACTTACTTTTTAATATGCATTTTGAGACAATGCTGCTGTAAATCAAGAAGTGAGAATGAATGGAGATGCATTTCAGTGATGTGATCAGTTTGTGTTACTTGAAATCTATCCAACTTGACCTTAGTCAAACGGCCTTCAAAGACCCAGTTATGTCTTAATATTTCCACATTTCATTTCAGGTTCTTTTTTCTTTAAAGTAAGGAGAAAAAGATATATAATGCAGCGCTTTTCAGGATTGCAAACAAAAAATCTAAATTTGATCTTTTAATATTTCTATTAGTTTCAACATGTTTGTAAAGTTGCTTTCTAGTAAAAAAAGTAATAGAACTGTTTTTTTACACTTCTGTGTTGTATAATACAGGATGTGAACTGTGGCTGGGTTAACTTTGTATCAGGATTGAACTTTTTTGTTTCCTGGCTTTGTGGTTCTCTGCACACTGAGCATGGCAAAAAATGTTTGTACTTTTAATGAATAGCAATCCTTGGGAATGACAGAAATATAGTTTGCCCTAAACTGAGTTGCACACCTGGTAATGAGATGCTCATAAGAAATGGCCAATTAGAGAAAAAGAGGGAAATCACAGCTCCAGGTATGGGACTGATTCCCAAAAATGTACTGTTATGCATGCATGTTTTTTCACAGGAGAGGAGTATCCATTCCGTTCTTGAATTGAATTGGTAAAATGAGGAATAAAAAAATTAACGTATTTTCTTTTCAAGGTATGATTTTGATTGGTATTGACGAAGAACATGGCCCTCAGGTGTACAAGTGTGATCCAGCAGGTTACTATTGTGGATTCAAGGCCACAGCTGCAGGAGTTAAACAGACAGAGTCAACCAGTTTTCTTGAAAAGAAAGTAAAGAAGAAATTTGACTGGACATACGAACAGACTGTAGAGGTAGGCCAGAAAATAAAGATTTGTTAAAGTATTTTTAGTGAGTGTGCTGCATGTAGGCTTGCAATATAGAGAAATGCAGTTAGGGATTTCCTCTTTCCTTACAGTTCTGTATTGGTGCCAGAGCAGGAATAGCTATTCCAACCAGAAAATCTTTTGAAGGTATTCTGCAAATGTTTAAATAGTCAACTAATCTGTTTTTTCTGCTTTGTGATAGATTCTATAATTGTAGCACTCCCATTGTAGCTGGTGGTTGGTTACTACAGTGCTTGATTTTGGGGATACCAGTGTGACTTTTAGTGGCATTTAGAGCAATCTTCATATTAGAAGGCATTTCAGACAGGATCTTTGCATGGTGAAAGGTTGGTTTTGTCATGTATTTTTTTTCTGCTATGAAAATTACATGTCCCTTTTCTTTTTGTAGACTGGTATTTTTTAGGGAGAGGAGTGAAGAGGTACTGTATTGTGTAGCAAGGGGAAACTATTTGGAACTTTTAAGCTGTGGTTTTGAAGTGAGAGGAAATAACTAAACTAGAAGGAAGGGTAGTTGTTATTGCTCTGTCTATTAAAAAAAAAGCCTTAATGCTTTCTTTTTAATGATAGAGGGTTTTTGTCATCTTTCAGACAGCAATAACTTGCCTGTCTACTGTACTATCCATTGATTTCAAACCTTCAGAAATAGAAGTTGGTGTAGTCACAGTGGAAAATCCTAAATTCAGGTAGGTGATCGGTGTTGATAAAGCTCGGTGTGTTTCTCTGATTATGTGCAACTGTTTTGACCTCCTTGTGTGATTGTAAATCGAGAAAAAGATAAATGTCAGAGGTTCTGGAGCTTTTTTTTTCTTGTAACAAAATGTGTAGGGGTAGAAAACATTTTTTAAAAGTATCGCATTTTAAAAATGTTTGATATGGTTGAGGGTTTCAGTAAAGTGTTCTCTTTCATTTCTTAAAAGGTATTGCTTTATGTGATGATTGAAATGTAATTACATCTGGCCTAGGCATGTTGTCATGGTTAGAAACATAAAAATTTTTCTTCGTACTGGTATCTGGAGTCCACTTCCAAATCATAGTTGTGCCAAATAATGCAGTAAAGTCCGATTTATATTATGGAACATTTACAAGTTCCTTAATCTTTCTAATACTTTTCTAAATTTAATCTTTAAATTATTCTTGCTGATCTTGTAATTGGAGCTGGTTTTAACATCTCCTGTATATAGATAATAGATTATGAATTTGTATGATTTGAAATATTCTATTTAAATTTCACAAGAATAAAAGATCTTGGATTTAAAAAATGTCACTGTAGTGATTTGGAAATGGCCGAACTTTTACTTTCTGAGTACACTGCGTTCCTGTCTAGCATGAAAGCAAGGCACCACTTATTTCCTCCCTCCCCTGTTACTGCCTGAATGTGAGTGCAGTGCACTGTCTGCACCAAGATTACTTGCTCAGTATATCAAGACAACACCCGGAAGTCTTCCTGCTGAATGCATACACAATGTATAGCTGCAGAAGTATGCGTGAAATGTGGGAGAATAAGTTTTGGGGATTTTTTGTAATGCAAAAGAACCCTCCAGCTATTGCTTACCTAAAATTTAGGTAAGTTTGACTTGCTGCAGAGGGGTTCAGTTATTTCTGCCCTAGGCTATCATTAGATTTTTTTTTTAATTTAAAAAGAAGAAAAGAGAGAAACAGCTAAAGGAGGAACAAAGTCCTCTGCTACTTTAAATACTTCAAAAGTGGGGATTGAAGAGCGGCTTCAAACTTTTGGGACCTACAGGTGTGGTATTTTAAGTGCTTCCTTCCTAGCGTTTTTTGAAGTTGGCATAGTGATGATGGGTGGTTTTACATTTGGTGGTGTGTGCTTCGAACAACAGAATAGCACAGCTCTTTTGAGAAAGCATGCAGGAGCTGCATTACCACTCAAGGGTCAAGTGCTAGCTTTCTGCCAAACTTCATTTATTGGTCATTGTCCTTTTCAGAAAGGTCAGATAGCAAGCAGAGGAAGGCTATGAAAACCTGAAGTAATCATACTACTAATTGCCATACCCATTCTTCTCACCAGATCCTAAATTACAAATACATTACTCATGAAGGATTACCTGTTCTGTTTCTATCATTTGTTATCTCCTTGCTCTCTAGTGCCTTTGAGTCTTCCTTTATTTTACAAAAACAATTGGAATGTCAGCCTATGGCCCTGGCATATTCCAAAGGGCAGAATGATGCATTGTTGTAAAACTTGCTTGTGTAGATATTAGGTTGTAATATTGGAGCTTAAGGGGACTAATTATTTAAGCTATTTAAGATTTCTTTTTGTTCTTTCAGGATCCTTACAGAAGCAGAAATTGATGTGCACCTTGTAGCTCTGGCAGAGAGAGACTAATTAGCATTCCCATTTCCCATTGTCTGTGCTTCTGGCCAGGATATTTGGTGAAAAGAAAATACTTACTAATGGCTTTAGATTATGGGTGGAAAACAGTGTTCGCTGTATGATGTATTTTACTCTGTACAAATAAAACAGAGGGTTTTGAAAAACTTGTTTCCTTTTAATGTAATTTTTTAAACTTTCAATTCTGTGAAATTCATCAAAATGCCTGATGACTTTGAATGTTCTGTGATGGTTGTTTACCTTTTAATTGTATGCTAAGAGAAGTTTTATACTCTGAGCTGTGTTTTCATCTGAGCAATTTGGCTCCTAGTGTAAAGGTATATATCAGTTTTTGTAGTGTGTATGTGTCTTGAGGTAGTTCTTACATTCACATTCATTCTCTCCTTGCCCTGATGTTGAAAGGCTTACAGCATTACTGGTTTAATTGTGGGGAAATTAAGATCTTAATATTTGCTCAGGTTTGTATGAGGATATAGGGCAAAAGCTGAAAGAAAAAACTTGAGCTGTGAGTTCCAGTCCTTTAGACTAATTTATTTGGGGTACAG
The DNA here is from genome assembly GCA_013396735.1 of Grallaria varia. NCBI lineage: Eukaryota > Metazoa > Chordata > Aves > Passeriformes > Formicariidae > Grallaria > Grallaria varia. The sequence goes on from VWZG01006968.1 coordinate 290,894, forward strand.
GTAGTGAATTTATTGCAGTGTACTTTGGATTTTGGCAGTTAGTCACCTGCCAGGTTTTGATGCTTTGGTGGGCAGTACCAGAAACAATACTGAGGCTGGATGGCGCCAGTAGACAAACTCCATCAATAAGAATGTCTCCGGGAAGCAATTCCCCTTGTTCCTTCAGAGGTTTTGGGTTAGGAGACAAGACAGCAAGAACTTGAGTGAAAGTGAAAAAAAATGTATATTTTACATGTATATATATAACAACCTCTTCAGTTGAAGAGGTTCCAGCCTCAGCAGCAAAAATGGAGATGATGTTGTGAGGGAGGAGACACTGATGCGAAAGGGAAGATTACCAGGAAGTTTTAGCTGTTGCACAGACGTGAGTCTTCTTGAAAGAGTGCCAAGCTAATACAACTTAGCTCCTTACCTTCATTCCTCTGCTGTGCTTTTCCCATATTGCCTTTAATTATTCCAAAATTCTCTTTGATTATTTTTCAAGACCATTGGGGAAGGCCCTGTAAGTCATCAGAAACTGGAATTGTGTAATTTTTTTCTTTATGCTTTGCAGTTAAAGCCCCTTGAATGTGCATTTTTCAAATACAATGTAGTAAAGAAGATGAAGTTCTGTGTTTAGTGGTTTTAACAGGAGATAATGCTAACCTTATATGATAACTTATTTGAGGAGATTCAGATGTACTGTGAATTGTTGACTTCACAAAACTTCTTGAATTTCTATTCATGCCTCCAAACTTCAGCTTCCCTCATAAAAGACAGTGTAGTAGTACTCCTGCTTCTGGTGTTGGGTTGGTTATCTGAGAATTCTTTATGGATTTGGGCAACAGTTGGTATATTTGTGCAACTAGTGGCACATTTACGAAAGTCTGTGTTGTTTCAACTGTCAGTGAGGGCTGAGTTTCTGAAACTCACTCCCTAGGACCTTCCTTCCTAATACTCCAGTTGTATAACATCCTGGAATTTTGAATAGACTTAGGTCATCATTTATTCTGCCATAAAATATAATCCACTGATAATTTGTTCTTGATCAGCTTTAATAATGTATAGAAAACTTCACTAATGACTTCTTGAACTTCCTTGAAAATTAAAAGGAAGAGGACAGTCAGGGAGCTCTATGACTAGAGCACATTTGCATAGTATTTAGTATCAAAACTCCCTGCAACTCCTTTAATTCTAAATTTTGGAGCTTGTATGGGATTGTATAACTCAGGTGGTGGTTCTCAGAGCAGTGGATGTTTGCTCACCTCGCCTGTTTTGCAGTGCAGAATATCCCATTTTGTATTCAGAGATGAGGAAATGAGCTGTCTACAATATATTAGCTGTAAATGTTGCTTTTTTTAAACAAGCAAAATTAAAATTGCAGCAGCTGAAATGTTATTTTTGCTAATATTTTGCCCTGCAGTGAACATTCATGGCTCTCTTTTCATACTAATAATGGGGATTTTTCTTTTTCAGTCAAAGCTTTTTGTTATTGAAGATAAGGCAGTAATGCAGTTGAGGATACCTGACTAAATGGGAACACCCTGTGTGTTACGCATGACACATATTTTTCACACCCTGGAGCAAATAGCACCTGCAACCAAACTACCAGCCATAGCTGATGTTGAGCTGTACCTGGTTATCACCTTGTGTTCCAAACCTGGCACTTACAAAGAAACTAGAGTATGTGTGGTACTATCCTAACACTTCTAGTTTGGGTAGAGCTTAGCAAGAATGATACCAGACTTCAGATGGCTCCATGCGTTTGTGATGTGTGGTGCTAGTGCTGAAAACTGATAGATCTAGTTACAGTGGGAATGCACGAGTAGTTAAACAGGAAAAGGATCAAGTTTTATTTGCCTACTATACCTAGATCAGTGTTACCTATACTAAATTTGGACTGACTCTGCGCAGTATTGTAATTGTGTTGTTCTTTATCTGTGGTGTATTGTAAGGATGTAAATGCCAAGTACATGCAGTCAGCTTAGGTAAATCAGTATTTTCTGAACTCTGAAAATCATCTGGAATTCTTATGAGTAACCTTCTTTCCCCTACAAAAAGAGAGCCCCAGAAGAAATAATGGTAATAGCTCAATGGGGTGTCTTAACCTAAGTTGTCTGTGGTTCATCAGGAGCTGTCTGTGTATTTATCCTGGGAACAAAAGATGTTCATAGAATAGCCTGAGTTGGAAGGGACCTACAAGGATTGTCAAAGTCCAACTCTTGGCCCTGCACAAGACAACCCCAAGAATCACACCATGTTGCCTGAGAGCATTGTCCAAAACACTTTATGAACTCTGTCAGGCTTGGTGCTGTGACCACTTCTCCAGGGAGCCTGTTTCAGTGCCCAGCCACCCTTTAGGTAAAGAACCTTTTTGTAATATCCAACCTAAGCGTCCTGTGATGCAACTTTAGCCCATTCCCTTGGGTCCTGTCAGTGGTCACCACAGAGAACAGATCAGTGCCTGCCCCTCCTCTTTCCCTCACAAGGAAGTTGTAACTGCAATGAGGTCTCCCCTCAGTCTCCTCCCGGCTGAGCAGACCAAGTGCCCTCAGCCGCTCACATGGCTTCGCCTCCTGGCCCTTCACCATCTTCGTTGCCCTCCTTTGTTACATTGTGGTGCCCAAAACTGCTCACAATATTCAAGGTGAGGCCGCCCCAGTGCAGAGCAGAGCGGGACAATCGCCTTCCTCAACTGGCAGGTGATGATTTTGCCTGACGCCCCCTCAGGACATGGTTGGTCCTCCTGGGTGCCAGGGCACTGCTGGCTTATATTCAACTGGCCATCGACCAGGACCCCCAGGTCCCTTTCCGTGGCACTGCTTTCCATTATCTCATTCCCCAGTCTGTACGAACATCCAGGGTTGCCCCATCCCAGGTGCAGAGTCTGGTACTTTTCCCTTGTTGAACTTCATATGGTTGGTGATTGCCCATTTCTCTAACTTGTTGAGGTCTCTCTGCAGGGCCTTCCTGCCTTTGAGGGAGTCAACAGCTCCTCCCAGTTTTGTGTCATCTGCAAACTTGCTTAATATCCCTTCCAGTCCTGTGTCCAAGCCATTTATGAAGATGTTGAAGAGCACAGGCCTAAGATGGAGCCCTGTGGAACCCCACCAGTGGCAGGTCACCAGTCTGATGTCACCCCATTCACTATTACCCTGTGTACTCGACTCTGAGCCAATTACTTGCCCACCACATGATGTGTTTATCCAGCTGTGTGCTGGACAGTTTATTCAGAAGGATACTGGGAGAGACAGTATGGGAAGTTTACTGAAATCCAAAACGATTACATTGACGGACTTCCCTTGGGTAGGTTACACTGTCACAAAAGGAAATCAGGTTTGACAAGCAGAACTTTCCCTTCATGAAGCTATTTTGGCTCTGACCAATGGTTTCATCCTTCAAGGTGTTTTTTAACACCTCACAGAATATTCTTCTCCATAACTTTAGTGAGGCTGACAGGCCTGTAGTGTCTAGGGTCATCCTTCTTGCCCTTGTTGAAAATTGGGACATTAGCCAGCTTTCAGTCAACTAGAACCTCTCCAGATTCCCAAGTGTATTCAAAAATCATCCAGAGAGGCCTCACGATGACATCAGGCAACTCTGTGAGGATTCTTGAATGAATCCCATCAGGCTCCATAGATTTGTAGGGATCCAGCTGGAGCACCACATCCTGCACAAGTTCAGGGTCAACTGGTAGTTTCTAATTGTCGTGGTCCCTGAGCCATGGTACTCCAGCTCAGGAGACTGAAACCCTCTCAGCCTGTATTTGGTGTTGAAGACAGAGGAAAAGAAAGCATGAGGCATCTCTGCTTTTTCTATGTCCTTGTTAGTGAGGTGACCATCCTCATCCTCTAATGGGTTGATGTTATTTCTGCATTGTCTTTGCTTGTTAATGTATTTTAAAAAACTCTTTTTATTGTCCCCCCCATTTGTGGCCAGCTTCAACTCCAATTGAGATTTGGCTGCACAAGTATTCTCCCTACAGTGGCAAGTGGCATCTCTATTGCTCCCATGTCACCTGACCTTGCTTGCACTGGGCATGCACCTTCCTTTTTTTTCTTAAGTCCAAGAGAACATTGCTTTTCAGTCAAGCTGGCCTTCTGCCTCATCTGCTTGACTTTTGATATTTTGGAATTGCCTGATCCTGTACCTTTAGTATCACAGAATCACAGAATATTCTGAGCTGGAAGGGACCCACAAGGATCATCAAGTCCACCTCTTAGGTGAATGAACTATACAGGGATCAAACCCACAACTTGGTGTTACTAGCACCATGCTCTGACCAGCTGAGCTAATCCCAGGGTCAAAAAAAAAAAACCGACCAGCACTGGTGGACCCCAGCACCTTCAAAAGCGTTTTCCCAGGGGACCTTACTAACTAGTTCCCTGAGAAGCCTCAAGTCTGCTCTCTTATGTTGAGAGTTGAGGTTTTATTGGCACTTTTCCTCCTGTCAAAAGAGATTTAAAACTCAATTGCTTTGTGGTTGCTGTGGCCAAGAAGGTCACCAATTACCACTTCGCTCACAAGATCATCTCTTAACAAACAACAATCATGTTAAGGCAGGCAGTAGTGAACCTCTGCAGGATTTCAGATATTTGTTAAGACCAACGTGTGGTACTGAATCAACTTGTAATGCACAACGTTTAGCCATATATTTTCACTGTAAAGCTCCTGACAGTCTTAGGACAGAGTGGTAGATGGGGAGTTCAGGTGGAGATATAGTACAGCAATTTTAATTACCTGGAATAATACATGGCATTCTTCTCTACTTACTTTGTCCTGTTTTTCATTAAGTCAGTGTCCGGGTTTACTAAATAAATATTTTGGTTCAGTACATATTGTTGGAAGTGAGATGAAAGAACTAGGTCTGTAGCTTGCTGGCATCTGAATTAAAAAATTATTTAACTTTCCCGTTTTTTAGCTTGACGCAAAGCCTGCTATTTTGAGTTCTGTAAAACAGCAGCCTTATTGGGTCATGAGATCAAGTTTTGTGAAGCACATCCCGTGACAGCATTCATATTTTCCAGAAAAAACTCTGCACTACCTGGGTAGTAACGGTAGGGGCACTGCTTTTCATTTTGTAATCAGTGATCTTGTTTCTTTTTCAGGTGGAAATTTTTAAATTGTCATAGCTTGTTCCAACCAGTTCTTGCTAGTAACAGTTTGTTCTGTTCTCTTGTTTTGCTGTAACCCAAACTACTTGGAAACAATGCAAGATATCCTGTAGTTCAGGATGTGTTGGAACAGTGAACTTAAACCTCTCAAGCCCAAACTAAAACAAGTATCATCACATGGTTATGCAAAGCTGTTTGAAATAGTGTCTGGACTTTGTTTATTTATTGTGGTTCTCATATTTAGAAAAAACCCCATGAAACACTTTAGCCCATCCTTTGTATTATATCTGTACAGATGAACTTACATTTTTAAGTGACTGTCAAAACCCTCAGTTATTAGCAGTATTTGCTGCTGTTCACCAAGCTTTTCTTAGCATATTAATCTTTTCTCTAGTAGTAGTGTTAGCTGTGTCACCATCATCCATGAAAATTCTGTGCTGCAATGTTAAATATGGGAACTGTAAATGTAATGACTATAAGCATGATGAATAGAGCCAGCATATCACTAAATCAAAATCCAGCTAACTGCTTCACAGAATTGAGTCATCTGCAAAGTAGAGTGTGCTTTCTCTTTGGGGATACTGTTTCTCTCCTGGTCCTTTTAAGAACCTGCCAGCTGTAGCTGAGCTTACTGGCGCTGCAAATGCACTACTTGGCCATCCTCTGCAGCTCATTGTGGCTTAGCTGATATGTTTATTGAACCACATGCCTCTGGAATTGTTTTCTATGTAAGCCTTTAGCAGCATAGTATGCAGTGCAGATTAGTACACACAAACCAAGCTCTAATTTTTTTTGCCAGCAAATTGTATTTGTTTTATCTTCCAGAAAACAGACTCTTGTGACACCCACTGGCACGGAGAGTTGTGAACATAAGGTATTTAGTCCGTTATGGGATTCCTTAGACTAGAAAGCAGCCCTCACTCAAGTTAGGGTCAGACTTACTAGTTGTGGATGGAGAAACATGGCATGAATGTGCATGGACTGGGATTGAATGATCAGGAATAGAGATGCCTTTCATTGGCATCTGATGTTGCTGTGATGTTTGCAGGTGTGCTCAATCTCCCTGTCTTGTTCCCAGCTATGTCTGCCCTCTTCCTTCTGCCAGCACTGGTGCCCATTTATATTTGTAATGAACCGTTCTCTTTACTTAATTGATGGAAAATATTGTTTGGTTTGGTTTGGTTCTCTGTTGCATTAGCGACCTGAATCAGCTCACTTGGGGATCAAATTGGCTGTAGTGCTGCTGTAAAGGAGGGAAGAGTAAAATGGGATTGCACTGGTTCTGGCTTAAGCTACTGTGGAAACCACAGCGTACATCAGCAAAGGAACAGGAGTATCCATAGCTCATTATCCCCTTGGCTACTCTTTGACTTAAACCTGTATGATGACACCTGGTTCACCAAAGTGGTGTTTGCCTCTCTCAGCAGGTGACTCAAGCTTTCACTTGGGCAGCATCAAGACTACCCCAATCTACTCTGGCGATTTCTTTGGGGACAGTGCTGTTACAGCAGCTCCTTCTCAGTTTCTCTGCTTCTATACCTATTGTGTGGCTCAGCAATTTCCAGAACTACCCAGGGAACTGGATTTGGAAACAAGCCAATATTTATCCAAAAAAAAAAAAATTCCTGCCAGAGAAGTAGTTCAGTTTGGACACTGCTTTAACCTTGATCCTGGTCCTGCAATAGGAGTACTAGCACAGAGGGCAGTACAGCACAGGATCTATAAGCAGAGTCTGGTTAAACTAGCGGCACACCTGATAGGAGGTATCCCTTGTAAGTAAATATTTTCCTCAGGGAAAGAGGGCATATTAGTTCTGAGAATCCATAGAAACCTCCTTTATGGAATCTAACTGAAGGTTAGCATGGTTGGCTAGGCAGGGGGGTCTCTCTGGGCAGTTCATCTTTAGGTCATTTAGGAAGGTAGAACTTCCACCAAGGTATCAAGAAAACCTGCAGAAAGTTGATTGCCAAAGGGGACAGCAGCTGCCTTGCACTGGGTTTTGGCACAAGTGGGATGGGCAGAATTTCTTTCTTTGCCTTTTCTGTCAGTGTCCCTTAAACCACTTCTAGCCTTGCATAGTTTTAGGGTGTTGTGAAGAAATTTATTTACATTGAATGTTAGCCTAGTTTCAGTTAACAGTATTTGGAAATGCCTGGCTGACAGAAAAAAAAAACCACGTTTCTCATCTAAGGATGTGGTGAACCTTGAAAATAAGGCTACCAGGTTAGCTTAGTTACTCACTGCCCCTGAAGGTAACAGGAAGCAGGCTGAGGATTGTTGTTGAGGCTGTTAGCACAAAGGATGGGAGAGAAAGGAGGATTTTTGGTGATGACCGACCGGGAAGGCTGTCTGACTTGCCACAAGGTAGTGGCAAGTTGCCTGAATCCTCAGTCTCCACTGGATTTTTCAGCCTGTAGCTCCTGGTTGCTGTGCCATGTGGGTGTCTGCATACATGAAATGTTTGTGGAGTACTTGTTTGATGATTAGGTGATGATGCTCCCGGTTGTTTTCTCCAGGAGATGTTTCCATTATTAACCTCTCTCACCGAGTAACAAACCAAGTAAATCAGGTATTAAATAGTGGTAGCTTTGTAAATGCAAAAATAGTTACATCCCATGGGTGACAATAGTACTCACCAGGAAGTAATTTTTTTAGCTTTTTTTCCTACTTTGAGTACTTTGCACTGACACCTACATCTTTCTCACTCCAACGCAGGAAACACACCTGGCCTCTTGTGTAGGTAGTTCATCTGGGGATATATGCCTAAAGTGCAGCAATGGTCCGTAAATTCAAAGTCAAGGATTACAGAGATGGGTTGCAAAATAAGTCTGGGGGGGAATAAAAAAAAAAAAACAAACCCAGACGGAGTGAATGTCCTGGTATCCAGGCAAGGATTTCAGTGGTTGAAACAGAGCACAAGGTTGTTCAGAAATGGAAGAGAACAAAGGGAATTAGTGATAAGTAGCATTACAAGTGGTCTACATTACAGGAATGAAGTAGCAAACATCAGTTTCAAGAGGGAAATGTAGTTACTAATAGAGAAAAAGAATAAAATGGATTTTTCTACTCACTGACGCTAGTATTGACAAGTGAAAGCATGTGCAATGCATTCAGCAGGACGATCGAGAAACTGCTTCTGTTGATGAAGTATATACTTGCAAAATTGTGTTACAGTCCTTATTTCAAATACAGATAATAATGTGTGATGCTTTTCCACTTTGTATTCAGCTGCTGCTTGGTCCCACATTGCCTTTGTGCCAGACCTGGCATCCACGTGTTTGCAAGCTGACACCACTTAGGGAGCCCATCTGGACCACCACTCATCCCTTCTTTGCTGCAGGATTAACTTTTGTCTGGCTCAGCTCACTGGCTCACCGCACAGTTGCATGAGCTCCAGTGCTTGGAGAAGGGAGAGGGATAAGTTCTTGTGGAAACAGGGAGGGTAGGACCCAGTTAGCACAGGCTGCTGTTTTGTCAGCCTCTCAGAGTGCAAAAAGCACACCCCTCACTTTGGTTGTACCTCATAATGTGGGTTGCCACGGTTGTGTTGTGTTGTGTTGGTATTTTAAACATTTTGAGATGGATTGTTTCCTTGGAGAATAAACAATTACTTTTTACCAACATCGCTGTTTCAAGCACTCTCCAGCAGAAAAGTACAACCCTCCAGACGGTACTTCAACTGACTCCGCAGGTACCTCCTCATTCGTAGCCATACAAAAGAATGTGGAACTCTTTATGCATAGTCTTCTTGGAGTTTGCACAAAGCGGGTGTTTGAAAGGGCTGGATTTAAGAACTGTGGTTGCTGCCTGGAATTGCTCCAGCTAGTCAAAAGCTCCAGCTCCCTCCCTCTGGTCTTGACAAATACTGTGGAGCTGCTGAGATAGGTTGGTTGTGCTGGTTAGTATGTTGTCGTCTGCTGTCCCATAATATTCTGCCTCTGATTTACCTTCAGAGTAAAGGTCTTTTGGAAAAAAAAAAAAAAACAAACAGTAAAACTCTTACAGTACACCTATGCTGAAAGATAGGCATTTAAAACAACTTGAGTGTTTGCAATAACTGTGAATATAAGCTGGGGACGTGGTTTTGCACATCCGTTGATTTTTAGAGCTGGAAAAGAAAACAGCATTGTCTGCAGTAAGAGGGGTCATGTGAGGATAGCTGAGCTAGAAAGGAAACCAACCCAAGCATTGCTGTGCTCTCGGAAGCCTTCTGCCACGGGCTGTGGAAGAGGACTCAGAGCAGCATTAAATATAGTTGCAGCAGAACCTGCCTGGCTGGTTTCACCTGGATCTGTGCTCTTAAATGTTCATTAAAATTGTCCTTGCGTGGAGCAGTCTCGCCAATGATAGCAGGGGGGTGGACACATCTCCACCATCCCTTGAGTCCTGGCTGCTCACCCTGCAGCAGGTGGGTCCACAGGACTTGGTTTGGTAACTCCACTACAGCTACAGTGTCTCATCTTGGATGACCTCCAAAGAGCCCTCTGCCACCATTAACTGCAAGAAATGCTGCCACCCTACTTTCTTTCCTATTTTAATCATAAATTTTGATTATTCCCACAATTTTCTAACATGTTTATGGAGTCGTTTCTGCTAACTGACCAACTTCTATGAACTGCTTTCATTTTCAGGTGTCTAAAAACCTCTCATGGCCAGGTCACAGGCATACTTTGGGATCTGAGAGAAGGGATCAGTTCTCTTTTTTGGAGACAAAAATTATGAGAAGTAAGTTATAAAATATCAGGATATGTATAGTTTGAAATTTGTTAAATCAGTGCTTGTTCTAATCCTGTCCCCTCCAACTTCCATACACTTAGCAGTTAATTGCTCCTCTAGCAAACTGGGGAGAAACATTTCAAGGTTTTCCCCACCCCCAACTGCTCCGAGGGCCACCTAGAAAGAAGCAAGGAAAACCTGGACTTGTTTTTGTCTGTACCACACCCTCGGCACTGGGCTCTACCCTGGAGGGAATTCCCACGCTTGGTACATGCAGCATGCCTGCAAACATGCAAGAGGCCCAGGATCGAGCTTGATTGCACATCCTGTAAATAAAGTAGAAATCTTCATGAATGTGCTCAACCTTTTGGGAGTCCTTCCTCCTCTGAAGATTTTCTGTGCTAGTACCTGTGACTCCTGCAGCCCAGCCAAGCTGTATCTGCTCAGCACAGAGAGCTATCATGGCTTTTGCAGCTGGCTGGGGCAGTGTGGGTTTCCTTTTTTTATCCCTGACAAACAGTGAATAATGGGGTTTCCTCTGATAAGACCAGGGTGGTCTGGCCTATGCTTTTATCTCTTGTGGTCAGATGGGCAGTGTCATCTTTCCATCTATAGTTCAAACCAAATTGTGTTTCAAATACTACAACATGGATAATAGCTTGGCAGCAAAATTCCCTGCTAAGTTAGGTGTTGTATCTAAAATGAGTGCTCAAACTTGGGGTTTGGTCTCCTCAGCAAGTTTTGTAGAAAGGTCTGCAGAGGGTGTGAGCAGGGAGTGTTGCAGTCTGTGTCTGTGTTGCAGGTTATCTGAGCCCAGGCAGGTACACAAGCCACCTGACAGCCCTCTCCGTGCCATGGAGTGTGTCCCACTCCCACTGCCCTACAGAGATATGGGGTGATCCCAGCAGCACGGTGGGACAGGAGATGCCAGGAAGGACTGGTGGGTGCGATGTTTGCTGCTGTGGAGTCAGTGCAGGCTGGCAGGGCTTGGGTGTGAATGGAGCTCATGGGTCAGTCCCACCTTCCCCAGAGTATGCTTTGTGGTGTCAGAAGGTCCACAAGTAAATGAGGGAGGAGATTCTTTGTGTGCTTTGTGTGCATCTTGCAGCCTAAAGGGTCCTTCCTGGCTTGCGTGGGCGTGAGCCTGCCTGGTGATTGCCGTGGGCTGCCTGTGGTGGGGAAACTGCAACAGCCGCAGCTGGGATCTGAGTTACTGGCTCAGCAAGGAGAAGTCAAAGTACCAAAACCCCCTCCTGGTTTTCCTGTTCCCAGACTTCTCCTCCATTCAAAAGTACAGTCTTTAAAGAGAGTGTCATGGCCTGGGAAACCCCTGTCTTGCACAGTTTCCTTCCGCTTTTCTTCTTCCTGAAACACAGTGTCTTTGTCATTACACAACCACATAGAGTCCTCTGAGTAAGGAAAAGAGCGAGCACTCAGGGCTGCTCCATTCATGACAGTTTGCAGACTCGTCCCACTGGGAGACCCTTCTGGTATGAGAAGGGAGGGATCCTCATTTTATCCTCCACCATTTTGTCCTAAGAATAGATAGTGCCTCTGGGCACAGGCAGATTTTAAAAGCCATAAACTTTCTAACCTTTTTTTGGCCAAAATGTTCCTGATTTTAAACTGATAAGGAGCAAGGGAAAACAGACTCGGTATGTAAACAGAGGAGAAGAGGTGCTGTATGACCAGCACTAACATAGTTTTTAACTTTGGTAGAAATACATTTTTCACAAAGAGGAAAATCCCTTCAAATCCCACAAAATCCCTCAAGCCTGATTAGCTGGCTACAGGGCCTGAAGAATTAGGAGCTGTGAACACATCTGACCACAAGCCTTGGTGCTCCTCCCCCTGGAGGACAAGGACGGGGCATTATGATGTGTGAAATAGTTCATCCTGGCAAAGTTCATTTGCTTCTCTTCTGGAGGTCAGAGATTATTTACGTGCTGCTGAAGGGAACCTGCTCTAGCTACAGTGCCAATTATTTTCCTCTAAAAATCCCCCTGAGGAGAAGCTGAGTAAGCTGAACCAGTGGATGCTGAGGCCACAACAATGCTTTCCTCCTAAAGCAGCTGTTGCTACTTACAACCAAGCAGAAGAAAAAAAGGACAAAAAAGGCAAACAACCAAACAGAAAAAGATGGAAAAAATGAAAGGAAGGGAAATGTGCCCAGGAAAATGTTATGTCACCAAGATCTCTTGCTGTGTTCTGCTGCAAGGCAAAACTGGCTGAAAAAATAGGAGGAGTGTGCCTTGTTTTCACAAGAGGACTGAATTGGTTTTCATCCTTTTTTCCTAACCAATCTAACTTTTAGATGTGTGTGTTTGCTGCTGAAGTCCTAAAGGCTTGTTGGAAACATCCTCAGGTGTTGCCTCCTCCCTGCAAACGATCAGCAGCAGTGGAGGAGATCCCAAGTGACACTTGGACTAGGGGAAGGCATCTCAGCTCAGCTCATGGACCAGACCTTCTGCTTCTGCGGTGCTTCAGAGCAGCAGAGTGCTACAGGGCATTAAAAGGGACTAGGATGGGAAAGACAACTGATTGTCACTGACCTCCTGATCAGTGTGTGTCCCTCTGAGGCTGTTCGCACAGGGGAAATAGTCCTGACAGTGTTTTCCACTTGAATCACTATGAAAGGGGATGAGAAAAACCTTAGGGAAGTTGGTATTAACCAAAAAATGGCATAAGGCACCTTATGTGCCTTACTGTGCTATGAATAATTTTCCCCTCACCTACCTGGAGACACCTTGGTGTGGTGAGCCATGGGAACATCCTCCTCCTAGCCAAGTGGCTTGGTCCTGGTTTGGACTTGAGAGTGGTGGAGGACACTGCCAGCCTGCATTAGGGAAGTGAGAAATCAGGTGTGTGCTGCATTTGCTTTGGTCTGGGTGATTCCCCAGAAAACCACAGTCCAGGCTGGATGAGTGACTTGGCGCCAGCACTGGCACAGCTCCACCTCTGCAGCCTTCCATGGGAGCTGTAATAGCAGCCTCTCCCCCAGCTCCTGCAGCAGCCAGGCACATGTAAAGTGAAAAAAAGAAAGAGCATGAGGACAGAAAGATGATCCTCCTGGCTGCTCCCATGCTTAACAGAAAGCCTTCTTCCCAATCTGTTCCATCAGGGACTCTCCCTGAGCAGGCATGGAAAAGTATTTTCCTTGCTTACTCGAGAACAGGAGTTTTTCTTTGCAAGTTGCCACAGGAAACACTCTGGTTTCTTTGAGGGGGGCAGGGGAGGGGGTGGGGCGAGGGGAACTTAACTTTAAAAAAAATTTCTGCATAGCACCGCCATTTGCATTGAAATCCAGTACATTCAACTAGACATTACATCAGCTTGATCCAAAGGCAATTTTGCTCTGAAGATAGCAAATGTCTACATCTGAACCTCTGTGCCCTGATCTGCTTTGGTTGCCTGACAGCTGCCTTCTGCCAGTGCTCAGTTTCTGCAAGTTTCTGTGTTTCTGCCCCCAACCCTGACCCTCACTTAGAAGTTTTCCTGGATTCTCACACCTATTGTGGGACATGTCATGTAGTTACCTTCAAAACCAGGGATTGTCTGACTGCTCCATGGCAACTCCATGCTGGCATCTGCTTTTTGCTCCTCTAAAGTGGGATCCTGTCCCACTTCAGGATTTGGATCTTTCCTTTCACAGCCCTTCTGCAGTGCCAACGCTCAGTGCAGCATGTCACTGGTTACAGTGACTTCAAGGCAAATTCACCCTGCAGATCTCTGCCTTCTAAGGAAGTGGTATAAAGAAGGGCACTGTCAGCTCAGCTATGACATAAAGCATCTATGAAGCCGAGAAGACAGATCAGCTCAAACACGTGCCTTGCTTGCTTAGATAATTAGAGTGGAAGTGGTGAAACCCTTCTCGATGAGTAGCAACAGGTCCTGAGAGCTGAGTCACCAAGACATCCATCTATCAGCAGGTGATTTGGGAGATGCCAGCCATCTCTCAGAGGACCCACACATTTGATGGCACATGATACTCACATAGCAAAGATTTAACTGAGCACATTACTGAGGAAAGGAGGGTAGCTGTCCCACCATGGTTAACAAAAGAAGGGAAGGGAGTCCTGCATATAGTAGAGGATGGATACTTTTACTTTCAGTGCTGGTTTGTTTATATAGCCTGGGTGTAGGCAGCAACCCCACCAAAACAAGCTTGCTAAAGGAACATTTCATTTGTGGAAGGTACATGGAATTTCCCAAGGTGAGAGCAGCAGGTTTAAGTGATTGCATTTCCATCGAGCAGCTGGCATCCTTTCCAGTGCCCCACCTCCACCTCTGCTGCCTCCTTGAAGGCTGGGGAGGGCTGCGGCTCCTCTGGCTCACAGCCAGCCCTGAGCTCAGTGCCTGTCTATCTGGTGCCAGGCCTGTTTTCAAGCTGAGCCCTTGTAAGTGAGCAGAGGCAACACCTGTGCAGTGGGACAGCCATGCTGCTCCTCCTCTCCTCCCTGATGCTGGGTAGCCCCGGACCTGTGGGGGGCTGAACACTGATGCTGACAGTTGCCATGGTGAAGCACTCAGACTTCTCCTAATTTTCTCAATCTTCTCGGTTTCAATAGGGCAGACTGTTGGTCATGCAAGTTGCCATCTTGCCTAGCAGTTTCTTTTGGCAGCCCCATCTCTCAGCATGTCCTGGTGTCCTCCTGATCTCGACTACTCTCTCCTACCTCCAGCCTTCTCTGTACTCCAAAGTAGTCCTACTGTTTTCTCTTGCTCATTCCCATGATAGGTCTTCAGGACCCTCTCTGATTTTCTGTATGGAAAGAGCACAAACACCACCTCTCCGTTCCCCTGGGCTCAGCACAAGCCTCTTTCTCTCCTGCTAGGAAGGGATGCTGCTGCTGCCCACCCTGTTAATTTGGTGGATTTCTAGGAGGGGTTTCCTGCATGGGCTGGGCTACAAGGCCACGAGGACTTTTATTTCTCTGAAAGAGGTTTTCAGTCTCCTTGCCTCATTTACCCTCCCACTGGAGGTTGCTCTCCTTCAGATAGCTGGTGGAGTAATGAGAGTGCAGTTCCCTGTGTTTGCTTTGGACAAATTTATACAGTTTAATCTAAACTTGTCTAAGGCACCTTGGCTGGTTCTGTCTGACCTGAACTAGGGGGAAGCTCATGCATTCCTCTCTGCCTGCTGCAATGCAGATACCGTGGCAGCCAGGCAGACCAGGGTATTCCACCTGCAAATCTGGGGCTGAAGCAAGCCCTGTCCTGGTGTTGCACTTCTCCACAAGGGGCCTAAACCAAACCGGTGGTGTGCTAAACAGAGCTGTGAGTTAGCTGGAAGCACTGAGCACAGGTTCTGCCTGAAGATCTGCTTCTCCTAAGATCCATACTTTTGACTCAGCTGGAGCTGGCTGTTCCCTCAGATCTGATATGAACAGCGCTGCCTGTTCACAGCCTTCCTCTTTTCCTCCTGAAATATGCCAAATGTAACAGTCTCCCAGGTGAACATAATAAACTTTCAGCTAGGGCATCCACCCTAGGAACAGATTTGTTGCCCTGCAGCCCAAGGGCAGCCAGGCACATCTCCATGGCAGACAAGGTTTCACCCCTGGGTAGGAGAGAGAGAGAGGGAACATGCTGTCTCCTTTTCTTCCCTAATGCCCTAAGGGAGGTGGTGGGGGTTTTTGAGTGGGCCCGTTGAAGGGTCCTTGGATGAGGCATGCACCCATGCAGACCTCTGGCTGTTCGAGGACTTCCAAGCCAAAGAGAGAAACCACTAGTGAATTGCACCCAACTTTGGATACAAGCTTTCACAGCCTATCAGCATCCTGATGTAGGTTCTGAAATCTCTTCTAGGATCCATGCTCCAGTGCTGATTTACACTATGCTACTGGAGAGAGAGTATTTTTTCCTGAAGATGGGATGAAATAGCTGCTGTATTTCTGTGGCACTTTAGATTGCATTTCTGGAGGCCCTGCAGCATAAGCCCTAGCTGGGATCAGGTTATACTGCTCTTAGTTCTTCTGCTGCTGGATAGTTAAGATAGTCCCCAACATGGGCAGAAGCATCTCCCTGCACAATTACTAGTTGCCTAAGAGCCCAAGTGATGGTGAGGTTATTTATATCCCAGCCTTTTCAGCATTGTTCATGGCTGAAGACAACACAGCAGACTGGAAAGACCTCTGGGCTGGTGATGGAGGTGGCCCTAATTAAGTGTCAAAGTCAGCCTGTTGCTCCACGAGCTGGTGTTTTCATGTAACCGTACCCCTGACACAGTTTGCAATAGCCTGGCTGGCAAATCAATTGCAGCACTACAAGCAATGTGAGCTGCTCCCTCCGTGGCTCCACGTGTGCCCGAGGTTGATCATCTTTGGCATCAATTATGGGTTTGCTCAACTCTGAGGATGAGGCCTCTGTTTTGCAGTGTAAGTATAATCAAACATGAGCTCAGATGGCCCCAGGCACAGATTCGATTCTCACATTGTGCAAGTGCTCAGAGAGCACGTGCAGCTGCTGCAGTGCCTGCCAGGCGAGCGTGCTGGGGCTGACAGAGGTGAGTGACCTTGCGACCGGTCACCATGTCCTGGATGCTGAAGATGTTGTTGCAAAATCTCCTGCCAGGGGCTTCCCTGCTTGTGTAACTTCTGGCTGCCCCTTCCTGCAGAGCCATCCCTGGTGGCCAATAGAGGCTGCCAGCTCCTGCAGCTTCTAGGAACAGACTAATTTAAGTCCTCCAAGCTGTTAAATCTAATCAAACAAAACACAAGAGTTCAGTGAATTGAGAAACCTACTTTGCACAGGAACTTGTGTGATCAGAGTCTCAGCTGTCAGAGACTGGCCGCAGCTGGCAGCTCCATGGTGGTAGTGGGCTGGGAGAAAGAGAGAGCACATTGCTATTGAAACAGCAAAAGCTGTGTCTCCTTGTAAATGCAGGTTGAGTGGATGCTGTCTCCAAGCACTGCCATTGCTATGTGGCTGGAGTGTACCCCTACAAGTGTCCTTCCAAGAGCTGTAACTGGGTGGATAGTTTAAGGGAGGTGACTTTATTTGGGTGATAGATAGAGAGGTTTGGAAGCAGGGGGATTCCCAGCTTTTCATGTCATTTGAGTTTGGAAGTCTGCAAATTTGTGACAACATAAAAGAAAATTATACCAAAATTAATGACAAGCTATTCCATGCACAGACCTTGCTGGATTAGTTTGACATTTCTGTCCAAACCAGGGCTCAGTCCAGCCAGGAACACTGACAGCCTGCCATCACGTGTATGGGCACATGGAAGGGGCCAATGGGGCAGTGCATGGGTCCATCCTTGGTGAGCAATCTGTAGGGGAGGATTCCTCTGACCTTCTCCCTAGAGGAGATCCCTGAGCACAGAGTAGTTACTCTGGGCTGACATTGAGCAACCCCAGCAAAACAGCAGCTGTGACCAGTCACCTGAGTATTTGGAAATCCTGGACTCTTGATAGCACAAGTGCAGCTGAAATGCTGTACTGGGCAGAGTGTCCCCTGATGTGCTGGAGATACCAAGAGATTAACCTGCCAGGCTTACCACATGCACACAGCTTCTCTCACCACAGGAACTTTTATTGAGGGCCAGGAAACCCCAAACAGAAATAGGGCAACCCCTGCCTGCCCAAGCAGCTTGCTGGGATTTCACTGTAGAAATGCAATGCATTTTTTTGCAGCAAACTATGACCCAGCTTGCTTGCAAGGAGTCACGTGTGTTTTCTGGCCACAGAGCCCAAGCGTTTTACTTGGGCCTGGCCCTTTTGGACATCCTGCAGAGGCAGGCACAGCAGCAGGCCTGGCTGCCAGCTGCAGGGGCAAGGGCTGCAGCTCCCAGATGCTTTGACGGGGAGCCATGGCTGACATGCAGGGCAGCCTGCCCCAGATCTTAATGTTTAGTCAGGCAGGAGCAGGCTGAGGCAGTGGGGGAAGTGTTGCTGTGGAGTTCAGCTCTTCATCTGAATGTTACCGAAGCCTTGCTCAGAGCATATATAGATTAAAAATGCTGGATTCTCCTAGCAAGATATCTATTCCTTTCCTGAAGGGCTGCACCCATGAGGAGTTGTGGTCATGCATTTTCCAGTGGATGAGAGAGGAGCATATTATTCTAGCTGTTTACCCCTGTCCTCTGTCCGATGCAGCTTCTGCTACCAGTATTACAGTGCCTTGGAGCAAGCCTTTGGAGAGGGACAGTCTGCAGAGCCCCATGCTGTCACAGGGTGTGCTCCTTTCTGCATGCCTCAGATCAAGGGAGCAAAAGGAAAGGCCACAGAGAACATTTTTTAGAGAACAGATCTGCCATGACCTCTGATCCTGAGTCACCTCTTTCTCCCTGCCATGCTGGCCAGCCTGAGGCTGGATGTGCACCTCTGGCCTGGGCATTCCCCTTTGCTTGTGTAGGCAGCTCCTTGTTCCTTGTTCTGGGCACTGGATGTGCTCAGTAGACTCCTGCAAGCTGGCAGGCACACGAAAACGAGGTGATGCAATGCCTATGACTGCCATGCTTGCACCTTTCCAAGGAGCTAGTCTTTTATCTCCCAGCATCACATCCCACTGCCCTTATGCATCTGTACACAAAGAGAAGTTCTCTGTAAGGAGGAACTGGATTGTCTGGAAAATACCCTGCAATTCACTCTGCCAGCTGGCCCTGGAAAACAGCTCTATGTGGCTCTGCACTTGCTAAGATGTGGTAAACAAACCTCCAAGGAGTAGCTTGAAAGATAGATGGGCTTTTTCAGTAGATACAGCTAAGTGTGGGGAAGGAACATAGTGCAGGAACTTGAGGTGGAAAGGAAACCTGTCACTGCTTTGTGTGCTTTACTCTCAGAGCAGCAGTCATCTTCTGAACTTCCCTTAGAAGAAAGAAAAGGCAAAGATGATTCACATCCCATTCCCCAGCTCAGCCTTGAAGCAGTGTTAGTGTGACTAAGGTCCTCGCTGCATCATTTCTTTCTCCATCTGATGCTGAGAAGGTCATAGCAGGGCAGACTGTGATTAAGTGGAATTTCTCAATGTTGAAAGACGTTTGAGATTGTTCCTGGTGATTAATAAAATTACTTGGGGTGCCACAGGAAAATCTGATCCTATACATTTTTTTCTGACAAGCATGAACCATTTGAAAGTCCCGTGTGAAATCTTAGAGAGCAGCATTTGCATGGGGTGCCTCTGGCAGCAGAGCTGAGCAAAGGTGAAACCTGTTGCACTGCAGGGCCCCTGCCCAGCAAGAAATCCTCCTGAATTTCCACATAGCTTGCACTACTGGAGTCCACAGCCTTTTACCTTACCTTATTGCACACCACTGCTGGAAGCCTGCTAATTTAGTAGAGCCTACAGCACCTGAGGGAGGTCCAGTGCACAGATGACAGCCCAGATCTTGCCTGTCCCAGCAGACATCAAAGTGGGTATGTTTGCAGCTGCCTTAACACTTGTAGCTGATGGTTTTACCATTTCAAGTTCCTTGTGCCTCTGCAGAGGAGAGAATTGTCAGCCCATATGCTCCAGGCAGCTCTGCAAACACCTAGTTAAAGGCTGTCCCTGCCCTGGGGTGTTTACAGCCCAAAGCTGGGGCAGAGAAGCTCGGTGCAGGCTGTGACTCCATGTCCTACAGCAACATTTTGTGTCTGCTGGTTTGTGGTGCCCTGAGGTGCACATGTAGCCTGCCTGGATGAGGAGCAGAAAAGCTGCACGGGGTGGCAATTGCTTTGCTCCAGTCACACACGATGAACAGCAGAGATGGAGCCAGACCTGGCCTTTGCCAGTCGGTGACACTTTTTACTAGAAGGTGCCTTGAAGGAGAGGTGAAGTTCTACATTCTCGTTCTCCTCAGTGCTGTTAAGGAGTAGGCTGAGCCCTCCTATGCTGCTGCATAAACCGCTGGCTATTTGTACTTCACTTTTCCCATGGGTGACTTACAGCATTTGTACTGTGAGTGTTTTGAGAGACTAACACCACATTCGGTCAGACTCACTGCTGTAATTGCAATTCCTAGTTTAAATTACTGGCTGTTTGCTAGCAAAAACATTTCTTTCCCTCTGCCTCATTCCTTTGGTATTGATCAGCCTGTTCGGTCCTGGCCACTAGCAGGGAGGTTTCTCTCAGGACATCTGCAGCCCCACTTGGCAAATGCTGGAAGCATGCAGTTCTTGCGGAGGCCCCTTCTGGGGACTCTCAAAACTGTGCCAGCAGCGAGTCTAACACTGCACATGAGGTCTGTGAGGTGTTGTGTATGGACAGAGGGCCCAGCAGGTTGCCAGTCAGCAAAAAAGAGATGCTCTGGGTTTATGCAGGAACAAGTTCATTAGGTGTATGATCACAGCTCCACAGGAAATAATTTAGCTGTCAGCTCTAAGAGGGAGAGAGACACCAATGTAGCTGTTGCACTACTTGTGAGAAGACTCGTCCTATCTGCAGCTTCATGCAGCTCATGCCACATGCAGACACTTCAAACAATTTCCTCTTTCTTGTGAGGCAGCCATATGTGTCAGGCTCTCACTTTTAAGGGCAGATCTTCAGTACATATTTCAATCCTGTCTGAGTAGGAGTCAAAAAGCCGTAACTGGTGTTGATGGGATAAAGGCCTTTACTTCACAGCCAGGAGAGCAGTCAGTCATTGCAGCAAGATCCACATCAATCATAAGTCACAACCATGCAGCTCAGGCACCACAGGGCTAAGCACGTTCCCTGCTGAAGCCTTGATGCCTTGCAGATATTTGCATGTAGCATCACTGCCTCTTTTTCTCACCACTGTTTCTTAAAAATAGGTAAGATTAAATCCCATGCAAAGCAGCTCCATCATTCTGCACCAGGTTGAACTTTCCTTTCTGAAGAGCTCCTGAAGGTTCAGTTCAGAGGAGGTGAGCTGCTCCATTCAATGGAGGTTAAAAGCACAAGGTACCTCTCTGCTTTAATCCTTTAAAAGGGGACATGTTTCAGAGCTTGCTCTCATTTTGAAGATCATTTACATCCATTGTAGGTGCTTTTTGCCCCGAACTCTGGATTTCCACACTCCAGTGACAGACTAGTGAGGTTAAGTGGGACCATGTTCTGTACATTTCACTGATCTCACAGATCTTGTCTTTGATTTCCTCCTGTGGTTTACTGAAGCTGGTCTTTGACAGCTAATGGGATAGGGCTTGGAGTCCCAGGCTGCAGTGCTGCAGTGATAGGGACACCTCCTGCTCCGACCACAGGCTCTGATGTCAGGAGCACTTGTACCCAATGGCCAGCCTTGGATGGGGACTGAGGTGCCACCAGGATCAAACAGCAACTGCTTTGCATGTGCCACAGCCCTGCTTTTTGGGCTAAATGATGATGAAATGTGGTAAATAATTTCACCCTGTCATTAGGGCGCACGTGCTTTTTAGTTCACCGTGAAAAGGCCCCTTTGTGATGGAGCACAGCAGAGTGCATCCTTCTTCACTTCTGGCTGGGCCAGGGTCACACCCAGCCTGGGGTAAAAGCTCTTCATCTCCCTGCAGCACCAATGGGCAGGCATGAGGGAAGGAGCAGACACTGAGAGACAGGATTATTTGTGCCTTTGCCAGCACCCTGTGCAGCAGCAGCATCTTCACTGATGCTGCATTCACCTGCACACTCTGCTTGGGCAGAAGGCTGGACACTACCTAGAGGGAGGCAGCTCCCAAGTTATTTGCTTGGTGTCCCCAGAGACAGGACTCAGAACCTCTGGGGACTGGAGTTGAAAATGATATTTCATGTGCCAATAAACAAGATGATTAATAAATCTGCCCGGAGCTTCCTTTATCCTGTGCTTACAAGGAACATGCAATCTCTGTTTACAGCATTCAAGGGCCCAGCTGTAAATCCAGTGAAGTGAAATAGCTGCAGAGATACCATTTTTCTCATGGTAATGTTGAGAAGCCATATGTGATGGTGTTTCAGGGTGAATGTGCTTACAATACCAGAGGGCACACCGAGCAGTGTTTGCTTTGTTGCTAAATGCAAGTACCTCCATGGGAAATACCTAATACTCCCCAGTGATGTACACTGGCATCACGCCATAGGGTGAATCAGTCTCCAGACATAGTCTAAGTCATGGGCAAAGTGTCCAGCAGCAGGACACTGGTTGGTGTCAGAATCAGTATCAGTTTACAATCCAAAAGCTGTACACTTGCCACAGATTGACTTGCAGCCTCAAAATCTTCAGCATAAGAGTACCCTCAAGATCAGTTTTGAAAATATCACCTTCTGTGAGCTGAGTTTTCTTCCTGGTATGTTTAGAGCAGCCAAAAGATGGAGTAAATGGGTAAAGGAAATAGGATGTCCGTGTGTGAAGTGGGCCTGGATGATGTGCGAGTGAGAGACAGCCAAATAGACCTGATGGAAGGCTTCTCTAAGGAGAAATGAAGACCTGCCCCTATGCAAGCATCAGGAGTTTAGTAGCTATTATCTAGATGGTAATTGGATGCAAATTTGGGGGTTGGCTTTTCAGAGATGTCACGGTAAGCCCCACAATGGAGGTATGCCCAGTTCACGTGACACAGGAGAAGAGTAGAAGAAGAAATTCTGCTATATTGCAATCAGAAATGTTTAGGAGAAAACATTTTTTTGGTGAGTGAGGAAAACAAACACATGAAGTTTCCAATGAGCAAGGAAAACCAAAATAAATTCTTGTTTTCTGAGTCTAAAGAAGTTATCACTTTCAGTTAGGAAGCCCTCAATATGATTTTAATCATACAAATTTTTTAAAAAATGCATTGCTTCTAACCGAAACAAAGCAGAGCAAAACATTTCCTGTGCAAAATGGAAAAAAAAAAAAGGATATTTTTAATTATTCTACTTGTTCTTAAAATTGAAGCAGAAAAATTGGAGATATTGGCACTAATTTCCAGGATACTGCCGTGCATCTGAGCTCATATTTTCTATGCATACACTCACGTCATTGTGAGAAATGTGTGCGGCCCTACTTGTGGCATGAAGCTGGCATGTGCTCTAATGAGGTGCTCTATTTTTGTGCAGTGCATGGATACAGTTCACTCCTCTTGTCTTCTGACCCTCAGTACAGCTGTTTTTAGGGAGAGGCTTCCCAGAGCACCATGTCTAGGAAGGCTTGCTTGATCATGCTACCACGTGCCTGGACCTGGTTATGGATGGAAGCCTACTGCCAAGTAACCTGTGCGGTTTTCCTTTTTTCCTTTCCTTGGACTTCTCTGAAAAAGTCAACAGAGTTATCACTTCCTTAGTCCACAAGCCCCTCAGATAAAATGGACAGATGCGGGTAGTCAGATCACCTTGGCAGTCAGCTGCGTGGAGAAGAGACACTGGCTTTGTGTGCCATAACCCAGGGAGAGAATCAGGTGTCCTGAAGTCCTTACCTTCCTTCCTTGGACCTGTTTGCCTTCCTCTTCCACAGGGACTGAGTGTTATGGTCTGGTTATTAAAATTATTAGAAATGGCCCTGCCTGAATTAAGGTGCAAATGAGTCTATATGCCAAAATCAATAGTATGGATTTTATTTAATAGTAAATGTGAGGCAGAGAGAGAGAGAGAGCGAGTGAAATAAATAGGGGAAAGGGCGGGGAGGGGGAAGAAAGAGTGACAGAGATTGAACAGAAGATGTATCCTGACTCCATGGAACCCAGCTGCGTCCTGTGGGTCCCGTTCTTCTGGTCTTCTCTGTGGCGAGAGTCCCTCAAAGCAGAGTCCAATGGATTAATATACATCCAGGAGATGCCAGGCACCTCCCCGGGAGTGGGGAAGATTTGCAGTCTCTTGCGACAGGCTCTGGTTTTGTTACCTCACTTTGATCACGGGCAGTCCTCTGGTGGTGGAAGGTCTCAGGAATGAGTCGGGAGGGTGCTTTGGGGGTTTTTGATGGTTCATGACCCCTTCTCAGCTGCCTCTCATGTGAATGTCCTGTGTCTTCCTGGAGGTGGGGGGATTTACTCCTTCGGTTTGGTGTGGAAAGATTTCACCGTCACACTCCCAAAACCCTTCTCCTCTGCCACCCGCTGAGCCCAGCTAGGGCGAATTCTTTAACACAGATACATTCTTTTTTCCTGAGCCTTGTTTACTTTTCCTCAGACCTGAGATAACTGGACAATAGTCTTATCTCAAGTTCCCATCACAGTCCAAATTCCAGCCGGGAAGCATATTTGGGACAGAGAGGGTGATTTGGTGGTCCCAGACTGGCTGTTGCTTCTTTGCAGTTTGATGAGAAGTCTTTCTATGATTTTGACAATGTTTATGACATTAACAACATTTCAGTCTATCACAACAGAGGAGAGGATGCTGTGGGGACAGCTTAGGCATTTCTGTGTGACAAGTGCTATAGCTGGGCTGTAAAGGGGAGTAGACCACCTCAGCAGTGGACCTGGGGTAGCCGCTGGACCCTTGTCTGCTGCTGCTGGTGGTGTCCCACCTAGCTTTTGCATCCTGGTGGCACTGCTGCTTTCTTGCCATTACAGTTGCTGAACATGCCCTTGTTCTGTTTGATCACCTGTTTGAACCTGGAAAACTGCAGCCGACACCTGCCAGCCTCCCACACCACTATAGGGCTAACCCTTTTTCCACCTCATTATTTCAGTGTCCACAGATCTGAGTGTCCTGCAAGAGTGAGTATCAAGACAGGAGACGCGGCGGTTTGAGAGCTTTCCCTTGCCATGGTGGCGTAGTCCAGCAGCTCAGCACCAGGTGTTTCAGCTTGCTGCTG
Source organism: Grallaria varia (assembly GCA_013396735.1). Lineage (NCBI taxonomy): Eukaryota > Metazoa > Chordata > Aves > Passeriformes > Formicariidae > Grallaria > Grallaria varia. Next base: position 315,329 of record VWZG01006968.1, read on the forward strand.
CCAGGGGTCAAGGTTGCAAGGATGGGAGCATGGAGAGGTCTGGGGTGGGTGGACAGACAGAAGATGTTGGATGTTTCACTAATTTTTGGTTTTTTACTCCAACAGCCTACTTCATAGGCTGTTAGAGAGGAGGTGGAGGTCAAGTGTGCTTGAGGGTGAGTACGTGTTTTGAATCCCTCTTCTTGGGAGTGTTTTCCCCAAGACATGGTTGGCCCAGGGTAAGGAGCCTCCATGAAGCTTGGGGAAGGGCTTGTTTGTTTGCTGGGGCAAAACTTCTCAGAGAAACTGCTGCCAGGGGTCAGATATAAGTTTTTTGGATGAAATCCAGAAACATCAGCCTTGACGCATGCTGGAATTGAAACCAATCCACTTAGACAAAATGGAAAGAAGAGGGTGGTTTCAATCTGTGAGCTGCCCAGGCTGGGCAAGCCTGAGTGACTCTCAGTCCTCCTCAGCTCAGTAGGCATGCAGAGCTTTGACTGAGACATGGTGTGTCCTTTTCCCACGCAGAGAAGAAAAACACTTCATGGGTCCTCCCACACTGCGGGAGCCAACACCACGGACCGGCTCTCTTTAAACACTGGTCTGTGCTCTGCCGGGAGCTGCCTCTCACTTGACCCCTGGGCACTCCCCAGTGAGAGCAAAGAGCTTCGCTGAAGCAGAGCGGCAGCATTCACAGAGACCTTCTGTAGGGCCTTGGGAAACATCCTCCTTCAAGCTACTGAAACCCAGCGGCAATAATTAACCATGCTAAGTGTTGCACTGTAATTGTAGACGTGTGCCCTTCAAGGGATGCATGTATGTTAAAAATATTTGTGTTTTAAGGCTCTTTCTTAAAGCATATGTTTGTTCACATTTTGCTTTCAGCTGGAGAGATTAAAATCTTCCCTTGAAAGATGCATAGGAAAAGTAATCTGCATTAGCTAAAATTGTGAATGGGAAAAGGATGCAGGCCTGTTCCTTCAGAGCAAGGAAGCCCCTTGGGCTGGTAGTGGGCAGGCAAGAGGCTGTACTCCTGCAGCTGGAGAAGGCAATAGAGCTCGGTGCCATGGGTCATGACTGCTGTAACAGGGTAAAACTGCAGAAAGGAGTGGGGAAAACCCCACTTCTCTTCTAACAGGACTGGAAAATCCTGTTTGGAAAATTGAACAAGCAGACAGTCCTGGGAAAATCTGAGTGCTGGAGCAAGGTGAGGGCAGGCAGTCAAACCTCCAGGGTGTCAGGGGGAGTTTCTGTTTCGACCTTTCTGGACTTCTTGCATTATGGCCTGATAAATGTGCCAGCTTTTAAAGGAAGTCTTTTGGTCATGATAATGCTTCAGAGAGCTATTTGAAGGGACAGGGAGGTGAACAATTCCAGCGCTGTGACAGGCAGTTGCTGGAGAAGGGGAAAGGCTGTACAGCAGCTGTGCTGGTGGTGTGTGCTGTTCTGGCTGGCATGAGGGAACAGGGCTTTCCCACTCCCTCATCCCTTGGGATACTGTGCAGTTCTCATTCTCCCGCAAACTGCTGGTGCTGGGAGCACTGCAATGCTGAAAAAAGCCCTTCCTCCACCCCCGTGAAGTGAGGGCGGCCTTTCGTCCAGGGAGAGAGTCTTCCCTGCCGCCCTTGCACTCTGTTTTGCAATTCTTTCTTCTAGGAACAACCAGATGCTTAATTACTTTCACAGCTCCTACAGGAAAACTATCTGTGCTGGGCCTCTGCCTGGCCTGGTGTCAGCCACCATTGAAGGTTTCCTATTAAAACAAGTCACAAATGCTACATGTGTTCCTCCTTGGAGATCATGGTGTCTTCCCTTGGGTTTTGTTGCTGGTTTCACCTTTTCCTTTCCTCACTCAACCATCTTGCTCATCCAGATCTGAACTGAAGCTATGGGGCAAAGCCAGCAGCAGTGGGGCTGCCACTCTTGGGGATAGATTAAGGGTCCTGGTGGCCTCACTGCCTTCTTGTGCATCAAGTCCTGGCTGGGGCAGGCAGGTAGATGTGTCCACCAGCTGGATGCAGGATATGTGGTTGGTAAGCACTGTCTGCTGGCCCCTACCTGGACCTATAGTTCTTTTTGGTATGTAAAATGCGAAGTAGTCAATAGGGACCCCCTCAAAAGGCTGAAGGAGGAGGAGGAAGACAGTAAGAGTTAAGGCCTCTAAGTTTGGATTGTGGCCCCTTGTGATGTCCAGGTTCATCAGCGGGCAGACAGGCAGGCAGCTCCTTGGGCTGCCCATCCCACCTCTCTCTGAGGGAGCAGAAACACCCACATCTGAGTCAAACAGGTCACACGGCCCAAGCTCCATGCAAGGAACACACTGCACCATGACCTGGGAGCAGCAGAATGAGCAGGTGGGGAAGATGGTGAAAGGTTTCTTCTCGTGATTGCAGAGGTCAGGCTGGTGCTGTAGCCAGTGGGAGGACACAGCCTCCTTGTGCATGTCCCTAGGTGCAGGCTTGCCTTTTGCCCTTGCTTTTTACACTTTCCAAAGCTGCAGGAAATGGAAGAGAAAAGTTCCAAATTACTGGGTGAAAAATTAGGCCTTGGGCTCTGCTGTCCAATGTCACCTCCTTGGAGGTCTATATTTTATCTGTCACCACCATAAGGTTCCTGAGGAGTCCAGGACTGATGCTGAGAAGGGAGAAAGGCAGGAGAGTACAGACTGAAGGTGGCCCCTTGGTTGTGATTATGGTGAGAAAGGGCTGCAGTGAACTGGAATGCAAGTAGGAAGAGGAGGGTGTGGGAGGAAATGGGGAGTTCTGCTCTTTGTGTGCAATATAAGGAAGTATGGGAATATCCTTGTGGGATTTTCAAAGAGATTTACAAGAATGGGCAGCAGGGAAAGGCTGGGGAAAAAAATGTAACTTCATGCTGCGTAATGTAATGATGGGTGAGTGAGCTGGTGTTGCAGGTGAAGAGGGAGGGGGGACCTGTGAAAAGGGAGAAAGGGAGAAAAGAACAAGCAGAGGCAGATATGAGTGCCAAGGGCAGTAAGAGCAGAGGATACAGGCACGTCAGTTAGGAAACTAAATCTGAACTTCACAGGACCTTGATCTGCAGCAACGTGGCTACTCTTGAAGCTTGCAGAGCCACAAAGGCAGGTAGCAAATGTGTTTTGGAGAGAATTTTGGACTCTGGACAAGTATGGGGAGGCACTGGCAGTAGAATCAGGAACAAGTTAGTGTGCTCTGGAAATAGCAGCAGTGCTGTCTGAGTAAGAAAAAAAGTGATGCTGGAAGAATAAATGCATATGGAGTTCTTGCTCCATGCCCTACAAATGGGACCATGCCAGAGTGCTGAGCAGACACCATGAAGGCAGGTTATCAGCAAAACCAGTCTCAGAAGATCTTTCTAAAGGTATAGGTGTGGAAAGCGCAGAGACAGAGTGGACATTTAGCAGTTAAGGGCATGTGCTCAAAACTGGAGTTGCAGGGGGGGTGCCCTACAGTGGACAATCTTGCTATATAATCAAGTGAACAGGCAAAGCTCTGCACTGAGCAATCCTGCATTAGCAATGCACAGATACACGACATGCCCCAACCTAGCTTGCTAACACATTCTCACTTGCTTTACCTGTGCTTCCTCCACATACATTACGTGGTTACTTTTGCATGACTGGTGGAGGCAAACAGTAGCAAAACCAGCAAGTGGTATTTGGGCAATGCTTTGTTTAGCTGCAGAACTTCCTTCTACAGTAAAATGTTTACTTAATTTATTAAGTAATTGCAGAAGTCTTGCAAGATTATAGCAGTGCCTTCCTAGATACTGTTTATCTTAATACTGCAATGGGCAGCAGAGAATGTACCACTGCCTCCGAAACTACTCGACCAGTCTGGTACTACTGATAACTGCATTTTTCTCTATCCCTCTGGCCCTTTGCATTCAGATGGTATCTATTTAAATATTTGCATAGGAGGTCCAGCTGTGTACCCAACTTTCAGAGCACTGATGGCTATAGCTGGTGAAGGCCTCTGCAGGACCTTGACAGCATTTCTAGCCCCTGCCTTGCAACAGGAAACTGAACAGAACATTGCTGTTTGTATTTCCAGCCATGGAATCACTTGGGATTCTTTGCTGATGAAAAACCTGTAGCAGCAAGTGAACAAACACCCTCAATCGCTACTCCCAGCTCAGGTTTAGTGGCTGGTCAGAGTGCAGGGTGAGTTCCCAGCAAGAAGGTGGTTTTGGCAGATTCCCCAGCCCCACACCTGGAAAACTTTGCAGGTTTGCAATGCAGATGTGGCCCTGTCTGCCAGAAGGAAGTTTCAGTGCATATACCTGGTAGAAGGGAAATAAAAATGACTCAGGATGACAGTTTTATATAAAACTTTCCACGATGGCCTTTGGTTGCCATGCAAATTAGGAAGCACCCAGCCTGCTGTAGTGTTCTTCCTCATACCAACGAGCCCTCCTTCGAGCAGGTCATGTGTCAGGAACCCCTTGGGAAGACCAGGGCAGAAAAAGGAATGGGTGCCCCTGTGCAACCTCAGGATACAGTGTTCTCCAGCAGCCTGAGCTATGCCAGGTGCCTCAGCAGCACAGAAGTTCCCTGGCCAAGGTTCTTGGCAGAGCTCTGTCCTGTGTGAGAAGCATTGCTGCTCCCTCTTCCCATGCAGAGGGTACAACACAGAAGAAACAGGGCACGGTCACTCTTCACACAGTCCATCCTTTACCTGGACACACAACAGGCTAAACTCTGTCTCTGAAAGTAGTCCTGTGCTGTGATGCACTGCCTGCAGATAATGAGGTGGAGGCGTGGATTTGAGCAAAGTGATTCTGTCTGCCTGAATGCTGGAGAGAAACCTGAGAAATAACTGAAGGGGGTTAAAGCCAGATCCTTCACTGCTATGAACTGGAAAAGATGAGTTGTAGCTCCTGCAGTGGGGAAGCAGGGAGGCCCCCTGGCTGAATTTCAGGGGTGGAAGGCAACAGTGTGATTTCCCGGGTGTATTCCCCCTTCCCATGGAAATCCCCTTCGGAAATTCCAAAGGTGTCAGAGTTCCAACTGGAGCTGGGCCAGGTGATTAACAAGAGGTGAGCAGACATGGGGCTCTGCTGCAAACTTCCACCCTCCTCTGGCAAGAGCTGCCAAGTATTGGAGCTGGAACAAAAGGTACTATGAGGGCAGGTGATCAGGTGCTACCACAAACAGCCTGAAAAACCCCGCTCTAGCGGGCAGGCAGTCTGGTGCTGGGTGACAGAGGGGGAATCCCAGCCCCACAGCCCGCCTGCTGCAATGGGCTCAGGAAACAACACCTACGTCTGTTTCCAAAATTAGCTGCAGCAGAAGGGCTGAGAGCAGCAAGCTGCTTAGATGTCTTACCACTGCTGAGGTGAACCACCTAAAATCCCTGAGACTATGACCCCATTGGTCTACTAGGTGTTAAAATGTTTCTTAAAAAGCTAACTAGGTGGATTCCCACGATCTCAGGACAAGGAGGTGAGCAATGAACCATTTCACAAACTAGATACAGTAATCTGACTTTTTTTAATAAATACATATCTCACATGTACCAAAATAATTATAAACAAAAATGTACAGTATTTACACAATATACAATTGCTAAAAAGTGTAGCAATTATGACACACATGGTGTGAAACACACTGTTTTCAATGCCCACAGTTAACATTATTGCTACTTTCTCCTAAAAGCCAGGTCACCAGTCCCTTGGTCCGACTCCTCCACCTGGGATGCCCCACCGAGAGCACCGACCCCCACCTGAGGTCAGTCAGTAAGGCCAGGGGCTGCCACCAGTCCAACGCAAACTAACACAGAGTCTCCGAGAACAAGGGGTGTTGGTATGAGTCCACCTTGCCATGAAAGTACATGTTTCTCGCAGTACTTAATGCCACAAGAAAGCTCTCTGTAATGAGCAGGTTGGATGTGTAGTCTGTTACCTCTGTAGGGTTGAAAAGATGGGCTACATGGCTCTTTATCAGGTGGTGTGAATAATGACAGTTCTCTGCTGTTACACATCCCACTCCTGTATTTAAACACAGGGCAGATCCTGGAACTGTCCTCTTACAATTATGTGCTCCTTCTCCTTAATGGGTGGCGTAGTATTTCCGTCCTGGTTTTTCTCTGCACAGCGTGACTTTCTTTTCAAATGAAGAAAGTCAGTCCTTTTTCTATACATATGTATGTAGTCACTTCTTTTCACAGAAAGCTCTGCTTTAAAGTGCAAACAGTAGTCCTCCAATAAGGCAGTCATCATATATAAGCTGCAAGAAAAAAACCAAAAGCTGTTAATGCAAAAATCTTACTGAAAGTATCATACCCACTTTGGGGAAACAGCCAAATTCTGCATGCCCAGACTTCAGCAGTGTATAAAATTTCTACACCAAAATCATTACTTTTGCCATTTAATAGCACTCGGAACGTTAAGAAAACAAAGGCTGGGGAGGAGGAAACCACACATTAACTTGAATTTTATCTCACAAGGTTCTGTGTCCACCACAGAACAGTGTTCAGAGAACCATGTTGCATGAAGTTAACCTCCGTTCCCTCATGTTATTTTTTAGATTTTTACTATTTATATGCTTGCCCAAATTGCCATTTTGCTGATTGCTGATAGCATAACCTCATTTATACCTATCTGTTAAACAACAAGAGGTTACTGAGGCATGTCATGGGAGCAGCAGCAACAGAAAAACCTAGACAAGCTAGGATCTTCCCCTTCTCTTGAAAAGATGTAAACTGCTACTTACTTCATCCTCCGTAAATTCAGGTTCCGATTCACTGCTCTCCTCATCCTCACTTTCTGGCAACATCTGCAGGTCAGCTGTGGTCAGCTGCTTCAGCTGTTCCTGTATGCTTGAGTTGTCTCTTCCCCATGTGAGCTGATAGGGGGAATAGCCCTGATAGGTCACTTTGTTCACGTCTGCCCCATGTTTCACCAAAAGCGACACCAGGTCTGAATTCTGCAGATCAACAGCCAAATGTAGTGCCGTTCTGCCATTGCATGGCTCCTGTGTGAAAATAAGATTTGGCAAGTTAGGAGAGGCAGAGCCATTGCCAGATCTGCTGATCCTTAAGACTATACAGTCCCACTCAGTTAAATTCACGGTACACTTTACATACCTGTGCATTTACATCTGCACCCAAGGACAGCAAATACTCAACAATAGCCAAGTATCCTTGAATAGATGCCAAATGAAGACATGTATGTCCTGCAAAACAAAAGCAAAGGGAAAATTTGAGTAAGTCTAACTCAATGCCTCATCATTACTTAAACGTCAAGATGACAGGCCAGGATGATATCTAAATTTACAATTCATCCATGGCAAAAGGCTGTTTTGCAAAAAAGCTTTCCAGCTTCCATTGAGTATGAATAACAGGGTTGAATTTTGGAAAGATTTCTTAGAGGCTTTGTTTCAGTGTTTGACTGCAACTTACTCCAACCAAAAAAAGAAGCCCAGCAAAAGAGCTCACTAAAAATGCAAAATTCAAAAGCCATTAGAGACAATAATCAGCACTGAGGAGGCCTACAAGACAGTGGCATTTTAAAGAAGTCACACATTGCCACGGGCTTTGGACTCCTCAGCTCTCAAATGGGCATAATAATCCTTCTCTACCTCTAGAGAGATCTTAGAGGTCTACAGGACACCAACTCCACCCTCAGTTCAGCACACTAAGAGAAATTGTTAAGCAGTGTGCCTGTACCTTTGTAGTTGGTTGCCTGCAGGACAGCGAGGAGGTGGTGTGGCTGGCAGTACTGCGTGAGGACACTGACACTCCTGAGGGAGCCCTGCTGGCAGGCAATGTGCAGGGGGGTGTTTCCTCGAAAGTCCCTGATTTCCAGGTCACATCCGGCCTTCAGAAGATGCTCGGCAACTTCAGGTTGATCAGTTATCACTGCCAGGTGAAGAGGAGTCTGCAGAAAACAGAGAAAAAACAGCTTGTAAGTTACACAGCAATCTTGGCAGCAACGTCTGGACAAGCAAGCCTCCAGACCACTTGGGATTTGTGCCACCAATAAAAGTATGCCCCACAAACTCAGTTCTTTATGCTTCCCAAGATCTTGTATAGTTGCCCTTTCCTCTGGAAGTGGTGAACTTAGGGCTCTTTGGATACCGGTGTGAAGGGTAGGTATCATTAAGGTCTCAATAAAGAGGGATGCAATTCCTTGCATCATATTTGAAAAATGTGGGTGTTAAATGCCACTCTTTCAGGGGGAGAGGAAGCATTGTACTAACACTGGCTGGAGCCAGCTGGGGACTTTCCTGAATGTAGGCTTTAAGTATGCCTTGATTCAATTGATTCCATCAATCAAAACAAAACAAAAAAATATTAAAAGCACTTTTCCTGGGGAATTCCCCAGAAGGCTTATGTGGGGGCAGCTGGTGCTGACCCCTCTTTGGGGCTGTGGAGGTGAAAGTACCTGGCTGAGGTTGTTCTGGAAGTTCAGGAAAGCCCGGTCCCCGGCTGCCTGCTGGATCACCTCCAGGCTCAGGGCTTTCTCCTCGTGAATTATCGCCAAATGGAGAAAACTGGAGGGGGAAATCAGGAACAATGATGAGACGCACGTTAGAAGCGCCCAGTGCCGCGTTACCCCCCCGAGGGCCCCGGCGGGCGAGGCGGGCCCGGGTCACGCGCGGGTGTCGCAAGCCGGGGCTTTCTGCGCGGCCGGGACTTTCCGCGCCGCGGGAGCCGCCTCTCCTGGCGCCGATCCAGGGACTTTCCGCCCGGCCCGGCGCCTCCCCGCCGGCAGCACATCCTGCCCCGTCCCGGTCGTGCCGCGTCCCCCACCGCGCCAGAGCCACCCCTGCCCCGTCTTCGCCCCCCACTTACGTGTCCCCGTCCTCCGTCAGCTGCTGCGCCCAGGCGGGCGGCTCGCGGGGCTGCAGCCGTATGTCCTCCAGCTCCTTCACCAGCTGCCGGTACTCCTCCTCCTTCATGGAGTCCAGGCCGCTGTCGTGGCGATCGTCGATGGGGAAGCCGCCCTGGCGGTCCTTCCTGAGGTGCTCGCAGCCCTCCATGGCGGGCGGCTCCGCGGCTCTGAGGCGGGCGCTGAGCACGGCGGCGGCGCGGAGAGTGAGCGGCGGGGCGGCGGCGCCTCGCATATACCGCGGGGCCGGGGGATTTCTGCGGGGGCGGAGCGCCCGGGACGGGAATTTCCAGCCACTCAAAGCCCGAACGGCGCGTCTGGTCCTGCCCGGCGCCGCCGGCAGCGGCAGGGAGGGCGGGGCGGGGCGGCTGGGGCCGCCCAGAAGGGNGTTTCTCCAGGGGGGAAGTACTCGCCGCTCCGGCGTCCCTGGCGGTACTTCCCTGCCGCGCCCCGGGGGGATTTCCCTGCCCTGCCCTGCCCTGCNGTCTTCAGCTGGATCCGGTTGCTCGAAGCCCGGTTCAATCGGACCTTGAATGCTGTGGCAACCTGTGTGTTTCACCACCCTCATCGTAAAAATGTTATTCCTTATATCTAATCTAAACTGACCCTCCTACTTTCCAAAACCCTCACCCCTTGTCCTATTGCAACAGGCCCCGCTAAAAAGCCCATCCCCATCTCTTTTATAGGCTGCCTTCACACCCTGCAAGATGGTAGTGGGGTCTCCCCAGGTGTCTGGCCAGCAGACCATAAGCATTAACTCTCTTAGAAGCTCCTCTCTCTCTTCCACCCTCTGCGCAACAGCAGATCCCTGAGGATCATTTGAGGGTCTGATGAGAGGGACTCTTAACCAGCGCTAATCTAAGGACCAGGAGCAAACTCTGTAGCCAGACCAGGGTAGGAAAGTCATGCCAAAATTTCAGGGAACCAAACACCACCAGAGCTGAGGCTGCTACTGCATCAGCACACTGCATGTGCCCTGCTTGGGGGCGATATCACTTTTTGGAGACATTCAGGTAGAATTGCGCATGATGGATGTTATGCTGCCAAAACACCTGCAAGTGTGCAGGTGCTGCCTCAACATTTAGAGGATTTTGCGTCTTTGCTGTGGAAGTTTTCACTCTGTATCAGTGCTCTGAGAATTCTGAGCCACTCCTGTACCTCCAGTTCTGGTCCAGGAGTAGATAGGCCTCTCTCAAAGGGTACATACCCGTAATGGAACAAACCTTTTAAAGACGAAATTATGTCTTTGCCTGTTATTGTTACTTTCTGGCCATTCCTAGTCATTCTTCTTTGCTCCTTTTTTACTGCTGTTGTGCCATCTCTGGGTAATGAAAACAGGATAAAAACAGGCTCCCTCATGGATAAAAGACATTGTCTGCAGAGCTGACAGCAATGAATTTTTCCCTTGTGAATTTTTGTGTCTACTTCTCAGATGTAGGGGATTCCCATGAAGAATTATTCTTCCCTTGCAACTGTTGCTGGCCTCACTGAGTAATGGTGTCTATGCTTTTTTTCCCTTTTGTCATTTTCCCATGGGATGGCATCCCTTTGAACAAGAACTTATGAGAAAATCCAAAGATGAAAGGAGGAGCCAGAGGAGAGAAAGATTGCCTGGCTTTCTCTGAGCAGATGTTCCTAGTTTTTAGCCCAGCTATGCCATTCCTGGACTTTTTTTCGGTGTTCATCACTTGGCCTGGGACAACCCGGTGGTGTTTTTGGGCAAGTTTGGAAAAAAGCCATACAACTCTTTTCTTTTATAGGTTAAGAGTTATGAAAGTTTTATGTGCTTTTTGAAACAGTTTCCTCTTTTTAATGTAAATTGTCAGGGGAAGTTTAATTAACAAATTAATCTCCTCCTACCTACTTCTCTGCGAAAAAGGGAGGATGGGAGTTAAAAAGTAAGCTCCTGCTCTGACTAGCAGGGCAATTGAGCCCAGTGAGGACCACGCTGTCTACAGTTCGGATTTTGCTAGAACCACACAGAAATGAAACTTTAAAAGTCCTTGCTGTGATGGCTGGAAACGAAGTTCAGCAAGGGGAATTCTTTGCCTCCTTCCATAAGTGACCTCCAGCTGCTCTTACAGGCCATCACAGGGCTATTTTTAACAATCATTTGCCAGCAGCAACCTCTTTTCAGAGGCATAGGAGATGCTTTTGTTTTGTGTGTTTAGCTTGGTGGTACTGCAGCCAGTCGTAGGTGGCAGAAAGGTGATGGAAAATGTTTTCTGGATGGAAAGTCATACTGAGGCCAGCCCACTTCCTGCCCCAGGGAGATGTTGCTGCTCTGCAACCTGGCCATAGACATCACGGGGTCTCCAGACATGGGCCAGCACCCACGGGTATTAGGCCTACAAAAGCAAGGCTTGAGAAGGGATTTAGTCCTAAACCCTGGTCCATATGTAAAGAAGCAGCCAGCTGCAGGTGCAGAGGCAAGTGGAACCATCATTAACAATTAAAGTTTCTGTCTTCTCAGTAACTCCTCAGAGCTACCACAGTTATTATACGGTATTTGCCTAAAGGGATGGCATATAGAAGATAGCACAAAGCAAATGTTTTGGAGCAGTGATGAAGGTCATTGGTGCTGCTTTTGTGCTGCTGAAGTACTGTCCTTTTTTTGAAAAATTATCACATTCTAGGAGTTCTTATGTACAATTTGCTACATGGTCCACAAGAGAAAACAAATAGAAAGAAACAAACTCAGCTCTTTGGATATAGGTTGGAACCTATCGCAGCTCCAGTTTCCTGTATGGCCCCTTACCCGGGTGTTGCAGTTCTGGGAGGCTCAAATATGCCCCCCAAGGGATGGAGCAGCTGTACCTATCTAGACACATGGGTTGGCCCTCCTGAAACAGGAGCAAAACTTCTCGGATGCTGCAGTCATTTGTGCCTACTTGAAACCTCTTTGTCTGCCTATGTATTCTGGTTTAATACCTCTGCTATGTTTAGATTAATTTCACAGGAGTGAGTTTTGTGCTCAGGGCTTGAGAGGAGATTAATGTTCTTTTCATTTTTTATTCAGGATGATGTTAACAGTCTCAACTGCCTGGTCCAGCATGTGCTTCAAGACCAAGGGACTACCTGAAAGTCACTTTAAAATGTAAAAGGCTGTAACCATGGGAGATGGATTCACATCTGATACCTAAGAGCTAGGTTTTGCAAAAGCCTTCTCCACTCTGGGTGCCCTGAGTGCTCAATTGGCAAGGCTGTGGAGCTGCAGGGATGTGATGTTTGTTTTTCTTCTACTTTGCAGAAAGCAGCTGGCAGGGCTCTGAGAAGCAGCCTTGAGTGCCTGAATACTGAAAAGGGGCAGTAGAGTTTTAATCATTTTTTAAACTACATGAAGGATTCTCGTGCTGCTTCCTCCAGCAAACACATTAAATTGTAATTCTGTGATTGCTACACTAATCATGAGAACCGTCTAGTGCTGTTGATTTACCAGAGTCAGTCCCTCAACTTCATCCTTCTGTGATTGCTGCTGCAGATACCTATTAACTGTTTCCTCTTATTCCTCTCCGGGACTGTACATGGCTCACAGTAAATATACCAGGAAAGGTAGTTAACAACATCCAGCAAGATCTTGGCCTGGGCTGTTAAAACCAAAAGCAAAGCAAATCAGTCAAGTAGACCTGCTGTCTGTACATGTACGTGCAGATACCTCTTTGGAACAGGACTCTGGTTTGTTGCTCCAGAAGTCTACGGACTTTGCTAGTGCAAGGGAAGCCAAGGCACACTTCATGCTGTCATTCTGATAACATTTTACAGTTAAAATCCACATATCTCAATCTCCCATTTACAACTTCTATAGAGATAAAAACCATGCAGCTTCCAAACAATTAGTCCAGTGGTAAAGAAGGAACACATATTTCCCTCCTGCTTTCTAATAATAATATGAGTTACTAATTTAAAACACAGCCAAATGAGAGGAAGGAAAGTTACGCAATATCCAATTTTGTCAGTCAGGATGAGGACTGGCTGTGTTACATGTGCCATGTGGCCTGTATCCCTGCCTCCTCAAACTTTTTCATCAGAGGCAGATACTCCAGTCAGATACTCCAAAAAGCAGAGTAGTGGATGCAGTAGGAAGCATTTCTCCATCTTATTTGAGCTGATATAACATCCAAGCAAATAGTGCACAGGGTAATTTTTGGCACGTAAAGCCAAGATCCAAATTAGGCATATAAAATCCTACCCATGTCCCACAGACACAAAAATAGAGTTAGCTGGAGTGTCCTGACCAAAGTCTAATAGATCTAAATTCCTGGTTGGCTACACTAGTCTGGTTTTATTTTTTGACTGCAGCTTATTTTTGGCATTTTTTAAACTGATGAATCACATCCCTGGGAAGATCTACATTTCTCTACATGAACTGTGAGCTGTTTGTATATCAGTTGGTTGCATTTCTGGGGATCCTTGGGGATGAGATGTACTGTATCAGTTTAAACTGCTTTTATTGTTATACCCTACGGGCAAATATAAGTCAAGTCATTTGAAATTGGCTACCACTTGGATAACAAGTTTTCTATGGTGTCATTCCCATTTCTCATGTGGAAGCTTTGTTAAAGCATGTTCCTCAAAAAGCTTTAAACTGATGCTTGCTGCCTGATGCAGCAAAGCCTGTGGCCACATGTGTTTCATGTAGGAAAAAAGAGTTTTGTGCAGGGGGAAGAGAAGCAAAGGCAGGTCTTTTGAGCTTGTTGTACAACTTTCCCTCTGGCAATAACATTGCTCCCCATCAGTACAGCCCCCTGTGTGGGTGCAGACAGAGTGGAAGCACCTGATGGGGAAAATACAAACTGGGAGCATGCTAATAATTAAAAAGGGACTTTCCCCTTACAAGCAGCTGTGTTATTTGGTAATGTTACAGTCTTTAGTTTTTCCCAGCAAGTAGGAATACTACAAAGGTGGAGAGAATGGCACAGTGGGACCATGCAGAAAACTGAGCTGGTGAGGATTTAGAAGGGGTAGCTCAGCCTGGTGGAGAGTGAACATGCTCAGCCAGCAGGACTGTGCAAAGCAGGGAGCTGCTTTCTTTTCTGCTTGGATTATGGATCCAGAAAGTAAAAACTGGATCTGGAAACAAATTTCTCTGTGGTACTAGAGGGTATTTTGAGCAAACTAAGGACCTTAACTGAGTTACTCTGGGCTGTCCGAGCCAGGCTGTGCGTAGGCAGTGAGAGCTGCCTGTCTCAGCACATAGTTTGCTCTGAACCTCTACATGATCCTGTGCAACCCTTGTGCCTAAAGCTGGTATCGTGGCTAAACGCAAAAAGCCAGTGCACTGCTCCTCTGTGCACAGTGGGAGCCTGGAGCAGCAGACATGCGCACGGCAAGCAGCAATTAGAAGCTGAACTGCATGTGGGCCCAGGGATTTCCCTGGGGATGAATGTGGCAAACACAGGGGCTAATGAACTGAGTGCTGTCGCTGTTTGTCTGAGCTCGCAGGGGAGCTGCCAGGGGAGGAAGCAGGAAATACTAGACAACACTAACAGCATAACCCTGAGAGAAAACAAACACAGCAAAAGATGAACTTTGGGATGGGTGCTTCCTGGGGACTGCCAGCCAAGGGACTGTAAAGGTCAGCTCCTCCTGAATACACCCTCTTTGGAGGAAGGCAGGCTCTCTGCTCTTTCTTCAGGTGAAAGTCCTTTGGAGTCCCAAAGCCCAGCAGACTGCATGGCTCTGGGAGAGGTAACCCCAATCTCCCACCCACAATTTGCCTGAGGCTGGTGCAGGGTGTCAGCAGCAGCTCCTGCCAAGATATTTCTACGCAGGGCTTGGCTTTAGGTATCTCAGTGCAAAATGCCCCTCTGTGTGTTCTGGGTCTCTGCTTGGGAAGTTCCCAACATTTTAACTTAAGTGTTTTCTGGCGTGGTTGTGGGCTCTACCAGCAGGGAGCATGCAGTATTGACAAGGGCTGGATGTACTTCTGGTGCTACGTCCTGGTCCAGACCATCCTTCTAGCCGTACAAATGATTGTTGATGAGAGTGGGGCTGCAGTGCTTGGGGTAGCTCAGTCTCTGCAGGAGAAGAAGCTGGGAGAATAGTTCCAAGAGACAGCAAAGAGACTGCCTTTATAGGGGTGTTAGGTGAGCTCTGATTTACACACTGAGAGAGGCTAAAGGCAGGCTGAGAGAGGTTAAATACAGATTCTTCCAAAGTCCGAACATCCTATACTCTGCATGCTCTGAATATTGCCTGCACTCCCAGGACACAGGTTCTCCAGGCAGGGTTATAATAAAATCCCCTTTTTCTCACACAGATCTCATTCCCATGTATTCCCATTTATTTTCTTGCAGACAACTGTTTACTCTGAGCATGACCTCTCCCAGGGAATGTGATGACTGACACCGAGTTCAGGGCCACCAGCACTTGTGAGATGCAGCGAATGCACAGTGCCATCCTGGCAGGACTGTTCACCTCTGCTGCCCAGGCTGGTGGTCGGAAGGTGGCTGCTCCTGCCAGTCCTGTGATATCAGAGCTGCACGTAGAAAAGGGGAACCGGAAGCAACAGTGCATCTTTCAGAGTAAGCCAGGACCAGTGACTAATTATTGGAGCTGTATTGGGAAGGAAGAGGGAGCAGACTGAGAGTGCAATGCAGATTTTCCATCCTGGAAGGAGTTTAAATTTATCTCACTCCAAGGTTGCATGTGTTCCTGGGGTGGCTTCCCATTTAGCATATGCCTGTTAGGGGTCAGATTTCTTCAGATTTCATCAAAGTTATTTACTAATCTATGGCTGTGGTGTTTCCCAGATGGAAATACGTCTCCGGGATAAGGTCCTGCCTTTCTTGGAAAGGTAGTTTGTGCACGGGCAGTAAATTCAGCTCTTCCGTGAACTCACCATCCTGTGCGTGTGCTGTGGTGACATCTGGAGGGCCTGCATGTGACATAGCCCAGAGAGCACGTCCCTATCTGTCCAGGAACACTGTACAAATGGGAAAAACTAATGCCTGAGTACTTCCCAGGCAAAATTTCTGAGCAGAGTAAAATGTAACTTGCTTGGGAAAATACTGACCTCTGGTAACAGGCTTAGGGCCATGGTCATGTTTTTCTGCTTGAGACAGAAGATTTGTAGAGGCTCTGAAACACATTTGTGGGAAAGCCAGCAAGGGAAGCGAGATTGGAGGGAGTGATTTTCCCCAGAACACTGAAGAGAAGCTGTATCAGTCCTGCTTTGAAACAAATGTTTAACAGTCACACTAATTCTTCTGCCTGCATTCACAGACATGAACCCTTTTCTCAGGGATTCTGCATCCGCTGTCTTCCAAAGCCCAGCAGCCCACTATGGCCACTGCAGCTACCTCCTGTATCCTCACCAGCTGGCAGCTCTATGCCCCTGCAAATCCAAAAGATAGAAGTCATGACAGTCAAGGTGGCTGTGTCACCTTGTGTCCCTACAGGAACCTGACCCCTTCCACAATTCAACTGGCTGTACTATTACCTTATGTCTCACCCTCTATTCACAGCAACACCCAGTCCATCAAATTATATTCTTATCTACCCTTCAAAGGAGAATCCTCCCACATCCCCACTCTCTGCTGTTCCTGTAATGGTGGTGCCACTCAGTGACTGTCTGTCCCACTGGCACTTCTGTGCTCTGACCTCTGCCTGGGACCGACTCTTGGCACTGCTCTGCAAAGCTGTGTGCCTGTGCAGTTTTGCACTTCTTTAGAACATCAAGGACGTGTTTCAGCATTAGCTGATGGATAATCATAGAATCATAGAATGGCTTGGGTTGGAAAGGACCTTAAAAGATCATCTAGTTCCAACCCCTCTGCCATGGGCAGGGGTGCCTTCCTCTCAACCAGTTTGCTAAGGGCCCCATCCAATCTGGCCTTTAACACTTCCAGTGTCAGGGCACAAGTTCTCTGGACAATGAACTTCTCATCTGTTTGTGATGAACAACAAAAGGGCATTTTGGGATTGTATGCATGAGATGCCTTTTCCCACCCTTCCCAACAAGCGCTGTCAAGTCGCTGTCACCTCAATGTCACCCAGACTGCTTGACCATGGAGAAAGCTGAGCCCTCCAGTGCAGCAGGGCTGAGCTCCCTGCACTCTGGGCAGGGGATGCGGTTCCCCTGCTCCTCATTTGTTTGGGAACTACTTGCAGATCTCTGTGACTCCTTCCATATCTTTGGCTTAGCAATGTCAAATGACAACATATAATAGAACGAAAATCAAGCTAGATCACCCAGTTCCAGGCTCAGTGTGACTGTGAGATCTAGTCATACTCGTGTATCCCTCAGTATCCTCCTTCAGCTGCCTTATGGAGAGACCTCTGATAAACATTACTTTGATGCCACCAATCCCAAGGAACGCAACAGTGGTGCAGGGAGACAACATACCTGGAGGAAGGTGTTGATCACAAAGAAGCAGGCATGGGTAATCTCTTGCTACTGGAGCAGTGGTCTGCCCATTCAGGCTTTTCTGGGTAGCTCCAAGTGAGAAAACTTTAGCATCAGTTCTAATCTCTCTACATTGTCATGGTGCTGTGCAGGCACAACCTTACCTGTGACTTTCTGAATGTGGAGAAGGACACCTGTGAGGAGATGCCCAGAGCTTGGTCACTGCATGAGCTCTCGCATGTAGACAGGCACTGCTTTGGGACTGGGGCTTGGTCTGGTTTTGGGGGACTAGGGCAGTGGGGTGAGCCTCTCTGTGAAGGAGGGGGCAGGAGGGCAGCACAAGTGGGATCTTAGCTTATGGGGGTGAGGGTGGGGTGTTCTTAAGAGGGTGGAGGAGGAAATAGTTTACTGGGCTGTTGCACTGCTGCCCTCACAGGTGGCACCCATTCAAGCGACATTTGGAAAAAAAACTACTTCTGCTTAATTTAACTCAGGTTTTTTAACCCTGTTGGGGTGAGTTTTTGCGAGAAATCACACCACATATGATGAAGTATGCATTGGCAGAGGCAGGAGCACTTCCCAAATGGTTTCTTTTCTAAGGACCATCCAGAGGGACCAAAATGCGTTGTCTTACAGGAAGGATGGAGCCTCTGGGAGGTGGACTGGGCAGATAAAAGCCTGTCCTTGTGAGCCCAGCTGCACAATAATTTCAGCTGCATCATCAAAGTGAGTCATTCAATAAAAACAATTAGCTGAGGAAATATCACTAAACAGTAATAATTATCCAAACGTCCTAGCATTGACCATTTAGATGACTGAATCAACACAATCAATTGTGTTAATGAATGCTAATTCAAATCTAATAACTTTCTTGATTATTTGATTATGTATAAAGAATTCACCTGCAGTTGTTGGACAGGATGGGGCTGCAGACCAGCCAGATGCCTGATCACCTGCCTACCCTGTGGACTCTGTGCATATGTTGTCCCCAGTTTGCCAACAGCACATACAGTGTCCCCTAGTTACTCTGGGGAGCAGAGGAAGAGTGCTGAGATGATGTCTAGGTGCCCTCCATCTGGGCAGGCAGCAGATTTCATGGACTTTCAAGTGGCTTATGCCCACACAGAAATGTGGTCACAGAATCCCAGAATATGCCAAGTTGGACGGGACCCAGAAGGATCACTGAATACAACTCCTGGTCCTGCACAGGACCATCCCCAAGAATCACACCATGTTGCCTGAGAGCATTGTCCAAAACATTTTTGAGTACTGGCAGGCTTGGTGCTGCGACCACTTCTCCAGGGAGCCTGTTTCAGTGCCCAACCACCCTCTGGGTAAAGAACCTCTTTCTAATATGCAACCTAAACTTCCTCTGGCACAATTTTAGGTGATTCCCTCAGATCCTGTCACTGATCACCACAGAGAACAGATCAGTGTCTGCCCCTCCTCTTCCCCTCACAAGAAAGTTGTAACTGCAATGAGGTCTCCCCTCAGTCTCCTCTTCTCCAGGCTGAACAGGCCAAATGACCTCAGCTGCTTCTCACATGGCTTCCCCTCCTGGCCTTTTACTGTCTTCGTTGCCCTCCTTTGAACACTTACTAAGAGCTCAATATCTTTCTTACATTGTGATGCCCAAAACTGCCCACAATATTCAAGGTGAGGGCGCCCCAGGCTCCAGTGCAGAGCAGAGCGGGACAATCCCCTCCCTGGACTGCCTGGCGATGCTTTGCCTGATGCCCCCCCGGGACACTGTTGGCCCTCCTGGGTGCCAGGGCACTGCTGGCTCATATTCAACTGGCCATCGACCAGGACCCCCAGGTCCCTTTCCATGGCACTGCTTTCCATTATCTCATTCCCCAGTCTGTACAAACATCCAGGGTTGCCCCATCCCAGGTGCAGAATCTGGTACTTTTCCCTTGTTGAACTTCATATGCTGATGATTGCCCATTTCTCTAATTTGTTGAGGTCTCTCTGCAGGGCCTTCCTGCCTTTGAGGGAGTCAACAGCTCCTCCCAGTTTTGTAATATCACTGGCAAATTTAGTATCCCTTCCAGTCCTGTGTCCAAGCCATTTATGAAGATGTTGAAGAGCACAGGGCCTAAGATGGAGCCCTGTGGAACCCCACCAGTGGCAGGTCACCAGTCTGATGTTACCCCATTCACCATGACCCTCTGTGCTCAATCCTGAGCCAATTGCTCACCCACTACCTCATGTGTTTATCCAGCTGTGTGCGGGACATTTTGTTCAGAAGGATCCTTTGAGAGACAGTATCAAAAGTTTTACTGAAATCCAAAAAGATTACATTGACTGGCTTCCCTGTGGTGAAGCCTCTTAGGAAAGGCTACATTCTCCTTTTTTCCTTTTTTTCCTGTAGGTTTCACAGGAGTCTGAATCTCTTAAACTGGATGACTGGGCAAAGTCACACAAACATCAGAAATCCACATTGCCTGCCTGGAAATAAAGCAATGTGGAGGGGACTCATGCTTAAAACTGACAATTACAGTTTCAGTCAAGAACAAGTCACATTCTGTAATTTATGTTGTCTCAGGCTTTTTCTGTTTCCTCCTGTCTTCATCACTAGTACCTAGGCTCTGGAGGCACATAGGTCTTCCCCAAAGTGCTTCATGCTCTGGATGGACTGGGATCATAGTTCATTTTATTACATATGGATGTTGTTTTGTTGTGCCTGGACATTGGCATGATGCTTGTCAATACTTGGATATCTAGAAATTATGGATGTTACAGATCCAGTGGGATTCATCTTGGTGCTGGAATTGCCCTCACCCTTCCCTTAAAGGTGTAGTGAGCTCCTTCATCCCCGCTGCCAACACACCCACCCTTCTTATCCCATATCTGTAGGTTCTGTAGAGATTAATTCAGGAAAGTTTGTTCTTTATCAGCATTTCAAGGAAGGAAACAGCAAAAGTGCCAAGAAGGCAGCCTGCCCTCAAAACTGATGTCTGCCATGCTATTTTCATATGTCTGTAGAAATTGTTATGTTTAGCTCTCCCTGTGCTTTGCAAATTCAGGAAGGAGCAAGTGTGTCTCTCATAGGGACTAGTCATGGACTTTGGAGCATGGTATGCCAGGGATGTTGAGAACTCAGCATCTCTGAGGTAAGAAGTTGTCATGCCTCTCCTGCTGATGCCCCATCCACTGAAACATGCTTTTGCCTCAGGCAAAAAACAGTGCAGGCATCAACCAGTTGAATTTCTCCTGCTGCCTGCTATCTGTTCTCTCTATGACATGGTAGGGTTTTCTAAATGGGACTAATATGCAGGCAAATCACTATGATGTGCTGCAACAGGTCTGGCTCTGTGCCTCTTGCACTCACCATCTGCAGGAGGTCTGGCAGTGGGAGCAGGAGTCATCCCAGGGAGCTAGGAACATTTGCTATCGGCTGAGGGAGCTTGGCTACGTTGTCGGTAGGAGCAGCCCTTCTCTGTCTGTCTGCTAGTATTAACATTCATTTGCTCTGTGAAGCAGACTTGGTTTATGTTTTTTTAGGTCATTCTGTGTAACATAATCATATTGGAGTAGAATTCTTCTGCCTAATCAAATGAAACTTCATGTAGTTAGTTTGTCCTTAGCGTTTACTAATGAATGTGACTGTGAGGATTTAGTTTCTCACATGGTTAATAGGAAGGCATTTAGATAATTACAGCTGTCTGATGTCTTTCCCCTGCTAATCGCTTTTACTGCCTGGTTCATTTCCAGACCAGCAAGTGAAACTCTGGCACACAGTTGTGCAGGGAAACTGCTCCTGCAGTTATGTATTGCTGTATTCCTACTATGATGGTTTGTAGGTGTGAAGTCAGTTCCCAGCTCCAATCTAAATTTTGTATGAACTTCAGAAAATCACACCCTTGCTGTGATCCAGCCTTCCCACTTGGCTACACCATGCTAGGTCACATAGTCCAGCATTCCGTGTGGCACTGGCCGACTGAAGACACCTAGGGAAGAAAAAATGTAAGCAGACAAATATATGATGGTCCCACTCCTGGACTGTGCATCTGGCTTCCAGAGCTTTAGGAGCTTTCCATGCACCTTTTTTTAGCAGCCGCAGTGAATTTATCTAATCCCTCATAGAACTTCGCCACATCTTTGATCCTGCGACAATGATTAATTATACATGTGCTGAGCAGAAAACTTCACCAAAACTCCCTGTTTTTGTTTTTTTAACTACTAGGTGGTGTTTTAATTGAGAAAAATTAATACCTCTGTTAGTGAAACGAGGAACGAGAGTTTGTTCTCCACCTTTTTAGGGCACCTGTGATGTGACGAAACTGTCACCACCCTCTGCTGTCTCCTTTCCAAGCTTCAGTTAGTCCTGCTTCTAACCTGGTTATTTTTTTCCCAAATGAGAGCCTTTCCATACCTCGTCATCTTTTACAGAAGCTATTTTAAATTTTTTTTTTGTTATCTTTTTAATACAGAGTGCAAACTGTAGTTAAGAAAGATTTATAGAAAGGTAAAGTGATTTATTCCTATTAATTCTGATATTTTGTTTAAAGTCTGTGACACATACAGATTTCTCCTCTCAGATGCTGTGCATTTGTTCATGTGGAATTTAATGCAAAATCTGACTACTTATTGCTGTGCAACATCACATTATGAAATACTTCTGCACTTCTTAGCTGTAGTTTAATCTTTTCTGAATAATTCTGTATCAACTGCAGCTTTTGCTGCTTTGACCTTCGCTCCCTTTCCTTAGATCATTTATGGATGTGGTAAAAAGCTTAGCATTTTTTTCTGGGACGACAAGACTGGGAGCAGGAAACATGCCTATTACAAAAGCTAAGTGTATTGCGTTACAATGATGACTATGATAATGATAATTCTCATAAACTTTGTTGTTACTTCTCTGTCCTTTGATAGTTTTCTTGTTGCTAACAAACAATTCGGTAGCTGTTTGGAACAGTATCAGCTTTTAAAGAACTTAATGTATCGAGGAGTCCTTGTCAACATGGAGATTTCTGGACTGGCAAGGTGAAGAGAACCAGGCTAAAGCCATTTTTTGGCTAATAATTAAATTAAAATGAAGAGCTGTACCTGCTGCTCTGAGAGGAGCATCCCTCCCAAAAGTCGCTTCTCAGTTTATTAGGACTGTATTTAATTTTAAATTTAATTAACAAAGTTTAGTTATCGGTTTAGTTTAGTTTAGTTTATCATTACTTCCCCCTCATCCTTTCCCGTGTACTGCCCCCACAGGTTTGGTGCGGCACCCCACTTCCTCCCGCTCCCCGGAGCAGGGGGAAAGGGGAAAGGGGAAGGGGAAAGGGGAAAGGGCTCCTCGCCCCCGCCGCCGCAGCCCGCTGCTGGCCCAGCCACTGCCCTCGCCGCTCTCCTCTTTCCTCTCGGAGCTCAGGGCAGCGCCGAGGCGGTGTTGGGTTTCCCTCTAGTGGTACCTGAGCCCTGCAGAAGGATGCGCCGTCCCCGCCAAAAGGCCGTCACAGCTTGGCAGGAGCGGCTGGTTGCAGAGCTCGGCAAGCTCGCCTTTCCTGCGGTGGCAGACCCACGGAGATGGCAGCGCGTCTCCAGCCGAACAGCACTGACTTTACAGCAAAAGCAATATAGCCATGTTGCCTTCATTAGACTCTTAAGGTATGTCTTTATGAAGGATGATGCTTCTCTCCGGGACCATGTGAAATCGATGTTCTTGTTATGTTCTGGTTCAATAATGGCATTGTTTGACACAGCTCAAGTCTGACAGCATTTGTCACAGTACTCATAGCACAGCTGTATAACCTGTTTCCAGGAATGTGTATTTGGATGAGTTAGGATGCTGAGGCGTCAAGCTGGTCCCTAGTCACCTGATGCCTTTTTGAGGAGGTCCATGGCAGGCTGTGTGCTGTTTTGCTGATTTGCTGCTATCTAGTATTGCAAGCAACAGGCAGGAATAATGGCAGAATTGCTGAAAATAGCCATACGTTAAATCTCCGGAATACAAAACATTAAATGTATCAGAACTGAGGTAGAAAACCTTGTATGGACAAGAAACTCTTCACAAAAAACAACCAGAGATATTCTCTAGCCACTGTATAAACTTTTAGTAATGTCCTTCTCCACAGGTACTTGCAGGGCCTTCAAGCTTTCTCAAGATGTTCTGGGTAAGGGATTTTCTCACCCTTGAAAAATATCCCACATCTCAAGGCGGTTGGAAGTGGGTAACTAATTTCTCCAGCTCTTAGTAGGTGTAAAGTAAATGTCATCAATGAGTGAAATGCAGAGATTCTGAATGGCAAGAGCTCAGAGCAGTATGTAACATGCTGGCTTGAGCCCAAAGGTGGGGGAGCCCTGCCCACAGGGTGCTGCCCAAGAGTGGGGTACCCTATGCCCCACCTTCCTGAGCAGTTTGGAGTTAAACTGAGCAAACATCGTGCTGCTCCTCACTGCCTATCAACTGTGAATGCTAGAAAGCCTGATGCAGATGTTTGTAACCTGTCCTGTGCACCATTAACCAAATCAAAGACTTGGGAGGAGCAAGGTGCAGGACCTGCTGACCCAAGCCTCTAGGTTTGTTTGCCTTGTGCCATTTCTCTCCCGTTGCTGAGTCTGACTGCATATTGTCTTCTGAGACAAGCAAGACTGTTGAGGGAATGCCACCTCTTGCTGACCCACATTTGACCATCTTGGGATCCTCATGCTGGCAGTGACACTTAGATTCTCCAGTACTGCCAGTGGTCTCACTTCCTCCATGTATTTTCCTGCTAATCTGCCATCTCCTTCCCTCTCAGGCCCTTCAGCAGCAGCTGCTAGAAGCTATTGAAGGGATGCACTCTTCTCGTCATACATGACTCTTGCCATGAGAAGAGGAAACATCATTTTGCTCTTTGACATCTGCTAGAGGAAGCAGGTGATTCCTCTGATTATTGCTCTTAAAATGAAAAAGCTATTATGGGTACTTTAAAATGTTATTAGTGTGTGGAAATAGTAATGTTAATAGTTAATTCATGCTCAATAATGTTATATCTTTTAAATATTATTATATTAAGCCTTGTAGGAGCAGCTTGAAAGATTCTTCATTAGCTTTTAGTTGAGGCAAAGCACCAGCACTGGCAGAGCTATGACTGTTGACATGCATCCAGTGGGATGCAATCATAGACAGGACTCAGACACTTTGGTTCAAAGCTGTGACAGTGAGAACTGCCTCTCAGCGGCTGTCTGACCCTAGCCTGAAGTCTGTGAATGCCACACTTTCATGTGGCAAAGTACTTCCGCTGCCAAGCATCCAATGTTTCAGCCCCCAAGCAGACCCAAGGTTCTTGGGAATCTTCAGCCCATTATCCTCCAGGGCCTGGCTGGAGTGGACTTGGTATATTGGGGCAGCTGATGCTTTCTTTGGAAACAACCTGTGCTCTTTTTTTTCAGCATATCAGTGGTTAGCACACGGGGGAACCTGGGTTGCATCCCTTCCTCTCCACATGTCTTGGGAGCACCTAGGCCAGTGAGCCTCCCACGCTGCACTTTTGGCAAGGTGCTGTTTCATTTAGACTCTTCAAAATTTCTTTTGTTGTGGTAAAAAGAGTGACTAGGAAAGGATTTACGCAGAAGAGGTGGTGTTAGTTCCAGTTGCTGGTCACAGCTATTCAATGGCTATTTCATGGGAAAGACAAGCTCTCACAGGACCATGGCCCGTAGCTCCAGGCATCCTGCACTCCTAGTGAGACCTTCCATTCCTTCACTGTCTTTCACAATCCCCTGAAGATGCTGAATGTTTGCAAGAGGCCAAAAGTGAATGGATGGAAAAGCCAATCTATTAAATAAAAAGACACCACTCAGGAATTGCCTGAGCTAAAGACGGCTGTTGAGAGAATATTTAGAGACAGTAGAGCTTCATGCTTTCTTGTTCCTCTACTTTTCTGCAAGCACCTGCTTTTGGCCACTGTAGGAGACAAAAATACAAAATTAGAAGAGCTTTATGCCAGCAAACAGGGTATTTTTGTAAAAATTGGTCTTTAAAATATGAAATATGAGATATAAAGTATTAAGTGTATGTGTGTTTATAAAGCTACAGAGGCCTTTCTGTGCTGCCTTCTTGGTAGCATCTTACAAAATCCCAATTTTTTGTGAATGTGTCTTTGGGAGTGATTCTGGTTGTATCAGAAAGCTTAAAATTAACCAGGTAATAAAGTAATGAAAATGAGAATAACATTATGTGTGCAAAGTTAAGCACTTAGAAGGAAGAAAATGTCAAAGTAAGGGGACTTGTAATCTTAGGATTGTAGCTTTTTGAAATTCCCAGTCCAATGCCCTTTTCTGTGTACTAGGAGATAGACTTGCTTTATATAGTAATACTCTGTTTTTAATATAGGATCCCTTCCTTGCTCTTATCCCGGAGTGGAGGGTGACTAGCACTGAACACATGGTAAAGGAGAGGGTAGCCTGTAGAGTCCTACCTCCTCCTCCTGCCTGCATAAGCTTGTGGGCAGGGAGAGGAACTGCTGGTAAAAGCTAAGGATGGTCACCATGGGCCATGAGATGCTGCCCCTGAGAGCGTGCCAGTGCAATGTTGGATGCCTTCAGTGAAATCACATTTTTCAACAGAGGGCTTAGGTGACTGCTCATTTCAGGGTGCTGACTGAAGGCACCTGGTGCTTAGTTGTGGAAATATTTGTCCCCACCTCACCTCAGGTCAGTGAAAGCTGTGCAAGTCTGACAGCTCCATTTATTATTAGTGAAATTTCTATGTCGGGGCCCAATTCTTAATTTCTTTTTCACAGGAAGCAGGATTAACTCACAGTATATATAACTACATGTTTTGAAGGATGTATCTTTGTTTATAGCAGTGTCCATGCAGACATTTATAGTTAGGTACTTTGTTATAAAAATAACATGAGAGCAAATGTTTTGATGATGACAGCAATGAAAACCAGAATGTTGTCTAATGTTTTACAGGCAGATACATGTAAAGACCAAAAAAGCTGTCCAGAAGGTCTGATGAAGGCTATGGTGAGTTGCCCCTGAAAGTGTCTATCTCTCCACCAAGTATGAAAGGCATTTGGCCAACAAATTTAGATTGCACACCTATTTTTAAAGTGGCTAACATTTGGTGATATGAAGAGGGACATCTTGACCTTGTGTTCCTAGAGTTGGTTATTGTCACATGAAAGGTGCTTTTTTCATAAAAAAACCCCAAACAACAGAAACCTAACTGATTTCATAATCTATTTAAGGATGACTGAGAGCAGAAGAAAAGAGTGTATTTTTCTAATACGTTGTGCCTTGCCTGAAAACACCAGTCCATGAAAAAATACATCTGCCACTCGACCTGAAAATTGCCTCCCAACGGTTAATAAAGATATCATTTCCCTCTGTGTTGAAGTTAAAATTTAATTAAGGTTATGTTGCTTTGGAAAAGTTCATTGATGATGTGGTGTGTAAAGGGAGGCAAAACTGCAGAGATGAAATGTGTTGGAAATTAGCATGAGGTATTATGCACTCACAGCAATCTTTATTGTGTCCTGACAGTTTGTCGTGAGAATGTCTGTTGTAGGAGGTGATGCTTTGACTGTGATACACAGCATGAAAACATGATAAACAGGAAGACAAGTGCAATGGGGAATTTTCTAGAGTATTTGGTCTAAATAATGTAAACAGATTATTAGGAGGGGGCAAGTGTGAGTAAATAACTACTGGCATTGTTTATCTGTATGAAAGCACGAGGGAACACCTTGAAATGAGAAGAGAAATTTCCAAAATAACAGCTTCTAAAATATGATCTGCTCAGATTTTTTTACTTCCGAACATGTCTAGGGGTTACAGTGGAGACTGCATCAAAGACAGTAAAGTTTTTTATTCTTAATTTTTATTGTCCATTTTTATGATAAAAATTGCTGGAAACTGTCATTTAACAGCAAATTTAAAATAGAAAGAACTTAACTTGCACAAAGTCCTCACAGAAAACAAAAAATCCTATGGGTGTTGACACATCCTATCATCAGGTTTAGAAGGCAAGCACAAGAAAAGCTGTTGTTATCAGGTGTGAATTAACATACAATGAGTTTGCTTGGAACTGAAGAAGGTGACAGATATAACATATGCATTAATAAAACTCCAAATGAAAGCTATGGCCATAATTAGACATGGTACTTGGAGAAATGCTATTGATTCCAGAAACTGAATTTAATTTGATGTCTTTTACTGTAATTAACACAATGGTTTATATCAACATAGATCTCTTAACATTATTATCTAAGGTGACAAATTATGAAATTAAATGTTCAGTTAAGATGTAATTCAAAATTTTCTTGATTCAATGGATCTCAGTTAATTTCCTTAAAGCTAAAGGACCTGATATTTTTTATTCTGCCAGTTTTCTGTCAGTGAAGCTACTCCTGATTTATATCAATGCTGAAATGAAGGTAACATATACAAAGGAAACATTCACAGGTTCTGATGATTTCTTGACAGCCTCTATTGCATATACTTTGCAAGCTTCAAAGTTTTTTCCTTTGTAGCTTTGGATTTTAATGGTACTGAGTGTAACATTCACATATAATAACAATAATTCCCTTTCCTTGTCTTTTCCCATTTACCTTGTCATATACCTGCCTGATTCTCTTCTGTTTTACACCTGTTTTTCCCAAGGACTGTTTATTTTGATGCAGCTACCCCTGATTTAGACCTGTGTATATGAATCTGTTATCTGCGAGAAGTAAATTAATGCTTTTAATCAAGACCTCTCTTCTGCCTACCCATCAACATCAAAGCCTAGACATGCTATTAGTTACTGAGAAAGGAAGCACAGGGTGAGTAAGCAGCCCTCAGCTGTCTCAGGTTCCCCATTACCAGAATTTTAGCACCATTACCTCAAAACCATGAATACTTTTATCCTCAAAGGCACTTGGAAAGGCTATATATCCCCATTTTACATACCAAAGCCACAAAAGAAGGCAGAATTTGGGCAGAAATGAGTCTAAATCCAAACGTAATCCTCAAGACCATTTTGAGCAGCTGCTGTCCGAAATCTCCCTACTTTGAAGGTGTCTCTGTTATGGATATTAAAGGCCCACATACCTGAAGATTTCTTTCTGACCATACCTTGAAGGACCCTGATCTTGTCAGGCCATAGCAGCTGCCTGCCTAGACTTTCCTGTGTTAGAGGAAAGTGGCCTCAGCAGGACTCTCGCTACTGGAGGGTGACTGTGCCGCCATGTTCTTGGAGTCTGCTGAAATCCTTAAGACAGATTTCACATTTAATACCAGTGGAGTCACTTTCTTTTTTTTTCCTTCCCCTTTCCCAGATGCAAAAAAGCTCTGACAGCCTAATCACTGGTCTTAAAATTTCTAGTTGAATGAATAGATCAGTCAAGCACGATACAGGTGAGAGAGCAGCAGACTATTTGGGAGGATTCAGATCTGTCTGTGCATGCTTTCAGTTAACTGCCCAAGGCGAGGACTAGAAAGTAGGACTTCCCAATTTACTGAAATCCACTAATTTCACTGAGGCCTGGTGAAGATGCAGTGTACCACCTCTATCTCTGCATGTTATCCTCTTAGGTGGAACTCTACTGAACTTGTTTCCTCAGAGATGGGTAAGAAATACGGGATTTTGTGCTAGATTCCTTGTAGTCTGGGTAAAATATTACTATAGGCAGCCCTGCTAGAGAATACTATATAGATCTATAGATATAGATGAAGAAGTATGAACCATTCTTGGAGGAGGGACTGGTACACGTGGTTAGGTTTTTCTCTGGTTGCCTTAGACACCAGGCAACAAAGTTGATGTCTCTCTTCCCCCTTCTCCATGAGTATTTAAATCATTCAAGAACAGTGACCACATTCCTGTGGAAGGAGTGGAGAGTACGACAATACAGCTAGCTCTGTCATCAGATGGTGAGGGACAGTCTTAGAAAGAGGAAGAGTGGACTGTCCTTGGACAGATGAAAGCATTAAGTCTGGTTTTCTGTGTCTTGGGTACATGTTGTATGAGGGTGTAAAAAAGCCTCATAATCCATTTCTTGGTTTCCCAAGCACATGACTAAGAAGTGTACCTGAAGAGGAGGGTGTAGGTCTGTGAATCTTGTGTGAGCAATAGCACTTGTGTGCAATGCTGTGCCAAAATGCCTAAGTCCTAGTGAAGGCTGGAGGTGACGATGTAGCAGCCTTTACAATTCAAGTTGGCCACTTTACATATTTCCCTGCTCGCTGTGACAGCAGCTGTGAACCCAACTGTGGATGATCCTGGGCTCTCCAGGAGATGCTGAGCTCTCAGGCAAGAGCTGTGGCACCTGCCAGAGGAACCTGGTGCCTGTGGGCCAGGTGCTGCAGCGGGCAGCCAGCACAGCGGTGCAAAGAGCAGTTTCCGGCTGCACCGAGACTGATTAACCAGCAGATTCAAATGGCATTTAGGCACTGCATGACAGATCAGACATATCTAGGGGGATGGCGGGCCCGCTCTGAAGCCCCGTGTCAAGTCCTTCCCTCTGGAAGATGGGAAAAGAACAAGAGCAGCAAGGTGGCGAGAGGAACCCGGGGATGCGCGATGGGACAGGAAGGGCGGGTGTCAGCGTCGGTGGCGGCGGCAGTGCCGGTGTCGGTGTCGGTGTCGGTGGCAGTGCCGGTGGCGGTGGCGGTGTCGGTGCCGGTGTCGATGGCGTTGTCGGTGGCAGTGCCGGTGGCCGTGGCGGGACGGTGCGTCATCCCGGCCAGCACTGAGGAGCTGTCCCGCCCCGCGGTGCTGAAAGCCTCGCCAAGGCTGCTCGTCCCGGTCCGCCCCCGCCCTGCGCCCGCCGGTCCCCAGCAGGGACCAGGGAGCGCCCGGGCCGCAGTGAGCAAATTTTTTAAAACACACGGTCCCACGTGTAGTCTGCAGTCCGTCTTTATTTGCCAGCTGATTATAACTGTAATTGCTTTGCTATTTATCCGTGAAGCAGCTTGTTCCATATTGAGGATGACAACATCAGGAGTCCTTGCAAAGAATTCTAATAGCTAAACCCAAAACTTTGAATTTCAGGTCTTAAAGGCAAATGGAAGAATTGATTAAAAAAGGTGATTCCATGCAGGCTGAGCAATGCAGTTCTCTGAGACAACTGTATGTGCTAGGCTGCTGACCTGAACAATATTCCTTATCAATGGCAACAGCAGAAAAGAAAATGGGGGAGCAAATTGATAAGCAATTAAGCTATGGAATTATTTTAAGGAGGCAGATAGAAAAGTGCACATTTTTCAAAGCAAACACTGTGGTCTGATAATGTTGTAATGTGAATTAATGAAAAATTAGCAATAATTTAAGAGAAACCCCAAAAAGGAAGAATTCTCTAAGCTCAAACATGGAAAGATAAACTCTAGCATTACTTCTGCATGTACAATTTGCCAGAGAGGTAATGAATAAAATTATAATTAATAAAGAGAATAACAAGTTTCTATTAATGCCTATAAATACATCTCCCTTAATCAGATAATGACTAATAGAAACATTCAGAAAGTAGTTAAGAGATACTTTTTTTTAAACGAAGTGGCTAGGAAATATAGTCCTACTGTACCTTAGTAATTGTTAAAGGAAGGACCCATTATCATAATTATGTTTCTGGAACAAACATTATTTCAATGTGATAAAAGATGACATGACACTAAAGGTAAAGCTACAGCAGATGTTACATGAGTAACAAGACAATATGCCCACATTCTGGTAATTTCTCCCCCCCAGACATGTTCTCATTAATCTGTGATTAATAGGATTTGAGTATAGTAAATGATGTTGATCTATTGTCTGTCTTTGTCCCACACCATAGAGAGAGCAATTTGTCAGCTCAGCTTTTGTGTGACTATTTAATAGCAAGGAGGGGGAGAGAAAAGACGCTAATCTTCTAATTGGCATCTATAGAGAAAGGTCTAAGAACACTGCCTGCCTGGAAATGGCTTGTGTGCAATTCCTGTGCCTGCGAGGCTGGGGCAGACAGACAGCCGTACAACCCTGGGTACCCGTGGAAAAGGAACAGTGTGTATCTGTCACACAAACAGCTGCTGTCTAAAGGCAGAGCGGAGAGCAAGGGGCACAGCAGAACAAGGTGCAATTGCTAATTCTCCCAAGTCTGTTATGTTTCAGCCTGTTACGTGTCAAGGGAGTACTTCTTGACTGGTGTGACTTTAATAAAGACAGAAAGCTTTCTCCTTCCCAGAGCAGAAAGCAGAATGAGGCAGGGGAGAAATGGGGGGCAGTGGTGGAGACCAGAATAGTCCTCTCACCAGCAAAATTGACATCAATGGAGGGAACGTGAAGTCCCAAACACCTTTCCAGAGATGTCAGGTGTGCTAATGGTTTTGTGCTGTTGTAAAGCCACTT
Source organism: Grallaria varia (assembly GCA_013396735.1). NCBI lineage: Eukaryota > Metazoa > Chordata > Aves > Passeriformes > Formicariidae > Grallaria > Grallaria varia. The sequence goes on from VWZG01006968.1 coordinate 346,777, forward strand.
ATAATTTAACTGTCCTCCTTAGGTGCTAAGGTTGCCTAATGAAATGATTGACATAAAATACAAATAATTTCACAATTAATTCAGAAGTCCCAATTCAGCAAAATATGGAAGCTGCAGCTTAAAACTAACCATGAGGACAAGTGCTTTCTCTTTCCCTCATCCTAAGTATCTATGTTATGCCCTTCAAAAGGTCATAATCAAGCCTTTTTTTTTTTTTTTTTTTGAGTGCAGTTGAGGACTGGATCACTCTGGCATATCTATAGCACAGCAAAATGCAGGTTTGTTTTGTGTAATGATTTCTTAAATGATGAATGTAGTTGAAATGTTCCCCATTCAGTTTAACCATCTGAGCCATTCTGACAATACAACATTTAATGCAATGCAGTGACTCTCCAAAAATATTGTTTTTGTAGGACCTGTGTTCATTTTATACAGGTTATTGTAGTTTTGTATTTAGTAGTTTTGACACCCCAATGGGTAGAACTAGTGAATTGCATCAAGAAAGGTGGGATTACCTTAAATCAGCTTTACTGCTTGGAAATTTTGCTGTGGACCTGCACATAAAGTTGTCTCTACCTACATAACTCTTCAATGGATACAACATAGAAAATCTCTACTGACTTTTTTCCCCTGACTTTCCTTGCATGTCAGCAGGATTTAATGGAAACTGATCAAGTTTAAAGACTGGATAAAGAAATGTTTCACTTGAGGAAAAATGAAACCACAGATAGATCTGAATCTAATTTAAAATGGAGAAGAGTGTAGGGAAAGAAGTTGACAATATTGAGGTTTAAAAAAAGGCTCTCAGAAGTGTGCATTTCCGTTAACAGTATTTACTACCACACTTCACATTCACAAACGCCTGTTCAAAGCCACCAGAATCCACTGCTCAGTGTACAAACCAGCACTTCGGCATGTACTACAGCCACTCTGTTGGCTGGTCTCTGTCATGAAAACACTTGGGATTTGGAGATAGATGTGAGTCTGGGCAGGGACAAAGTAAGTGGGCAAATTGTACCATCTTGCATATGAATTTGCAAAAACAGAGCATTTCACTGCTGCCTGGTGTTGTTAATTGACATGCTGAGCACATTTGTCACCAAGCACAGAGCGTAGCCCTTTTTCTGCCTTTGTGGGGTGAGCACTGACATTTGTCCCCATTTCTGGCATGGCAGAGAGCATGCATCCAAACTGTCCCTGTAGAGTTGCTGGAGCTGTCCTGGATTTGTTAATCTCAGTAGTACTGGGGAGTACAGTGCCAAAATCCCTGCCTTAGCCAGGGCCACGTGAATGAGTTGAAGTACAGTAGTACAGACATGTCAGCATGACTCTGTGCTCTAAATTGCATGTCTTTCAGGGATATAAAAATATCCATCTTGCTTCTGAACATGAGCACGGTGCCAGCCTGTCACACAATGTAGATTGATGGTCTGAAGCTTGGGTCTCTCTGTCTTGTGCTTTGGTCTGGATGGACCCTGATGGGACACTTGCTCTTTTTGATCTTTCTGATCAAGCAAGAGAGGATTTCATCATCCAAAAGTGGAAGGTCTTTGGGCATGCCAAGGCATATCCTGGACTTCGCAATTCCCTTAGCAGAGGAGAGAGGGGTCCTGCAGCCTGGGGGGAACTGTACTTAAGCAGCCTGTTTCCATAGAAGTTTTCATAGATTTCCCTATAGTGATCACTGGGAGAAGAGGGGCAGGACACACACTTCTTAACTCCAGCCTTCTGACACCATTTGAAGGTTTTCTTGGTGTCAAGATATAGTGCCACAAAAAGGCCCTCCAAGACTGCACACAACTGCCTTTGTGAGGACATTGTGCAGGGACAGGGAAACTACAGGTAGTCAAAACAATAACCATTAGTCATACTTTCTATTTTAGAGGTTACGGTATTTTATCTTGCCCAAGATATAGTGAAAAACCCAGCTCATGGGTGTTTCAGTCTAAATGCATACACTTAGGGTAAATTCAAATCTTATGTAATACTTTTGTACAAATATTTGTTGTGGTCAGGTTCAAATACTGCAAGTTTTAGTTCTTTTCTTAAAAATTAGGTTAATTTTTATTTTTAAAAGGCTCAGAGCTGTGAGAATGTTTGTTAGTCTTGTAAGCAAGTGAGCAAAATGCCCCCAAGTGATTGCTCTGAGTAGACCAGGACATGCTGGGAGACTGCAGGGGGCTATCTGTGATCTGAACTTCATCTGACAAAGCCCTCTACATCAAAACATGAATTTATTGTGACTGGCCATCACCACAGCTCATTACGTATAACTTGAACCTAAACTGTCACATATTTTCTAACATATTAATCTCTATCTAGCACGGGAAGATAGAAGTTGTTGGGAGTACTATTTGTTATTTGATATTTCATGCTCCCAGCCTGTTCAAAAAGCTGCTTAGTTAAGAAAGATCAAAATGCAAAATGACATCTCTCAAAAAACCCCCATTATTACAGAAAGACTCTGGGACTGTTAAAATTAGAGAATACCGTGGTAGTAATGAGTGTTACAAAACAGTTATTTTAAAACATGACCAGCTCTGTGTTCATCTCTTAATATCGCTGTGCTTAAAGGGGGAAGGAGACTGTATTTGAAACAGTTATTTTCTAGGCAGGCAATAGCATCTGGTGATGTTAAAATGTCTTCAGATGAAAATATGTGCAACAGGGTCCACCTCATTTGAATATGAAATGCAAAGACAATCCAAGGCAGACAACTGCTTGTTTAGAGTGATGTCTGAATCCAAAAGCTGGATCATCAATAATAGATTAAGGGGGTTTTTGCTTGTTGTAAATTAGAGGTTGGATGGGTATTGCAGTTTTGTTTTTTAATTATTTATCACATTAGCAAGGCTGGCTGTTACGAAACACCAGGCAGAGTAAAAATGTAAAATACAAAGTGGGAAGCATGAATTTAAAAATCTGTCACTAGAATAAAGCATCAAAGCCCTGTATCAACTGCACTGAAAATTAGATAGTAACATTCTAGTAGTTCTGTCAAAGTCAAATACAGAAGCAATTGTTAAGTGTTGATAGGCAGTGGCTAGAAGGTGTGATCCACTGGGAAGGTTTTGATCCAAAATGAAACAGTTTTCTACCCCTGCTAGTCAGGCAGAAATCTAATTACTCTCTTTTGATCTCTATGGAGAGGTAAACCAAAGAGTTATAGGTTATGGACAGTTTTATTGATTTTTATCTCAGAAATCAACAAGTGCAGGCTTTACACTTTACACATACTTGCTTAGCTGGTGTTAGGATCAAATATTTCAAACTGGCTTTCCCTGCTCCCAAGTCAATAAGCATTTTAGTTGTTTTGTTCAAGTTGCCCAGTGGATGTTAGTATTTCAGAACTTTTTTGCACTTGGAAGCTTTGGGGGAAGAGATTGCCAGGTTTAAATTTAGGCATTTAAAGGCAAAAGTCTAAGCCTTTGTTTTTGCATCTACTTATTGCTTTCTTGCAAGGCTGCATTTTTATATTATGGCTTTAACTGGACAAGCATCTGTAGTTTTACCTCTGCATGTGAGAAAAGGATCTTCATTATAAAGGCAACAGAACCACAGTCTGAACGGAAGGGTCTGCCAGTTTCTGAAGGTTTAGCATCCCTTTAATTGACAAGGTAGAGAAGGACAAGTGAAATTCAGCTGGTAACAGCACCTAAAACCTTTTCTAGAAGTGCTCACAAGATGTTTCTAAGGTGGTCCTGGAGTGTAAAGGAGGAGAAGGCTTTCTGTTTCTTGAATCTGCAGTGCACCTTTGAGAAATCAGACACAAACGTGACCACTTGTATTCTAGCACTGAAACACACCTTGGTCCTTTGTCCTGTCTCTGTGGGTGCAAACATTTCCACAAATGCCTATTCTCATCAACTGCAGCTTATGGAAATATTTAATTTTTAAAAAACCCAATCCTTCTTCTCCAAGCTACTTACTGTAAATCCTATGTAATTTTGCAGGTTGAGTTCAGACATGGGCTGAAATAACCAAGCAGAGAGAAGTCCTTGTTTTTCTTGTAGACCCTTTTATAGACCTTTGATTTGGTTAAATGTGTGTGAAAGATTTCTCTGCTAGTCTTACCTAAAACCTTGGCATACAATCATGTCCCCAGTCCAGCAAGCAGGATTTGTGCTGTCAAGCTAAAAGATGTCAAGATTTCATGCCAACTTTTTAGAGCAATAATTATTTGGTATCTGTTGTTGTTAATTACACATTTTCATGCCATCTAATTGGTCTTCAAGAATGTGCATCAAGTCAGGGTCTGCTTGTTCATGCACACAAAAGAGCCAGTTATTCACATTTAACTCCACTGTCAGAGCCACAGGCACAGACACGGAGCCTGGGATGAGTGTAGCTTTGTGATTATTTTGATAGCTTCTCTTCTTCGTGTCCTGGGAGATAAGGCTGTTTCTCCCACAGCTGCACTTTTTCTTGAATGACTGACAACCCCTATAGAGAAGACCAACCCCTTTTTGTGCCCTTTCACTCACTGGGAGGTTATCAGCTGAAACTGCACTCAGCATTCAATCACATCTTTCCCCTGTGGCTGTAACTCCTGTTAACACAATTAACCTTCTGATGGGAACATAAAATGAATCTAGAGTGGGGAAAAAAAGCAGAAATACATTCCCATGTTAAGGATTAAATGGGCATAGTGCTTATAGCAGTGTTTTTTCACCTCTTTCTCTTCCACAACCTTGTGTAAGGGGCTATTGGCAGGAAGTAACCTGTCACAAAATTATTCCTTGCATTCCCAGCAACTCTTATATTATTGCCAATTTTTATTTTACTTGAAGATTAATGGAAAGTATTAGAGAACATAAAACTAGAGTGATAAGACCAATACAAATTTGTATTTGTTTGTGTTTTGGTTTGCTCACCTGAACTCCTCTTGCCCCCCCCGCCCCCTCAAACAAACAAACAAAAAATCTGTAAGATTTGATGTGACCTACAACTATTCCCTTTTTTTGGTGGGAGGGGAATGAGAATAGTGGGGACAAATAATACCTGTCTTCTTGTTTCTTTTTTCTATGACAGCATTTTTAAATCATAAACAAGCCCACTGTATGTTCATCTTTGTTTTCATTTCCTGGATGTGTTTCTGTAGTGAGCTGTGTATAACCATGGGTATCCCCCTGCTCTGCTCTAGTGTGTGTCTACTGTAAGCATGTTTTAGCCAGAGTATTCTTGAGGGATCTGAGTACACCTCCAACTCTCCCAAAGCTAAGATATGAATTTTCATCCAAATTTTCCCTTTTTATCTGCCTCTGCTCCATGGGTCATTCATTGTCCTGAAGAGCCAGGGGGCTAGGGTGGAGGCTGGCAATTCCCCCTTAGATATCATGCACATGCTGGAGCTTTTGGCACCAAGGATGCTGTGCAGGTCTGATGCTGAATAAACATCTGGTCTGGCTCTGGTTCTCACTCTGGTTCTCTTGAGCAGAGCAATGCTTTGCCCCATTTTCCTCTACAAAAATACTCATGGAGAATTTCCCCTCAATTTTAACTAAACCAAAGTCCTTGTACATTGAACTAGGCATCTGTTTGAGCTGCTGAGGCAACGTACTTGGAGAACACCCCCTTGGGCCCATTGACTCCCAGTGATGAGGCCGAAGGTGGAACAGGGTTGGATGGCACTTGTTCTCTGACTGACTGAGTCTATACCTGATCTGTGGTCAGACGAAGGACTAGGGGAAACTGGACTTTTTGAATTTCTCTGGTCTTGCCTATTCTGAAATGTTGTGCAGCAGCAGGTACTTGGCCTCTGCATGGTTTCAGTACTCCAGGTGTTCACAAAACTCTGTGGTGAAACTTGTAACAGGACAAGGGATGGAAAATCTTTTCTAGCACAGTCGCATCCCTAAGTACACAGTGGGGCAGTATTCAATGAGATAAGAATATTTTGTGTTTTCCTGTAAGATTACAATAATGCTGATTTTGATTCTGCCTCATTTACCAGGTTTGCATTAACACAGTAAGTGCCCAGGTTTAGCAGGGTGCACCTGCACTCTCCCTCTGTTGGTTGAATCAGTCTTGTGCAATGGCTCTGGTGACAGATCTAGGGAACATTTATCATTGTAGCATCAGGTATTTGTCATGCAAGTGCCAGATTTGTATTTTCAGCACCCTTCTCAGAGGCAGAGGTAATTGCTTAAACAGTAACCAAAGCAAAACAAACAAACTGGTCCTTAATATCTGTAATTCTTATAGATTTTTGTATGCCATGGTGCAAGGGATACTATATACACATTGTAAAAATAAATGGACAAGGAAAAATAATTACATTTTTGGGACAGACTTTAATAATGTCCAGTCTGCTTATTATGTTTTTACATTTCCAAGTTTCTTCCCCAGTTTCTATTTGGGGCTCTGTTCTCCCCAGTAGGAGGTTAGGGGATGATCTGCACGTGTATGGACATTACAATGTTGAGGCCCTAGATTTGCAAAAGTGTCAGGAGGCTAAAACTTCTGCTGAAGATGCCATAATTATTAATGTTGGAATAAGTTCTTGGCAAAGTAAAAGAAAGTCTTTGCAGCTAGAGACAAGTGCCTTATTCTGCTGAAGAAGTGCCAAGGGAGCTCTGTGTATCTGTCAGTTCGCAGGTGAAACTGCTATAGGGCTTGCAAAAGGAGAGCAAGGAGACACAGGTAATGGGAAAAAGGAAGATGCAAGGATGTCAGCTGATAACGAAAAACTGGGCTAATTTTTGTTGTAGGGTTTTTTTTTCTCCATTTCATACTACTTTTCTCTTTTTTGTTCAGATGTGTTAGTTGTTCATCTATCCTTTTCCTGAGAATTGATTGTTGCATCCATGGGAGGTTTCTGGCACAAAGAAAACACAGTAATTAAATTGAGGAAGGCTTGCTTCTCCCTTTCAAAGGAACTAACAACTTCATGAGAAAACAGTTTTGTTTGAAAGCAAACTTCATTCCAGTAGGTGCAGTATCCATACTGACCCAACTGAAATACAACTCATTGTAGCGCTGTAGCAATGGAGCACAACTGTGGAGCTCTGTGGTGGAGATCATCCTTAAGTTAAGGGTACAGCAGAAGAATTGCACATAGAAAGACCAATAAAGGATGAGGCAAGGTTAAATAACATCATGTCTGTGGCTCACTTTTCACAAGAGATACCAGTTAACCATTGCCCTTCTCCACACCACTGCCTCCAACTCAAACATCATCGTACACATTTCTGCTGTGGTGTCTTTAGAGGACAAAAAACCTGCATGCATTTGGTGGAATTACAGGGAAGTGGCCACAGCAAGATGAGATGTGTGACAGGGCAAGGGCCGCACCCAAGACACAGGATACAGAAGTGCTTTCTGCTGGGCTGAGCCAGCTGTGAAGTTCATAACCAGCATGCTGGTGGGTTGAGGGCAATATCGTTAACTTGGGTTTTTCCACTGGGGAGAGAGACATGGATGTAAACCAAACAGATGTAAAAATGGGAATGCAGGACATACTGAGGAGCTCTTATCCTCCCAAAAGACATGTGTGCTGGGGTGTTATGTAAATCTTGAAAGGATACAGCCTCCAGCTCATCCCATTGTTGAAAGAGACTAAGCCTCTGCAAGTACTGGGCATTCAGGGATTATGGCTCAGCATCCAGAGAGGGATGCACCTGAAGTGACTTACAATGTTTTGGGGCTTTATGCCGTCACTGAACACCAACAGCTGTAAGGAATTCTTGTGCTTGGTTTCTGGAAATGTCAGGACATGTACAGTTTGCCCATGTCCTATTAAAATGCAGATTATCATGGACTCTCTTTCCCTGGATCTGCAAACAGATGTGCTGCTGGAAAAGTGTATTTGAGAGATGGCACCATGTCTTTTCTGCTAAACCTGATTACCTTTACACAGAGCAGCTACCACGTATGTCCTCCTTTACTGCCTGAGAATCACAGCTGTACTAGGTAGATCTGTCACCAATTCTCTCCCAGAACAGCCTCAGTGTATTTTACCATGGCACTTCAGATTACTCCTTCATGTAAAAGTTCAGAGTTGTCCAGCCCCTGGGAATTACAGTGGCTGGCTTTGCAGTAGAGTGGTAATGTGGTTATCAGTCCTTCTGATAGGGCTGGAACAGTCATTGTCTGATGGGTGGACCTGTACGTTACTACATAATGCATCAAACCTCTGGTGTGGCAGCATCTTCAGAAGAGTAGACACATTTTTCACTGCCCCATGTGCTTCTGTGCAGGGTTCTGGCATTCCACATACTGGGGATCTGCTTACCAGCATCAGGGGACTCAACCAAGAGAGGAGAATGTTAGGTTTGGATATTCTGAAAAATGTGACCTGCTTAAGATGCCACTGAACACAACTGTAGTTTGTTTTCTTTTTTTTTT